>JAPMIB010000097.1:232500-707525 GCA_034770305.1 Trichogramma dendrolimi
TCGAACTTCGCCGAGCCAAAGTTCAGCCGACCGTGTAACACCCAGCTAAGGAACTTTGACCTTCGCGATCGAGTGCAATCATTATCTTCTCTGCTTTTTTTGTTCCTCTCCGCACAAGTATTTGCGAAAAACACTCGAATTACTTGAGATCTATTTTAATACAGCGTCGGTCGTAATAAGGATCTCAACGTTTTATCGACTTTTTCACGTGGTTTATTTCTACTACTTTCCGTCTCTCTCTGCGCGAGGGAATTTAAATTTAGCCATTTTCACTGCGCGCGCGGAGCTTTCCCTGTATTAAAGCACGAGTGGCGCGTCCTACATTCCTCGCCCGTCCGCGCGAAAATCCGTTAATAAACACGTTCGTACACGTATTTTATATACGTATATCGTAGTACACACACGAGAGCAAGTATAAAACTCGATTAGCTTTTTTTTTTCGTCGTTGTGCAGCTTCTTTGTTCGCGTCGATTCACAAAAGCTCCTTACGCCGAAATGAGCCAAATTTGCCCGCCAAACTATAAAGACCCAAGAATGAATGATAGAGCCCACGAGGTGTATACACTGACAAATGGCTCGTCGGTGCACACATACTACTACACGTGTGTGTGTGTGTGGGTGGGTGGGAGGGGTATGTTTCGTACATCCGTTTTGTGTTGCCACTCACACATACACACGGAAGCCTTGAAAGGGGTCGAGGGCGTGAGACGACAAAAGGACCAGAGGCTGCCGCCGCGTCACGCATGCTGTGTATCATATATATGTATGTATGTATGTATGTATGCAAGCTCTCAAGTGCATCAAAGTCGCCTAGACGAAAAAGAGTCGCCCCCCGACGACGGTCAAGGAATATCTATCCGAAATAAAGAGAAAAAAAAACAAGGCCACTTTAGCCGAGCTTTTAGCCCCCGCACTGTTTATGTATACCGAACCTCGGCGAGCTTTTTATCTTTTGTGTGTGCACCGTCTCCCGCTTTATCGTTGGATAATCGTTTTCTCTCTCTTTGTCTTTTTTCTTTCCCGTCGTGATATTCAATTATCCCAATTGCGGACGTGTTTCGTAATAGGTTTGAAAGACAGATAGAGAGGAAAAAAATTGAAAATTGATTGATTCTCAAAAGCTTCGTTATGTGTAGAGCGTTACTTAATATCGTGCTTGCAGCGAGGGGAGGAGAGTATTCCATTTATTTTAGGAATTTTCATATTATGCATACGTGGCTTGAGCTCATGTATATATAACACGATCCGTGTATTGATCAATCAAGCGTGTAACATCGTGGCATGTCCACACGACGTATAACCTGACGCAGCCTAATTATAAAAAGGTAGACGCGCGCGAGATTCGCGTCGAGTCAGGTGTTTCACATCCCTCGTTTATTTTCATCATTTTCCTTATTAGGTATATATAACGAAAGAAATCTGCGGACATAGACCGACCTCGTTAAAATTTCACGGAAAATTAGCAAAAACTCGGGATAATCTTGACCTCTCTTCTCCCCGCGCCGAAAAAAAAATGCTCGAGCGAGCGAACGACGTTATTATGATTTTCCAAGCGAATTGAACCAACGCAGCGAGGGCTCGAAATAGGATCGTTATTTACGCGTCGACGACGTTTTCGTCATTATCGAGGAAGCATGAACCTGCACGGTAACATCAGCCCCCTTTGCATAGTTAGCTCTCTCTCTCTGTATACGTCTCGCCAGGCAGAGAGTAGAGAGTCAGCTATTCGATATCCGCCCCGAGGGTATGTCTATGTCTGTGTGTATATGCGTGATGTCTATATCGCAGTAGTTTATAGCTCGAGGGACTTTTCCCCGAGACTCGCGTGATTTAATTTCTCCACACGCATATATACAGATATATGCCACTGTACAGCGCGACAACGAAGTTAGCCAAATGCGATTGGGCCGATCCACGCGATGAATTTTCAATTTCGTTTTTCCCCAAGAGTGCGCCCCCTATACTCGTCGAGAGCTCGACTCGCCTTTCGTCGATAGCGTTATACTCTCGTTCGAATGATTTTTAACCCGAGACCAACGATTCGAGAAACTAAATGTTTTTGGAGTCGAATACATATTATGGGCGAGTCCCAGGCGCACAATCGAGGTGTCGAGTAGTACGGCACAAAAGAAAGACCACGACAAATTACGAGTCACGCGTAGTCGCGCGGTGTTAAATTTTTCCATTTTTACGCGACATTTTTACATTCGAAATGATGTATGCACCAAAGTCTTTCGAGAGCTTTTTTCTGCATCCGCTGCATTGTGAGAAGGGATTTTTTCTCAAGAGAAGGCAGCAAAGACGCTGCTGCGTGCTGTGGTACGCACACGAAAGGCGTCTCGAACGTGCCAACTTGGTCAGGCGCATTCTTATACATGCATGAATGGTCATCTCATGCGTGTATGCGAGAAAAATGCAGCGGACGCAAAAGTTTGTTAAAAGATTTTTTTTCGCCGCTTCTTTCGTATTGAAATTATGTTGGAAGTGAATAAAAAAGGCGCGGCACACAAACAATCTTGAAACGAAGAAAACAAGCTTCTCGACTGTTTCACGAATTATGGGTGGAAAAATATTTTCGAGGCGTAAAAAGCACGAAAGGGCAATTCTTTATAATGCCTCCGTATCGAGTTTATATACACCAAGATTTCAAAACGCGTCGTAATAGCCAAGCCCCATTACGAATTGTAATTCTCGTCTGTTTATCTCTGTCTCTTTCTTCTCTCTCTAGAGACGTCAAAAGTCAATTCTCCCGCACCTTCGACGATATTATATCCTCTAAACTTCCCAAGGCGTAATTACCCTCGCCAGACAGTAAGTAGTTATACTCGGGTTCCTTGCCGGCTCGGCCCAACCTCGCGTCGCCGATTCGTGCGTATAATGTCATAAATACGAGACGAGGTACGTCGAATCGTTACCAAGCCCTGACACGCTACTGCTCGTCGTCGTGCTGCATATCTCATACAGATTTAATTTCGTCTGGGATCGCGAATATGAGGGGCTTTGGTAGAAATGCTCAATATTCTAAGTCTAGTTTTTATAGCTTGAGATTCTTTAGTTTTAATAAAAGACTTTATTTTGCGTTTGATAGAAAAAAGACACAATCCTAAGGCTCTAATAAGACGGTGTTTTAACTTATACAATTATTTCAACTTTGCCACTTGCAGGTTTGCGTATAGAGGCACTCGCCATCTAGTGGCGCAAGTTCAAAGTAGTATTATCTCATTCAAAGTGCTCGAAAACTGGTCTACATTTTTTAAATTGCCATTTTCAGATCATTAAAAATAAGCACAATATTTATAACATTTCAAATGCGGTCGTTTATTCGATCACTAGGTCATTATTAATGTTGAGTTGAATTCTATCGGTGGAGTTTTTTTATTTCATACATTCGAGCTACGCATAGGCACGCGAAATTACGAGGGGAAAAAAGAAAACGGAGCAAAGCCTGCACGGCACGCATCGACTGAAAGCTCGTTAATATTCGAAAACTAAGGCCAAACACAGAGCGACACACATCCACCACCGAGAGATATATCAAAGCCGCGAGTATACTGACACACAAGTACACGCGCGAAAGAGGCTACTACTAAATACATACGCGCGCGTATAGAGGCAGCAAAAGCGTATATAATGTACGTAGGCAGCTGTAGTAGAGTACGTCATGTAGCCCACAACATCGTCGTCGTCCCACGCGCGCGTTTTATCATGCATATACGAGAGAGCTTGCGAGGCAGGCAGAGGCGCATTGAGCTTTTTCAGGGGGAAGGTTGAGATATTATGTACATTCACGTGGTATAAAACGAGCGGCTTATATATATATATGGAGTACGTTCGCCTCTTTGTGCATGCGGGGCCGGGTGGTGTCTCTGAAAACCTATATATAGAAACTGTGTGTGTGTGTGTGCTTGCGCGAACAAGAAGATAACGATGACGATGACGACGATGAAAGGTAGGCCACTCGCTCACCCCTGTGTATAATACGGAATATTTTTGCTCTCGATTGATGCTCGCTCATGAAAGAGAGAGAGAGAGAGAGAAAAAAATCGACGAGTGTGCAAAAATAAGTGAAAAAAAGAGAGAAACAAGAATATCCATTGCGAGAGACGATCAGACGGAAGTGGGCGGTTCAAGAAAGTCAAAGGTAATCGACGACCCAGGAGACGTTATATGGGACACGCGAGTTGGATTTTTTTTTATCATCGTCACTCGCGAGCAACAGCGAGGACGTAATGCGCGTTGCCGATGAAATTTTATACACGATACATTATATAAAAAATATATATATAGCCGCTGCGTAGCCCGTATAGACGAACCTTCGGTACAGTCGGGCATTTCCTCATTACGATGCATAATAATACGAGAGATGTCGACAGGACAATGTAAAATTCGTAGACTGAACTACATTTTAATAATGAGTAAAACGAACGATCGAGAGACGTGGGTCGAATGTTCGATTCTCTTTTCCTTTTTTATTCGTTAGTTTATCGCAGACGTGTTCGGAGCGACGTTCGAGAGAGAAGAGCTTTTCGCCGTTCATGAAATTTACATTTAGCTCTCATTTGAATATTATCAGAAGCTACGCGATGATTCGGAGTAGTTCTAGTTCGTTATTTTAATAAAGAGAAGAGAAAAAATTCAGGTCCATACCGTGTATTTATATCTTTTGTCGTAAAGCTCTAGTCTTATTCTTCCATTAAAACGGTTGAAAAAACTTCGATGGTTCAATAACGATAAACATTAAAATTTTATTTCAGTACAGACGCGAACTCCGAGCTTGCGTAACACATGAAAATCATTCGAAAAGTACGACTCAAAGTGTAAAAGGGTGCAGCGAGGGCGATTATTTAGCTCCCAATAAATACAGCGCGCGAGCTTCCCCCGACCGTGTGTGCAATCCGAAGTGCTTCTGCAAATGGATAATCCTGTATTTACCTCGCATATATATTTGTTTGCTTCGAGCGTAATCTGTTCAAAGCGAAGAGAGAGAGAGAGAAAGAAAAAAAGGTCATGGTTCGAGCTGCTGTTCTCGAAACGATATATCGAGACTCTTTTCTTGGCATATATGGAATATATACGTGGACTCTGGATTGAAGAAGATTAATGATCGCGAAGACAACGAAGATTTATGTTAAAAAATTTGAGAGACACATTTTTAATCTTTGATATGACACACGTCGTGTTTGTTTTGATGCGGAACTTTGAAAGAAAAAAAGAAGCATGTCAACATGGACGCGATCTTTCACCAATTTTATAGCTCGTCGAAAAATTCGTCGATACGCTTGTTACGCAATGTCCAACTAGTTAACGAACTCGATGTATACGTACAACAACGAGTCGAGAACAAAAAGATCTTCCTATCGTTCGAGCACTCGCTGCATAGAAAGTACTACTTTTTTTTTATTAACCGAATATATCCCCGAACGAAAACAATGTAATTTTACGACTTTTCGACGCTCGAGATATCAAAGTGAAAATTCCACAGTTTTATGCATCTAGACACGGTTGAACCAAGGAGTATAAGAAAAAACAAACGAACGAACGAGTATGCGTATCTGCAAAATTTTCCACGTATACCTACGCACGCAATTTTATGCGCGCTGCGATACGCGTGCCTGTGTGTGTGTGTACACGCGGAAAATCGAACTCGTATAATATATTCGTACGTGTGCGCTCTTGGACGCGAGCCAAGCGCACCGCCGAGAAGCCACAACGCGCGGGGAAAAGAAAGTAAAAGTATCGAGGCGCTCGGGGGAAGACGTTTCGAGAGAGAAAAAAATGAAAAGTCGTATAAATAAACTCAGCTCGGTAAAATACATACACGCAGTGGACGCTTACTGAGAGATAAGGGACGAAGCTTCATACCCTTTGATATTAAAAACCAACCAATAACGAGCGTGCGTCAGAATCGATCGCGACGAAGAAAGCAGCTTGGAGCGAGATCAAAATTTTTCAATTCTTCTCAACGTTTATAGCCGAAGGTAATCGCACACACACACACGTGATTCACCGGAATTTTTGCCTTCGACGAAAAGTGTATTGCGCGCGGGCGAAATTTTGGAAGTCATTCAAATGTTCGAGTGTCGTGGCTATGCGCGTTTCCGTGAAAAATTTCGCTCAAGGATAAATGAAAGAATGATCGATCGATCGTATACACGCGTAAATATGCACAGGTATACATAAAGTCTACAATCTTTTGTATACATATGGAGTTGTAAAGGCACGGTATCGCATTTTACAACGCAACTGCGCAAACACAAGCGATATATCCTTGTAACAATTGAGAACTGCTGCGGGTTTTATAATTCTCTGTGTAGCCGGGCTCTTTCGGTGCAATATCGCGCCGGGGACGTAAATTACCCGATGATATTATTATATATGCAGCGCCGTCGCGACTCGACTCGAGCTGTAAAGCGCAGTCGGTAGCAGTAGCAGCGGTGCACGACGATTTTTGCGCAAATACGCCTCTCGATCGTTGTTGTACGGCGCGAGTGTTGCGAATGATGATAGTTGGCGAAATAATTACGGGTTTGTGCTTTGCGTATATTTATGCATTATCGAGGCTGCTATGCGAGATTGTGACTTACAGAAATCTGCGATTTCTCGCAAAGTAAAAGAGTCGGAAAGAGTGCAAAAAAGTATCGAGTTGAAATCGAGATTTGCCTTTTCAAACATATTCGGACTAAACAAAATTGTTTTTCGAGAAAAGGAAGTCATTTCACACTCGATCGAGCGAAACAACGTCACTCTGATTATATGCATTGTACGGTATATATCTAGCGCCACATACAGAAGTTATATAGCAATGCTTAGAACGAGAAGGAAAAAACAAGAAAGCAGCGCGACACCGTGTCAAATCGACTCGTCGCGCTGAAAATCGTGAAAAGCGCCTAATGCGCCCTTTTTTATATTGGGTTCCAAGGCAACGTGTAACAGATGACGATTAGCGAGAGTCACGTGTTTTCGGGACTTTGCCAAAGCATTTAGAGTCGTTACGATTATGCGCGAGTGGGTGTACGGTCCATCATATATAACATTACATGTGTGTATACTCCGAATTAGATTTTGCAATCGTAACGATAACTCGACGTGAAAAATACCATTACGAGCGGATACATAAATACCATTATACGATCCTCTCGAGCACGTGTCCGCGCCTGCGTCAATATTGTACACGCGTGCCGTAATGCTTATGTATACTACTTTTCTCTCTATCTCTCGGCTAAAAGCCCCGCTCAAGCTCTCTCTCTCGTCTATTTTTAAAAGTTCGAGTGCTTCGTTACTGTTGTACATATACGAACGCGCGCAAATACGTAAAATAGGCGCATTTTTCGCGTTCACTTACTCTTCGTTCCGTTACATATCTTCGCATTATATATTACATTAAGCGCGATGGTGACGTATACGCTGAAAGCTCTCTCTCTCTCTATCTGTCGATTCTCGTTTGTGCGTGGGTAGCGCCGTATATTGCATACCACATGGGTGTAGGCTAGGTACGGAGCAATCTACGTAGACAAAGCCCAGCTGCGCTCGCATACGCGCGTGCGGTCGACGTTAATCATAATATAGGTGCACACGTTGCGCGTTCCCTTTCCGAAGCAATCAAAGTCGCGCGTCGAATATATTTAGCACTATATACGCAGGGCTGATACATACATAGCGAACCCATCCCCGTGTGTAAAAATTTGAAATTCGTGACAATGCCATTTTCATAGTGAGATACCTCGGAGAATCGAATTGGGTCATCGACGCGTCGGTGACCTATAAGGGTCTCCCTTCATCTCTTACTTTTTTTATAATAAAAATAACGAAAGTCTAAAACGGGCTTGGCCTAGTCGCGCAGGGTGTTGCGAGAAGAGTAGAGACTGACTGACCCCGTCGTCGCCGTCGTCAAGCCTCCCCCCTAATTAATAAAGCACATGTCGTGAATGCGGCAAGCCATGTTAATGTGATGCATATTTACAAGCTCGCGCGCCCATTCACACACGTATACACACACATAGCAGCTGCAATCGGTCGAATCGCATTAGCTTCGTCGTAGTCGTCGTCGTGTGTACTACGTGGCCCAGTTTCATGATAGTATCGTCGTCGCGCACGAGACTGCATACGGAGGAGCTTCGCGGCTTCACCTATGCGATATCGAAGGTCGTTGTCACGCGCGCGGCGCAAGTGTATATAACTTTATACCTATACAGCTTCGACGTGACGCGCCAAACACCCTTTATTGCGCTACTAAGTACACGGGCCGTGCCGCGCAAATATTCTATGAATTTAATTGATTTAAAACAAGGACGAGCTTGCGAACGAGTTTTACGAATATTTAAAGCTTTACGTATGGGCACACGATGTAGCGAAATGTGTGTAATAATCCACGCGATCGATCCGTAAAGCTCTCGAGATACTAGTACAGATTCGCGAGTTGAGTTGCTCAAGAACACGCCCGTTATTTTTTCATTTCGTACGCGTAATAAAAATAACAACAAAGGTGAACAATACCTACGTTTTCTCGAAACATTTTACGTTACATCCCTTATATTATACGGTCGATCGACGACAATCAGAGAATGAGAGACAGAGAGGGAGCTTACGTGACATGAGGCTTAAAAAATCAAAATGTAAGCAAGACGACATGTGGCACGCGAGCGAGGAATTTTCTTTTTTGCGCGTCAGTGTTTTTCTCTTTTTTTTTTACAGTAAACGGAACTCCCTATTATTATCATTATCGAGCTGTACATTAACCACACAAGAGTAGCATCAAACAACGACGACAACAACGAAAAAAAAGAGAGAGAAAAAGAAACGCATACAACCCACAGGAGTCGTTTTACTGCTCGGTGCAACGCGATACACCATTATGAGCCGTGGCGCAATGCACATGCTATATCGTACGAAAGAAAAAAGAAGAGTGTCATCTCGATGCGGAAAATCATGTACGTTTGTATGTGTGTGTGTTTACACGGTGACGCTGCAGAAACATTTTTGCGGGTAAGCCGAGATATATATATAGCCTCGAGACAAAACAGGTGAAAATCGCTCGGAACAACCGTTAATTATTGTCGTAATAATACGTTCATGTACGCAGTAAAGCGAGCCGTTCGCCTAATAACGTTTCCTTTTATTTTCTAAAAAAAACTGATGTAATCGAGCTTTCGTGCATTAATATACACGTATACAAGATCGGAGCAACGATCGAGAAAAACAAAGTGAAAAAAAAATTACAACGATAAAACGAACTCGTTTAAATGCGTAATAAACCAATCACGGTCAAAGTATATTAATTTAATTATTCACCGCGAGCTCTCATCGTTTATGAAATTCTTATGTTTCATTAATGATCCTACTACAGCGCGAGATCAATGCATCGTTTTTTTTATTACCGCAGTCGTAAAAAGTATGCGCGTGAATTTATTCAAAAGGAGATGAGTCTGACAAGCGACATAAATACATCGATGCGCTCATACTTGTGAATAATAGGTTGTCACTTAGTTCCAAACTTGCAGGAAATCTCGGAATTAAAGCTTAACTTTTAGGTACCATTAAAAGTGTGAAAAAAAAAGTTCATGCGTATTGTTTGTCATTTTCGATTGATTTATTGGAATTATATGAAAAAAATTCGACATTAGATAACACTCGGTACAACAATTATGCCCACTGCCATTATACTAGCTTTGGTCCTTCAGCCACCAAGCAAATATTATATAAATCTACGTTCGACAGGTTCTCGACAATCATGTCACAGCAGAGAATCGCTAATCGATAATGTATCAACTCCCAGAAACAATCCACTGCCCAGCGCCGGAAAAATCTTGTCGATATTTTTTCGCGCAGATGCCGAAGGCAAGCCTCGCTGTACCTCGCGCGGACGAGCCAACGATCGGGTTTCCGCAAGAACTCGAAGAACTCGCGACACATGACTCGTCTCGCCGCCTCCAGGTCCGGCACTTTCGACCAAGTCGTGGAGCGACAGGTCCGGCTTTATCGTTATCCCTTTCGCTTCTACCGCGAACTCGTCGTCGTCGTGCCAACTTTCGTCGAGATGCAGCCGGAACAATACGTACTCGTTGAAGAATCCCATGAACTTAAGGGCGTTGGCTCGGTCCAGCTCATAGCCTCGCGCCTGCAGCAGCTCGCAGCAGGCCACGGCGGCCGGCAGCCAGTTTCAATTTCGCCCAGTCGGAGCTGCGTTCGTCGAATCATCGGGAAAAGCCGATCTCGGTGGGAAACGAGAAGCTCGACAGATCGGCGCCGTGAGTCAGCAGCGCGTCGACGGCGTTCGGCAGATGATTCGCCATGACCCATTGAAACGGCGTCCGTCCCCACTTGTGCCGGGCCTCGAACCGTATCGTCGACCGCCCATCCTTGACTTCTCGTTCGATCTCGAGGAATATCTTCGCCGAGTCGTCGTCGTCTTTTCTCTGGCAAACGATGTGCAGAGGAGTAGATCCATCGTTGTCAACGCAATTCGGATCGCAGCCCTGTCTCAGCAGCCACAAAGTCGCGTTTCGATTGGCTTGTCTCGCGGCGCGGTGCAGAGGCGTCTCGCCGAGGAGCTTCTTCCGGGCGTCCAGTGGCACGGGCCGATACTCCTCGTGGCTCTCGTCGAGCATCATAGTCGCCGCGTCGCTGCCACGGCTCCGGCAGACGATGTGCAACGGAGTCTCTCCTCCTCGTTGGCTGCTCTGGGATCGGCGCCTCGTCGCAGCAGCGCCTGGATCAACGCCTCGGTGCCGTAAATCGTGTCCAAGTGCAGCGGCGTCTGGCCCATCCGATTCTGGACGTTGATCGGCACCGTTCGCTCCATCTCATCGTTGATCCCGAAGAACATCTCGAACGAACTATCGTCCGACCAAACTTTCTTGCAAACGAGGTGCAGAGGAGTTAATCCCTTCTCGTTGGTTATCGTGGAATCAGCACGTCGTCTCAGCAGCGATTCGACCAGCTTCCTGTGTCCTTGGGCCAGAGCCAAGTGCAACGGTGTGTCACCCGACAAGTCCCGAGCATCGATGAGCACCGCGCGACGTTTCTAATAGCTTCGCCAAACTATCCTCATCCTCGTCTCTCTCGCAGATGATGCGCAGAGGAGTCTCTCCATACTTGTCGGCTACATTCGGATCGGCGTCGTTTCTCAATAGCAGCTCGACCAGCCTCTTGTTTTTGAACTTTAGAGCCCAGTGCAGAGGCGTCTTGTCCTCCTTGTCCCGCGCGTAGATCTCCATACCGGTCGACGTTTTTCCTTGCAGATATCGAAGAACACCCGCAGCAGCTCAAAGTCCTGGCCTCTCTGGCAAATTATGTGCATCGGAGTCACCTTCGAGACGTTGGTCGAGGTCGGATTCGCGCCGTGTCTCAGCAGCGACTCCATCAAGCTCTCGTGCTCGTGCAAAGCGGCCAAGTGCAACGGCGAGTCGCCCGTCGTCTCGACCCGCAGATCGGCATCGACCCCGCCGAACTCGAGAAATTTCTCGACGACGTCTACGTAACCAAAGATGCAGGCCACGTGGAAATGCGTGTAGCTGGTGGTCTCGTGGTCCAGGTAATTCGCGTCGAATCTATTATCGTAGATTTCGAACAGACTCTTGGCACTCCGGGGCTGACCTCGTTGAGCCGCGCGATGTATCGGCGTGACGCGACGAAGCTCGGGCTTGCCGTCCGCGTCGAGTTGGGGCGGCTCGGCTTTGTAGCCGCTGCGGGCCACGAATTCGATGAATCGTCCTCCTCGAGCGCAACTGGCTTCGTCGTCCATATATAGTTTATGGAATCCAAGAGAAGAGAAGAGACTTGTTCGTGCGAGAAAACGTGCAGCAGGTTGGGAAGTGGACCCTCCCAATATCTGATCAAGGTATCGAGTTGACGGAGAAAAACGATTCGCTCTTCTTGGCGACTCCAATTGTCGACTCTTCGTACGAGCTTCGCTAGTTCACCCGAAAAATACATGGTCCGGCTTGTTGAATTTATATTTTTTATACAAAATCACTCAATGCACTACTGCACACAATATAAAAGTAGAGAATCTTTGCTGCTTACACTGCTCACACCTCGGCGTCTCAAACCGAACTGATCACTAGATTCGTTTCGATCCAAGCATCTGAGTGTAGAAATTAAAAAACACATGGTCGAAAGTCAAAGTCCCCGGCGTAGTGGGGTTAACAATACTGTTTTAAAACACATTGCCGGACATAGGTCCCAACTAGCGACTCCGACTGCACCACACATGCGCGCGAAGGAGACAGTCGCAGATGCATATGATACGGAGTGCGCATCGATGATCGACCGCTCCAACTTCAAATGAACCTCGCTCACTCGTTGACTTATTAATATATTCGTTTAATTTCACAAGTATTCAGGGTTGATAATTACGGGGTAATTAGTATCTTAAAAAATAAAGAATGTCTACAGATCAATGGAAGAGTCGGAAAGAAGAACAATAATATTTTGCATCGACCTTTGATAATGCATTGCTATATGAAAAAATCGAAACGAGACGCGAAAGCGTAATCCTAATGGCGTTTTATCGTGTCATTAAACATAAGAAAAAAAGTACATTACGCGTGAAATATAAAAACAAACGACCCAGTGAAATCAAGGATGTATATAGTACAACTGTAATCTCGATACGGGCAATAAACACAATTAACAATCATTGATCATGATATACTAACCTCGTTGAGTGATCGACGAAGGAGCCGCCGTCGAGCAGCCTAAGCTTGGCGAACAGCACGGCGCTGACGAACGACACGGCGCTCAGCTCCTCCAGTCCCACCTCGACGGAGAATTTGTACTTCTTCTTCTTCATCATGAAAGCCATATTACTCTCTCTCTCTCTCCTCACGCACACTTCTTCGACTTCGTCAATCCATCCCCATTACCACTTTTTTGTCCTACCCTCGCGCCCTTTTGTTTTTTGTGTCGTTGACTCTTTTGGCTTTGACGAGTATTTATGTAATACGAAATGAGAGGAAGATTTTTTACCTTTTCCTTTTTCACGCGCGATTAATAAAAATATATGTGACGCGTATTTAAATAAAAGAAATCTCGTTACAAATGGAAAAAAAGAGTAGCCGGGCCTTTGAAAAAAATTATCGGACACGGCTGCTCCCGGGCATCGGATTCACTTGTTTTTTTTTTATTTATTTATTTATTATTCAGACGGCATTGTTACGCGGACAGTGCGGAAGATGGAGAGCATGATATCTCTCCTTTATCGCGCGGCCTCGAAGAAGACTCGACGATGTGTTTTTCTTTCGTGTGGTTGCAATTTTTGATGCTGTGATCCTTCGTTCGTCGTGTCGTGCTCCTCTATCGTGTGTATCTGCAGAACAAAAAGCAGAGACAATTGCGATTAGTTCGAGAATGGAATTTTTTTTCGCATTTGAAATAGAAAATTATATGAGGGAGGGGGCACGTTGCGTAGGGCTAATACATGGGTATAAAATCCAGAAGCTGCAGCTCATGCTCTCTCTCTAGCTCGGAAGGGGCGATTAGCTAATTGCACGCTGAATTGAACTTTATGATACAGTTTAACCGAGGCTCAAGTGGCCTTAAGCGGACGTTGGAGCGGCCAAAGTTCAAGTTTCGCCTTAGATAATTTTGTCCCATGGCCTATAGTGCACGCGCGATTATCATTACCATCGTCGTGATTGAGTTCCGAGAGAGCTTAAACTACCGCCGTAAGCGCATCATGAGGCAATCTGAATTTTGTCTCTCTTTCTCTCTCGCTCGTTGTGGTGGGCAAAGGATTCGATCGCAGGGGTCCATTATACTTCATAAAAACGCGTCAGTAAGCGCCGCACACACACGACAATTTAAAAGAGATTTTTAATAAAGCTGTTTGTATACATATCAAAATAGAGTTCTCGCTCCTCGAAATAATTCAATGATTGATTCGAATTCACGAGGCGAGAAGAAGAAGAAGCAATCCTTGAATTTCGGGTGCACCCGCTCTCGGCGCGGGTTTATCGTATACGTATGAATAATTCACCTACGCGGCGACGCCGAGGGATCGAAGCTCTACCCGCTACTCTGCGCGTGAAATTTTAATGATCTCTATGCGAGATGTATGCAGACACGAGATGCTCCTCGTACACACGCGCGCGCGTACTAACATGCACAAGGCGTATATAGGTAGGCAGCAAAAAAAATAAAGAAGAGGAAGATGCAAACTTCTTCCACTGCCGCGGAAAAGTAGGTCGCTCGAGAAGCTTTTATGGTATACTTGTATCTCATATATACGTATAGTACACAGAAAACCCCGTCTCGCGGCGTGCTTGCGCGCTCGTATATACACCGCGAACGTATTATAAGCTCTCTTCTTCTCTCTCGCTCGGTGTGAAAAGACATGATAAAATATATCGCTCGCGCGCTTAGGTATACGCACACACCACACACACACACACACAAACAAAAGTTCGTAATCTTAGACTCTCTTCTTCCTCCAAAGAGTCGAGAGAGAGTTGGTAAACTCTGTCTCTTCTCTCGGGGCTCGGCTATGTGTATAATGGGTGGAAGACGATCGTTTTCGCCGAGTTGAAACGGGGCTCTAATGTTGCTTTCCGCGCGCGCGCGCGGCTCTTTAAATAATTATATATACATTTATATACAAGCGAAAAACGGCGCGCGGCTTTTTCGTTACCCGCGCAAATTTTTCTCCGCCTATAAATCATCGATAGTCAAGTCGAGAACGAGCTACGTCGAGCATTGCAAAATAAATACACAGACGATCCATGGAATTCCGCACTTTTTAAAAAGGTGTACCTCGTGTCTGAGCGAGCGAGCGCGCGGGCGCGTACATTATACAAAAAAAAAAAATAGCACCGAGTCATTCTATTCTTGCGTTCGGTAAATAATACGCGTACGATTGTCGATGCATTACACACAGTACATCGCCGACGAATTCCAGAAGAGCCTCATCATCGCGGCATCGATCCGTCGGGTCTATACGTAAACGAGAGACGCAGACATAGAGAGGGAGCGAGTGGCGTGGGTGTCTCGTATAAACGCGAGGTTTAACGAACCACTCGATGCGTTCGTATAATGCAATAACTATCATACGTAGACGGACGAGATTTATACATTTATTTACTTCGGGCTGTGTTTTTTTAGGTAAGCTCGACACATCGCTGCGTGCGTGTATGTGTGTAAGATGACAAGCGCGCAATCGTTCAAAGTGAAGGATCTCAAAATGTGTCTGAACGCATCAAAGATACAATTTAAAAAAAAAAATAACTGCAGCGCAATTGAATTTGAAAGTTTGAAGTAAACGAAAAGTAATTAGTGCGTCCATGCGACTGTCACGCGCGCATGTGTGATGCAGTCGAAGTCGCTTGTCTCGAAAACGGTTAGGTTGGATGCGTCTGCGCTCGGGGCTTTCACCTACGACCATGTGTTTTTTTAACCTTTAGACTTAGATACTTGCATCGTAATGAATGTAAAGATCAATTGACTTTGCGACCCCGAGGTGAGAGCATCGAGTGATTCTCAATTTTTGTACACAGTACGCGCGACAGTCTCGACCACGTGTTTCATTTCGATATCGATTAGTCAGAACTCGTTACGGCGCCGTGAAACAGCAAGTGATTTGGGGGAAAAATAATAGAAAATATTATAAATTTTTAGCGATAGTGCGTCGTGCGTGTGTGAGCGCGTATAAAAAATGTCGACGTCCAACGAACAATTGAAGAGCTTGCGAAATAATCTCAACTGGAACAGTATAGGAGAGCGAATCGCTTTTCTCCGTCGACTCGATCCTTTGATAAGCCACTGGCAGGACGAACTTCCGAACCTTCTGGAATATTTTCTCGCACGAGCAAGTCGAGTCTCTTCTCTTTGATTCCATATATTATATGGACGACGAGGCTAGTTGCGCTCGAGGAGGACGATTCATCGAATTTGTGGCCCGCACCGGCTACAAAGCCGAGTCGCCGCCCCAACTCGACGAAGCAGCCAATCCGATGTCGTGTCACATGACTCCGGTGCACGTCGCGGCCAAGTACGAATACCACCAGCTGATCGATCATTTGTTTCTAGTTTACGACGCCGTGGACGCGAATCAGAGCGACGAGTCCGGCTTGACTCATTTCCACCTCGCCTGCCAGTTCGGATGCAAGGACATCATCCAGAGGCATCTAGATTTCGGCCTGGATCCGAATCTCGCAGTGAGAGAGACGGGCGACGCGCCGCTGCATCTGGCTCTGGCTAATTACGAGAACGAGACTGCCGCGTTTCTGCTGAGAAACGGAGCAGACCCGAATCTGGCCAACGCTCTCGGTCAGACGCCTCTGCACATCATCTGCAACAGGAACTACAACGACCAGCTGCTGGAGATATTCTTCAACGTCAATTACAAATTGCAGCGGGCGGTGCGGGTTGACGCCCGGGACAAATTGGGCAGTACTCCGCTGCACCTGGTCCTGGAGCTGGGACACTACGTCAGGAGTAGGGCGCTCGAACTGCTGCTAAGAAACAACTCCGATCCGAATCTGGCCAAGAGGGACGGCTCGACCGCTCTGCATATCATCAGCGGGAGAGCCGAGGACGACGGCGACTCGTTGCAGCTGTTGTTCGATATTTGCGCCGAGAAAGGCAGGCCGGTGCACGTCGACGCCTGGGACAAGAGGGGCAACACGGCTCTGCACTTGGCTCTGCTGCGCGAGAACAAGAACGTGGTCCAGGTGCTGCTGAGAAACGGCGCCGATCCTTTCGTGAGCAACGAGGAGGGAGTGATTCCTCTGTACTTCATGTACCGGAGCGACGACTACGACGTCGAGGATATGTTTTTCAAGCTGGGCAGCAGCAGCAACGACGAGTACGAGGCCGTCGGCTCGGAGATTCGCGAGACCGTGGAAGTCGCCGGTGGATAATTGTAATATATTATTTAATATAGCGTATTTTCCAATGATGCAACTCGAATAAACGAATCGAAAAAAAAATACATTTTCAGTTTTTTTTTTATTCTTTCCTCAAGTCGGATTTGAGTCGAGTATAACTCGAGAAATCGAAAAAACTTCACACACACCTAGGGAGTATTTTAAAATGATGAATAGTATTTAAACTGAAAAAAATGAATGCATAATGAAATCTGAATTGTTGCTTTTCGTTGAACTTTTGAATCGAAATCGAATCAAGTAAATTTCAAACTCAACTCACAATCCAAAAATCAGTTTATACTTCCAGTTTCAATCAAATCCAAAAAAGTATCGACGCATTTTCATCCGTCACTTTATTCAAAGAGGGAAAAACGTGATGTGTCGCGTCGAGAACTGCAGAAGTGTTCTGAAGCCTCGGAAATATTGTTTTAGGCAGGATCACTTTTGGAAATAAAAGAAACTTCAATTATAGAGGAAAAAGTTGTATAAAAAACCTCTCTTTACTGTAAACGTATTTGCGATAATGTGTGAATGAACGTGATCAGCGCAAGGCTGTTGTGGAAGACTGAGTAGTAGAGCAGCTCAGCGCGAGGCTGAAGTGGAAGACTATGAGTAGTAGAGCAGCTCAGAGCCGCCGAACGACAGTATGTCTAACGACACTGGGAACCACGCACATACATGGCCGTGAGATGGAAGGCGCAGCGTGCGGACTCGTTTCGACGAGTCCGATTCACGTGAGTCAAATCAGCGGGTCAATAAAAACAAAACTACATCGCGTGCCGGCCGGCGTGTCGAATTTCCTGCGTAAGATATTTATACTAGACTATTCAATAACGCGAAAACGAAATACGCGCGTCTCGCTAGCAGCTGCTAATGCCATGCATGTGTATGTGTTATGTATATGTGCTCGGTGAGAACTGAACATGATGCGTCTGTGTGTGGCATTGCGATCGAACACATACATACATGCGCATACGCACACTCACAGGCTCGTGCGATCGAAATAAAAGTGAGTACGGTAGCATCGAGATAATATATATATAGTGAGAGGGAGAGGAACGAGCGAAAGCCGCTCTTCGCGAGACTACTACTTTATGCCGCGACTTCGTGCGCGCGGGCAATTTTCTTCGAGTCTTGGCAAACGAAACGGATGCCCAAGGTCAGACGACATCCGACTTATAATGTAGCAGTCTGCCTCCGCTGCTGCTGCTCTCCCTCCCTCTTTCTGCTGCTGCTGCATGTCACACAGAGAGTGGCTGCCACGAGCCTATGTATACACACACACCGCCACGAGGTAATCTCTTATCTCTCAATGCCGTATATTCGCTTGGTAATATCGCACAGCTCTCTCTTTATTATTATTATTATTTTTTTCCTTCTTTCTTCCCTTCTTTTTTGTTGGTAGATGTCCAGACGGTAGCTGCAGAGAACTTCTTCTCTTTATACCCGAGACTCTTTGGAAATTAAATCGGTATATAGGCTTCTATCGGAGCAAAAATAAAATCGAAACTAATCTGAAATCGAGTTGGCGCTGACAGGTTCATAAATTTATCGTACAAGAAGAAAATAAAGAAATGAATAACAATATGAAATAAGCCTGTATACACAAGAGCGTCTCGTTGTTTTGAGAAAGAAAGAGAGCTGTTTATCAATCGCGCACTTGTAAACACGTTTCGCTCATTATACACATTGTGTCGACAATTATCATTTTGATTTATTGACATTCTAAAAGTCCGTAATCTTTTCTCTCTCTCTCTCTCTCTCTCTCTCCGCATTTTGTGCAAACAATGCGAGCGCAAATATACACGTAAACTTTGTAATCTCGTTGCATTTATAAAAAAAAAACCCCTCTGCGCGAATCTCTCATCGCTTCTCTAGCGATGACTAATGTCAAGAAGATTCGCACCGAAAAAATTTCCGCTTTACATTTTACAATGGCCGAGGGAGAAAGAGAGATTGAAAAGCTTTAGTTAAGCGGGAGGGAGAAAAGACTTTGTTATAAGTCCTATTTAAGCAGTTTATCTCTTTCCCTCTTGCTCCACTGACTCATTGCCGCACGATTATGTATACGGGATACATTTCGCAAAAATTAATAATTGCGGCACTCGGTGTATATCATTTGCTAAGTCACTTTTAAGCTCGAAAACGTCGCCGGGAATATAATACATTTTTATGATTTTGTTTGTGCGCCGCTCGCGGACTTATACGAAAGGCAATCGCGTTTACGTATCTAATATAAATTTTTACGAGCGTCGACGCGGTAAGGAAAGAAAAAAAAATTATTAATTGAATTTTTACCACCCGAGCCCATGAGTGGTAAAATGTAATTATAGATAAGAATTAATACCGAGGCGATGTTTGCGGGGAAAAAAAAATAAAACTCTCGCGTCGGTCACGTCGATCACGTGCGATAATTTTTGAATTTAGAAAAAGAGCGACGATAAGTGGCTCTCTGAAAAGCGCAAAATTGATAAAAAAAATTGAAAATGTTATCGCGACGCTCTTGCAATGAACGCGCCTAAATATACAGCTGCAGCAACGATTTTTTCCGGACTTTAGCGCACCGAAGCGATCGCGAACTTTTTTTGTTTTTGTTTCGACTCGCGCTCCACTATCGAGAGCTATTGTGTGATCTTGTGTAAAACACAGATGTATACAACAATACGCTTCGTCAAGTACGTATAGAAAAATAATCATGAAATAAAAATTGAAATCATCGCTACGAGTTCTTCTTCTCTCTCTCGAAAAACACACCGTCGCGATTACGTGCGATTCTAAAAATATGAGCAAATTATTAATGACGAGCTATATAAGCGCGGCACACGGTACGAGCAAGTGAGAGAGCCATAAACTCGGTACATAACGTCGTTTTAAATCACGAGCCACGCGCATGAGCTCTCGAGTGATCCTCGGCGGCGGCAATCGAATCGTCATACGAGCTTTTAATAATACACGATGATGATAACACACGACGAGCGCACACGAGGAAGAAAACCAGCCGCCAGTGGCGAGCCATGCAGGAACGGCACTTGTAATTGCAACGCTTGGGCTCTATGTACATATGTGTACAAAACGCGATTATAATTAATTATGATAATTATGCATTTAAAAAAAAAAAAACGAAAAAATATGTATACGCTTAAGTCGACGTGAAAAAGGCACATGTCACTGGCTGAAATCAAAGCCAACTTTGTGTGTGCGGCCTACTATATATGATATCTTCTGTCGTTTGCTGCGCCCGCTTATAATAATACTCTGCTGCAGCTATATAGCGTATATAATGAGATATATAAAGCGCGAGAACTGCGAACTGTCACATGTGCATATATATGCGCGTCGCGCCACAAATGCAGCCAGCTAGCTCCGGGTATTACAATACGACGAACCGATGCAGCCTGCCGCGCAACTTCTTCTTTGCAAAAAGGAGCTTTTTTTGTTTCCGACGTTTGCGCTATGATAGGCGCGCTTCGAGCAAAGTTGTGATTTATACATTTGGCGAGGATAGAGAGAGAGGAGAAAATGGCGCTTTCTTTTTGTCGCGTATGAAAATTGCCGCGTATCTCTAATTAATGATTACACGTTGAACATTTATCGACGTTTCCGCTGCAAGCATTAAAGACGCTTTTATTTTCGAATTTACAGAGGTGATTTATCATCGGAGCTTTTAGCTGCCCGCGTCGTGCACACGTGGACGAGGGTATATATACGCACGCAATTATGCAGAAAAAAGAGAAAATCGTGCACGAGCGATCGACGATTTTCAAGCTCGCCGTTGAATTCTTTTATATTTTTATCGTTCGCCTGAATGCCACGCGTAACATATATGACGATGATACAAGCTTGCAGCTGTTGTATTATGCAGCGGAGTCTAATTGTTTCGCGTCGTCGTCGTGTGTGTGGACACGGCGACGGCGACGACTACACAAGTGTCGTGGAATTTCAATGGCGCGACGCGTATACAACGGCGTCTGTGCGACTTTGCTAATTGACGGTTTTATTATATTTTTCGAATGAAATTACACGCGTTAATTGCTCGAACGTGTGGTGCATCGAACACACACACATATGAATATGAAGAGGAAAAAAAAATGATTAACGTACAGACGACGACGACGATGATGTAGACGCTTCCGCACGTGAACACACGCGCGCAATATGTGCAACAGCACACGCTCTCAGGTGTCAGAAAAAAATCTATTTTTCGATTATTAAACCGGCAATAATTACTTTTTATAAGCGCTCGTGATCGAGTGTGTCGACGAAGCGGCTCCGCGATAAGATTAGATAAGCCTTTTCCGGAAACTTTTTCAATTAATATCTATATGTGTGTACTCGATCGTTGATCGCGCTGGACGACAACGACGACGAGTCGGCGCTCTCCAATCGTTGTGAATTTTTACAATTTCGTGTAGCTGCTACTTACTGCTGTTGCAGGCAATAGTACCTATAGATGACACGTACAAAATCACGTATACGTGTCTACTTTTGTAACAAGCGAGTCGCTCGATTCGTGGGTGTTTACATTGTTGTACCCGCGGAAAGTGTAATTACATCGATTTTACTCGTTCGATTCCCGATTCTAAATAGACGTACACCTACCACGTATACACGAAACGTATCTATACGAGGAGCATAATTGCGACGAGAGTTCGCCGATGAAAATTCCATCAGTTATCGCGCGACTCGCGTGCATCGCGAAAAGCTCCCAGCAAAGACACGAGTCGAAACCTATGGGCTTGATTATTCGTTTTTCCTCTCTCTCTCTCTCTCTCTCTCGTTTATGTGTACTCTAGAGTCGACGCGACGAAAACGAGAAATGCAATTTTTGCAATGTTCTAGCACGTTGACAAAATCTAGTTACAATTCGTTTCGCGTTACCGTATACCTCTGCATCCCAAGAGGTTAACGAGTCAACAGAGCGCGAGAGAGAGAGAGAGAGAGAAAGAGAGAGAAAAAAATGTCAACGAGCACCAAAACTAGGTACGAGTGTAGAGAACGAGAAAAATGCACGCGAGAATGACTATTTCGCATTTTCTGTTCGCAACTCAACTCTGTATCGCTCACTTTTATATTGCGAGTTGTACTTTTCAATGGGGAAAAAAATGAAAAACCAGTTAGATCGTTAGCTCGAGAAGGAGAGAGAGAGAGAGAGACAGCGAGAGAGGAAAAAGAGGAGCGCTAAAACTCGTATTTTTTCTTTATTTGTATACGAGAGTTTGATATTTTCTCGACGAGCTCATCAGGAAGTCAGAACTAATTAAAGAGCTACTCAATGCAAACATAATATCGTCTCTCGTCATTTTGTCGGCTGCATCTGTGCTTCGCCTTCTCGGCCTGCTTCCCCTGCGATATCGGCAACGAACTCGAAACGCAACAGCTAGACAACTAATTTACAAGATAAATGTTACTTACTCAAAGACTAAACTCGACTACTTCTTTTAAGGGTAAGATAATTTTAGTTATGCGCCACCTATCGGCGACACATCGACCACTGTGTAAATCAACGCATACATTATAACGCACAGAATTCGCACTATTTTCGGATTTCCAAATCGACGTTACGAAAAATCAGCGTGTCACCGCCACCTGTGCGCGCGCATTTTTCATCGGTCGTCGCTGCCGACTTGACTCTGCGCACACCTGATTGCAGTAATAATATATATATTTACACTGGCCGGCGCGTCGTGCATGTGACGCAACGGAGAAGCTGCATTCTCATTTCTTTTTTTTTTCTCCTTTTTTTTTCTTTCGACTCGCATTATGTGCACGGACGTACACCACGCGGACTCGTTCGAAGGTGTGCGAGTTTTCATTTTTTTTCTGTCTCTCTCTCTCTCTCCTTTCGTCGTGTCGCGCGCTGTTGAAATCACAATTTACACGACGTCGTTATCCTTTTTTCTTCTCTCAGCTCTGCCTCGGCGCGAATCCGATACTTCGTAACGCATAGAGATAATCTAATCGCGTAATTATAATAACGTGTACTATCCGTCGCGAGAGACGAGTCGCGAAAATGGCGCACGAGTAATTTTATACGAGTAATGGGTGCTTTGAAAAAAAAATTCGATACACCCAATTATCCTTCTCGAGTCCGCTGTCGCTCTCTCGCTTTTCTCGTTAGCCTTGATTTCGATCCTTCTCGTGCATAAGTACGAACAACCTTACGAACAGCACATGATACAAAAAAAAACAAGAAAAACAATAAACGGCCCTTCTTTTGGACTTTGGCCACGGCATAAACGTTGGAAAGTCGATAAAGCTCGAGGACGAACAGTTTTTTCGTTTTTAATCATTTTTTTCTCTTTGTCGTTATTGGGGGGGAAAAAAAAATAAATAAACAAATAAAAAGTTTCGATCGCGCCATAGTGGCAAACAACGAGAGGACTGCAGTTGCGTGAATTATCAACGCTCTGGCTGAATCGTCAACGATGCAGATCACTTTTCGGGAAAAGTCACCGATACGAGCATTCGTTCAACGATAAAAAAAACAACAACAAAGAGAGACAACGGAGATCTCGCGGATGAAAATAATCAATACGCAGCAGCAGCGGCAGAAACGGAGTTTCATCACTCATAATATCACACACTGACAATGCGAGGAGCAAAGAATGAAGCGAGGCTTGTTGTGTACACACACACACACACACACACTATAAACAGAAAGCATACACATACGTCGTCGTCGTCGGTGGCGGCTGCGGGGGCCAAAAGTGTCAGCGACCTTTCTCCCTCTCAGCTCTATATCTATACACAACGCTCTTTCTCCGTCTGTTCTATTTCACTTCGATTCGCCTATATAGCTTCGTCGATTCCAAACGTCATGTCCCTATATACACGTCGATGCGTCAAAAAGAAAAGCATCTCTCGCGCACGCAACAACAGGCCTTATATCGTACCAGCGTACGGCTCGAGATTCTCTTGCCTCGTATATAAATCGTTGCACGCGTTATTATTAATGTACAGCAGCAGCAGCAGCGGCAGCGCAACGAGTACACAATATAGAGGAAAAAATCAGAGTGGAGATGCAGCGCGGTACATAATGTATGCATAATGAAACGAGGCAGCAGCAGCAGCGCGCACATAATGACGTATAACCTATAAAAGCTCGTGTCAGTGTATCGTTGACCGTTGTATACACGCGCTCGCACACACACGCACACACATACACACATGTACACGACGAAAATCGTACTTATACGTATTATATGAAGGCTTTAAAGTGTACGTATCATTGTATCGTGTACTCGGACGATGCGTTCTGGATATATACATTTTTAAGCGAGGAGAGAAAAACTAGAGAGAGAGAGAAGCTGCGTTTTCTATGGGCGATCTCGGACGAAATTTTGCACTCCGCCCTGCGATTACTCGAAATAAATACACGCATACGAGAGCGTTCGTCGTTACACACGCATCGAGACGATTATCGAGACGATGTGTCGATGCGCGGTACACGAATCATATTTTACTATCGTGCGACAGCAGAATGCAGGAGAGACCGAGGCTCCGACTCTCTCTCTCTCTCAGCTCGGAAGCTTCCATAACCTTAATATACACACAAACGTCGAGAGTTCACGGAGTCGTCGTGAAGGCGATTTTTTTTTTTACGAGCAGCCAAGGCAGCTTAAAATAAAGACAAAAAAAAAGGGGAGCTCGCGGCAGATGCAAGTCCTATACTATGCCCCGTATATACTTATGATGATACGACTCGGCTAATAATGAAATGCAGGCGGACCGAGAGGATGCGCACGCCAGAGGTTGAACGTGTGTGCGTAGGTATGCGTGTGTTGTACATGCATATATACACACAGGCAGGTGCATCGGTTGTATATACTCGCGTGCGTAATGTACCAATGTACTGCTGCAGGCGTATATACAGGCAGCAGTGTCGAGACTCGAGAGAAAATTCACTATAAACGTGTGTGTACGCGATGCACACATACACACACGCACACACAAACGAGTAAGCGAATATCGTACGTGTGGGTCTTGCAGGGTATGCTGCACGCACGCACACATACGCAGATTTTTTTCAAGTCAAAAAAAGAATGGCTCGGTACTTCGGAGTGTACGTATACGTACTTGTATATATATATATACGGATAAATAAAAGGGGGGTACGCGGTCGTGGGACGCTGCGTGGACCATCTGACTCGCCACGTACGAGAGAGAGAGAGAGAGAGGACGGACACTATATGGGCTTGTACTCGCGCGCACTCGTTAATATAACAATCGACGACGAATTGACAGAAAATCAGAAATCGCCACAGGCATGTGAGATTGCGGACGTAAGAAAGGAAGACTCTGTGCGGTCTCCGTTGTAGAGAGCGATGACAACAGTGCGCCAAGTGCACTTACCTCTTTATCGATGCGAGGGGGTCGCGGTGATCCGTGCATATACACAGAGGCAACAACAACGACGACGACGACGACGACAACGAAAACAAACAACAACGACGACGACACCGAGACACACTGTACACACGCTTTCGACGATTTGCACACACACGCGGGTACGCACTGCACACACACACACTTACACACGAGTTTTATTTATTTTTTTATTATTATAAAACAAATGGAGATATCGCACGTACACACAACCACTGGGCGTCGATTCGCTCGCGGATCATCATCGTCGTGGCGAAAGGAGCAGCAGCACAAAAATGATCTTTCCTCCTATTTTTTTTTGTTTGTTTTATTTTATTCTCCGCTGAACTCGCTCGCTCTCTATCTCGCTATATATAATACGCTGTATATGCAGCAGCAGCGTATATAACTCGAGACTCGGAGACACTGTATTATTAATCACGGGGAACAACAACACGACTCGAATCGAAGGCAGATTATTGCACGCGTGCTTGTGCGTGTGGATTATCGTGTACATGCGCTGGCCCACCACACGCCACTTGTTTCGCCTGCCTTTGTGGTTGTATTTTTGTTGTTGTTGTTGCTGTTGTTGTTGTCGATATCTGTATCTTATTGTGCTCTTCGCTCTGCACTGCTCGGTTTGTTGACGTTATGTTTATATATATTTTTTTCGCTCCTCTGTTTTGGTCTGGCTCTTGAACTCGCGATTTCCAGAGAGAGAGACAGACAGACAGATGCATGTAGCAGAATCGTGTCGATGTTGAATATAATCTCAATGCGTTAAGTCGCTGCCGTCGTTATTATTATCACTGCACGACACTTGTGGAATCGCACCGTTGTGTATCAAACGCAAATTTTGCTTATCGAAGGGACAACACTCCACGAAGCTCGCACCTATGTGTGTGTGTGTGTGTTGGTTTGTCCAGGCACACAACAGTTGTATCAGTAGCAGTAGTTAAGAGTAGTAAAAAGCGGCTACGACGACGACGACGATGTATATTTTATTGCACTACGACGACCACGACGATAACGATGATGATGACGATGATGATGATGACAACGACGATGACTTTGACAGAGGCGAGCAACCGTCATTTCACGCTCGCGCTCGCTTGTGAACTGGTCTGGCTGCGCTGCGCTGCCTCTACTACTACACTGGGTAGATTATACAGTGCTGCAATATGTGTACGATGCTTTTGCTGATTCTCGGCGTGCGCGAGACCGAGATAGAAGCTCTGCTGCGATGCGATGGAGGGGACGGAGCAAACGTATATAATATGACGAAAAGCTATATACAAGCGAATGTGCAACGAGTGTATGAATCGCGACGCGAACTTTGCAGGTAGGTGGTGCCATCGCGCGACGAATTTCGGCAGCTCTCGCAATTTTGATTTACTTTATCGAGAGGAAAAGATTCGCGTGTTTTATTGAAACTGCAATGTACAAACTGAAATTTTATATTCCAAACTGCTAGCTCACTACAATATTGACAATCAAATAATTCAAAACCGTGGAAATACTTTTTTCAAACGTATCATATAATTAATTATTAAATTATTTTATCACAAAATTTATATTATGGTTATAGTTTAAAAGGAAAAAAATTTAGTTTGCTTGAATACTTGTCGGAATGTATTGGATTTCATTACTATCATAGCTAAGTAATTGATCATTGACGATTTGAAATTAAAAGTTTATAAATGAGAGAAAGAATTTCAAAGTTAGAGTAAAATTATAAGGATTAGACTGTTATACTTTTCTTTATTTAATCTTTTGAAAAAAGTATTTCCACGGTTTTGAATTATTTTATTGTCAATATTTTAGTGAGCTAGCAGTTTGGAATATAAAATTCTAAGATTGCATGAATACTTGAATATAAGGAATTTGTTTGATTTCATTAACATCATAGCTAAGTAACTGATAATTGACATTTTGAAATTACCAGATTTAAAAATGATCAAAACAAAGAATTGTGCAGTGAGACTCAAATTATAAGGACCAGACTGCCATACTTGCTGCTACATAATCTTTTGATGGAAGAATTACTACGATTTTTGATTATTTTATAAGAAATCCAGAATTTTTAATCCATAACGATGAAGTGTTAGTATAAATTCCAAAAACCACTCTACACAAGCTTATGAAATTTCAGACTCTTACGATGAAAAAATTTGATTTTTCAACAAAAAGTACAATTTCTTCTCGTAAAGATAAAAAATGAAATTTTCAATTTCCAAAGTTTAACCAGAATTGTCACTATTATCATAAAATTGTTGTATGTAACCAACAAAGAACTTTACACAAGCTAGTAAATGCTCAAACCTCTACGATGAAAACTTTTCATGTATCAACAAGAAGTTGTAAGTTGTTGCTGTAATGGTAAAAATGAGATTTTCCATTTTCAAATTTTATAATCGGAATTTTAAGTCTATTATAATGAAATTTAAGTATAAATCAAAAACCTCGACTTTTTTGGAAAAAGTCGTCGTCAGGACTGCATTCATATCTGGTGCACCGAATAGGCCATCCGGGTTGACAAAGTAGGGAAAATATCTTGACTTCCTCGGAGAAAGTCGTCGTCAGGGCTGTATTTGTACCTAGTTCACCGAATAGGCTACGCGGGTGAACAAATGAGGCAGCGCACACAAACACACAAAATTGGAAATTAATCGTCGCTAGCCGAAAAAAAAACAACAACAATGAGACAACGGCGCAGGTGGCCGAGACACTTGACGCAGACGTGGTGGCCCTGCGCGCACATCGGCACCGTCTCCGTCAGCCAGTCGTAGCAGATCGGACACTGGAGTATGTCCTCGAGGTCCTCGGCGAACTGCGCGGGCCCGAGCCGACAACAACAACACACAATTTTTGGTTTTGGTTCGGTTTCATCGTGTACATTTAGATATCAAAGTATATACGAGATAATCGTCGAAGAAAGTCTCTTTTCTTTTTAATTATAATAATACCTTGTGCCACAATTCGATTATGGCCGCGTCCATGATCAGTCTTTTATCTTGCTTATTATCTTGCTTTTTTTCTCTCGTTCGATATCCTATCGCAGGAAATCTGACGCGTGTGTGTTTGCGTGCGAAAAGTGTCTCGAGAGTGCCTCGCTGTACGAGCGAAACGTAGTAATTGTCGCGCAGTGCTGATAAATTTTCGAATTCTGCTAACCATCAATGAGTAACGGAAAATTTTTGATGTGCACACAGACTAATGCGGCATTTTTTATTGAATGTGATAATTAATCATATGTATGCTTACATAGTTTTTTGTTACATATTGATGTGTGTATTGTAGTGAGTCGTGTCACCGCTAGGTGGCACAGAGCGAAAATGTAATTCACGCGAATAAAGAGGCCGCGGTGGCTGTGGGGTTAGCGCTCTTGCTTCTCAGCAGAGAAGTCAAGGGTTCAAATCCCGGCGGTGGGCTGGTTTTTTCCCGAAGCTTTTTCTGCGGGTGTGCACCATTTGGGTGAATACCGTGGAAATTTTCCTTGGGGGAAAGCTAGTGCGCTTCAACTGCGGTCTCTGGTGTTGGGGGTCACACCATTATCAAAGCGTAACCTCAGTGGTATGGGAGGCGCAACCATATCGACTATAGGTACACGCTAATACACTATCACACACACTTACATACACACGCAAGACCCACCGTTAAGTAGAACGGTGAGGTTGGCCAATTAGCCTCGTAGCAGAAAGGGCCGTAATCAACTCAAAAAAAAAAAAAAAAAAACGCGAATAAATCCTAAGTTATACGTGGCCATGTAATCTATTTTTTTACGCCAATAAAAATACTACTACTACTACTACGCGAATAAATGTATCAAGTATGTGAGTTAAATAGAGCTAAGAAAGCTTGTAATTTTGGAAGCCTCGAGAGAGGCGAAATAGATGGCGGAATAGATTAGAGAGGTGAATAAATAAACGTGAGTTCTTTGAAAAGAGAATCTTGACTTGTTCTTTCACCTCCCTCCCATTAACCCTCATCTCCCCCGCCGAAGAGAGTCGACCCGAGCGATCATCTACATCAATATATGTATAATGTGTATGGAGGTGACCAATGAAACTTGAAATAATTCACTATAAATAGAGATACTTTATTAATTACAACTTAATTCTAATATTTACAAATTATTTACACTCTCATACCTATAAATAGAGAAACAACTTTCAAAGTTATTAATCTACTCTCCTCTGAAGCCGTGTCTATGGTGGTATAACACATACTAAACAAATCATGTGTACACACGTTTATCCTCGCTACATACTTTCCTAAACACCATCAGAGGGAGCCAAGCAGAATATCCGAAAGAAAGTCTACTTACTTTCTTTACATATGTATGTCGTATGATTCTATTTATTTTTGCGGGTCAACCACGTATATCGTTAGATAATTTCAATCTGCTCACACTTGTAAATAAATTTCCGTAGCTTTGGTCGTTTGGTCGTTTCATACATTGGTTTCATACATCGAAATTTGTAAGCCTGAAAACCTAAATAAAAAATTTCGATCCCGTTTTCCGGAAAAACTGTTGAATGAAATGGGATGAAAATTGGTACAGTTGTTCACAGCATTAATACGGAGGGCTCCACAGAGCCGTTTTTCGAAAATCGGTCTAGTAAAAAAGTTATTTAAATTTACATTTTTTATGCTTGGTCGGTCAAAACCGGGGCTTCGGCATCACCTTAATCGGAGGACTTGAACAAATTCTTCGAGTGAAAAAAAATATTCTCGTTTTGACATCCACTGACGTAAACTCTAAAGTCGATGCAAAATCAATCATGATTGACGTATCAAACATTGACTATTTTTCTTCTATTTGAAGAGCCAAATTACATTGTGCCCTGTAGTTACAGCTCAGACCAAATACAAAAACATATATTGTACCCTTGCAAAGTACTTAATTTTCATGTTGAGTCCTTTGCGGATCCTTGGACGGGTTCAAGGGGCTGACAGCCTCGCCTTGGCAAGTTATCAAAGTGATATTTATTGATAATTAAAATGTGTTATGTGATTTTTACCATGCTAGATTACTTTTTAACTATTCTTTGACCTTTTTTTAAGTTTTTGAGCATTACGGAGGTTTTAATATATACATTGTAGACAATTGGTACCCTAGAAGAACGGGTTTGAGAAGGAGTCGCTGGCGGCCCCGCCTGCGTAGGCTATCAAACTAATGTTTATTGATAATTAAAATTTTTTTAATACTTATTAACCGGCTCGAATACTTTCTAACTACTACTTGACCTTTTCTGAAATTTTTGAGAATTTCGGAGAGTTTAACGTCTACATTGTAGACAATTGGTACCCTAGAAAAACGGGTTTGAGGAAAAGGCGCTGGTGGCCCCGCCTGCGTAGGCCGGCCCTTAATAAAATTATTCTAGCAGGGTGAACGCACCCCCGACTGGGCCAAAATGGAAACTGGCCGCCGGCGCCGTGGCCTGCTGCTCGAGGCGCGAAGCTACGAGCTGGACCGAGCCGACGCCCTCAAGGTCATGGGATTCTTCGACGAGTACGAATTGTTCCGGCTGCATCTCGACGAAAGTTGGCACGACGACGACGAGTTCGCGGTAGAAGCGAAAGGGATAACGATAAAGCCGGACCTGTCGCTCCACGACTTGGTCGAAGTGCCGGACCTGGAGGCGGCGAGACGAGTCACGTGTCGCGAGTTCTTCGAGTTCTTGCGGAAACCCGATCGTTGGCTCGTCCGCGCGAGGTACAGCGAGGCTTGCCTTCGGCATCTGCGCGAAAAAATATCGACAAGATTTTTCCGGCGCTGGGCAGTGGATTGTTTCTGGGAGTTGATACATTATCGATTAGCGATTCTCTGCTGTGACATGATTGTCGAGAACCTGTCGACCGAAGATTTATATAATATTTGCTTGGTAGCTGAAGGACCAAAGCTAGTACAATGGCAATGGGCATAATTGCTGTACCGAGTGTTATCTAATGTCACATATTTTTTCCATATAGTTCCAATAAATAAATGGAAAATGACAAACGAATACGCTTGAATTTTTTTTTCACACTTGTAATGGTACCTAAAAGTTAAGCTTTATTTCCGAGATTTCCTGCAAGTTTGGAACTAAGTGACAACCTATTATTCACAAGTATGAGCGCATCGATGTATTTATGTGGCGTGTCGGACTCATCTCCTTTTGAATAAATTCAGGCGCATACTTTTTACGACTATGTGATAATAAAAAAAAAACGATCCATCGATCTCGCGCTCGAGTAGGATCATTAATGAAACATAAGAATTTCATAAACGACGAGAGTTCGCGATGAATAATTAAATTAATATACTTTGACTACGATTGGTTTATTACGCATTTAAACGAGCTCATAATTTTCAAAAATGAAAAAAAACATTTTTTTTTTTTTTAGATAAATCTTTACATCAAAATTGCCGTTCTTTGTTAAATGGAAAAACTATACTTGGAAAAATTGACTAGATTGATTAAAACGATTTTGTGAATACGTAAGAAAAGATGATATTAATATAAGTTAAAAAAAAAATGTGAGGAAGCTACTTGCTAATACATTCACAGCGGTTTTTTTTTTGAAAATCTACGCAAAAACATACTAATTTCTCCGTTTTATTTGATTTGTCATCGAGTTACCAATGGACTGTACGGGTGTAGCTCATCACGACAAAATTTCCAAAATTCGAATACTTTCTAATGGTTTATGTATTCCTACTTGACTCAAGCACGTACGTGTTTCGATGGATTTTTGTTCTTTGAATATCTACGCAAAAACATACTAATTTCATCGTTTTATTTGATTTGTCATCGATTTACCAATGGACTGTACGGGTGTAGCTCATCACGACAAAATTTCCAAATTCGATTACCTTCTAATGGATTATGTATTCCTACTTGACTCAAGCACGTACGTGTTTCGATGGATTTTTTTCTTTGAAAATCAACGCAAAAACATACTAATTTCTCCGTTTTATTTAATTTGTCATCGATTTTCCAATGGACTGTACGGTTGTAGCTCGTCACGACAAAATTTCCAAATTCGATTACCTTCTAATGGATTATGTATTCCTACTTGACTCAAGCACGTACGTGTTTCGATGGATTTTTTTTCTTTGAAAATGAACGCAAAAACATACTAATTTCTCCGTTTTATTTAATTTGTCATCGATTTTCCAATGGACTGTACGGTTGTAGCTCGTCACGACAAAATTTCCAAATTCGATTACCTTCTAATGGATTATGTATTCCTACTTGACTCAAGCACGTACGTGTTTCGATGGATTTTTTTTCTTTGAAAACAACGCAAAAACATACTAATTTCTCCGTTTTATTTAATTTTTCATCGATTTTCCAATGGACTGTACGGTTGTAGCTCATCACGACAAAATTTCCAAATTCGATTATCTTCTAATGGATTATGTATTCCTACTTGACTCGAGCACGTACGTGTTTCGATGGATTTTTTTTCATGAATATCTACGCAAAAACATACTAATTTCATCGTTTTATTTGATTTGTCATCGATTTACCAATGGACTGTACGGGTGTAGATCATCACGACAAAATTTCCAAATTCGATACTTCTATTGGATTTGTATTCCTACTTGACTCAAGCACGTACGTGTTTCGATGGATTTTTTTTCTTTGAAAATGAACGCAAAACATACTAATTTCTCCGTTTTATTTTTTGTCATCGATTTTCCAATGGACTGTACGGTTGTAGCTCGTCACGACAAAATTTCCAAATTCGATTACCTTCTAACGGATTATGTATTCCTACTTGAATCAAGCACGTACGTGTTGCGGCGGATTTTTTTTCTTTGAATATTTACGCAAAAACATACTAATTTCTCCGTTTTATTTGATTTCATCATCGATTTTCCAATGGACTGTACGGCTGTAGCTCATCACGACAAAATTTCCAAATTCGATTACCTTCTATTGGATTATGTATTCCTACTTGACTCAAGCACGTACGTGTTTCGATGGATTTTTTTTCTTTGAAAAACAACGCAAAAACATACTAATTTCTCCGTTTTATTTAATTTGTCATCGATTTTCCAATGGGCTGTACGGTTGTAGCTCATTACGACAAAATTTCCAAATTCGATTACCTTCTATTGGATTTTGTATTCCTACTTGACTCAAGCATGTACGAGATTCGATGGATTTTTTTTCTTTGAAAAACAACGCAAAAACATACTAATTTCATCGTTTTATTTGATTTGTCATCGATTTACCAATGGACTGTACGGGTGTAGATCATCACGACAAAATTTCCAAATTCGATTACCTTCTATTGGATTATGTATTCCTACTTGACTCGAGCACGTACGTGTTTTTTTTCGTTGTTGTTGTCGTTGTTTGCTGCTACTCTTGTGCGGTTAATGTACAGCTCGATAATGATAATAATGGGGAGTTCCGTTTACTGTAAAAAGAAGAGAAGAAAACACTGACGCGCAAAAAAGAAAATTCCTCGCTAGCGTGCCACATGTCGTCTTGTTTAAATTTTGATTTTTTAAGCCTCGTGTCATGAAAGCTTCCTCTCTGTCTCTCTTTCTCTGATTGTCGTCGATCGACCGTATAATATACGGGATATAACATAAAATGTTTCGAGAAAACGTAGGTATTGTTCTCCTTTGTTGTTATTTTTATTACGCGTACGAAATGAAAAAATAACGCTCGTGTTCTTGAGCAACTCAGCTCGCGAATCTGTTCTAGTATCTCGAGAGCTTTACGGATCGATCGCGTGGATTATTACACACATTTCGCTGCATCGTGTGCCTATACGTAAAGCTTGAAAACATTCGTAAAACTCGTTTGCAAGCTCGTCCTTGTTTTAAATCAATTAAATTCATAGAATATTTGCGCGGCGCGGCCCGTGTACTTTTTCATTCTTGCGGTAATTATAGTAGCTCTATATGTAACGCAATGAAGGGTGTTTGGCGCGTATAAAGGTATATATACTCGCGCGCGTGACAACGACCTTCGATATCGCATAGGTGAAGCCGCGAAGCTCCTCCGTATGCAGTCTCGTGCGCGACGACGATACTATCATGAAACTGGGCCACGTAGTACACACGACGACGACGACGAAGCTAATGCGATTCGACCGATTGCAGCAGATATGTGAGTGTGTGTGTGTGTGAATGGGCGCGCGAGCTTGTAAATATGCATCACATTAACACGGCTTGCCGCATTAACGACATGTGCTTTATTAATTAGGGGGGAGGCTTGACGACGACGACGACGGGGTCAGTCAGTCTCTCTCCTCTTCTCGCAACACCCCTGCGCCACTAGGCCAAGTCCGTTTTACACTTTCGTTATTTTTTATTATAAAAAAAAAGTGAGAGATGTAGGGAGACGCTTACAGGTCGACGACGCGTCGATGACCCAAGTCGATTCTCCGAGGTATCTTACTCTGTGTCTAGAGGGAGGGATATAGAGATTTTCTTTAGTGAATTTTTCACATCTATTTTTGATGATATTACTATTTTTCCTTATTAAAAAATTCTACATACATCAAGTGATTACAAAATTCTACAATTTTTACTGGTAATATTGATAAATTCGAATTTGACATTCTATCTGATACTATCAAGTCAGGAGAATTTCGGACTAAGAGTTTTTGATACAATTGATGAATAAGATTTTACCAATGGCATAATACCTGGTTTCAGTGGATGATGCTGCCGATCCTTAGCGGGCAAAATTAGTTGTTGGCTGCATTATCATTTCTAAAAAGTTAATATTACTTTAGATGAAAGAAATTGTACTACTATTTTTAAAATATTAACATACATAATTTGAATCGATAATTCTCGTATGTAATTCAACTCATCATCATCAATATAAGATCCTATTGCTTTCAAGTAAGATCGTGTTGCTTTCAAGGATTCAGTTTTTTTTTTAAAACGTATCGCAATGAAAAAAATATCTAGCTGATTTAGCTATATCTACTGTTTGTTTCTGTTTTTCTGGTAAATTACACAGCTGTTTATATTCTTTAATTCCCTTGCTGGGACCACAACGATATATCTTCAAATATGTTTCATCGTCTTCGTTCAGGTGTAATGTTATCTCAATACACGCAACCAGCAATATCCCATTATTTATCCGCTATAAATGTATTACCTTTAAATAATCAAGTGTAAATTTAAGAAGCGTAAATTTTAACGTGTTATATTCTATTGGTCTAGGGTTTGGTCACACATCTTCTCATTATATCCTTTAAAAGTTTTTTATCATTTAAATTTTCTTCTTCAATTTCCTCGAAAATTAAATATTCTTGTAAATTAATAATATCCTCTGCATTAAATTTACTAACAAGGAGACCACCCCAGCTCCGGGTCATGGATTTGCTCCAAAATTTTTTTTGAGATATCCTGGTACCCAATACTGAATGAAGCCCCCTGTGCTTAGCACTTCTTCTTACCACTCTCTTTAAGAAGTCCTAAAATCTATAAAAAAAGCGTCAAATTTGGGCCTTTTGAATAAAATGATAGATGGTCCCAAAAATTCTGAAAAAATTCAAGCAGATTCTTTGAAAAAATTTAAAGCTTTTGATCGTTGCATTTTATTTGTTTAAGTACTTCTATATCGATATAGAAAATAACAAGATTTTTTTATAATGTGAAAAATCCTCTAAAAATGGGTCCTAAGACCCATGAGATCAAACTATACACAGGGAGTTTCAGTATTGGGTACCAGGAGACCCTAAACAATTTTTTGGAGCAAATCCATGACCCGGAGCTGGGTGGTCTCCTTGTAAGTAAATATTTTGCAGTTATTAAAGTTCGCGGGTGCAAGGGATCCATAAGATTTACTGGTAGTTGAGTAATGGCCTTTTCTTCACTTAAAATTATAAATTATTATAGAGTAAAAGATTATAATATGACGAAAAGCTATACAAGCAAATGTGCAACGAGTGTATGAATCGACGCTATTTTTTTTTTTTTTTTTTAATTTTTTATTGGCTTTGGTATGAGTACAAAACTGCCTATCGAGGAGCGCGCTCGCTCTCGCTCTGGCGATATCTGTTACACATATAAATCGACGCGAACTTTGCAGGTAGGTGGTGGCATCGCGCGACGAATTTCGGCAACTCTCGCTCGCAATTAATCAAATTGATTTTCATGCTTTTTATCAATGGTAACGGCCCTACGACTGTTTTAATTACTTTTACTCTATCGAAAGGAAAAGATTCGCGTATTGCTCATCGAATAATGTACATTTTTAAATCTGATTATCTTAATTTTCTGCGAATTATATCCTACGTGACTTACCGATCGAGGGTACAGCATACATACACACGTTTGGGCTGCATTGCGAAATGTTATACAGCATTCGCAACTCTCGCGAACAGGTTTCAAAACGCGCTCGCGAATCTCGGGTGCGCGGCGGCGCGCGACTCCGAAGCCGCAATTCACACACAACCGTGCGTGGGGGTAGTGCTGGAGCTTGGTGGTGCAGTAGTGTCAGCAGCATCTACTGCTGTACTCCACGATACATATATATCTGTCGGCAATTTTTTTTTTTCGGTCTCGTTCTCGTTATCGTTCTTTAATCATCGAACATTGAAGTAGCGCCGTTTCAAATGAGGCTCGACGATAATGTTAGTGAGAAGCTTTTCCCTGCAATGGATCCTGATTCTGGCACTGGTTCTGATCATACTTTATGAGACTTTACGCCTGAATCATCTCGAGGAAAACAATCAGACGTTGCGTTAGTGACGGCTTCTTTATGGCTTCTCGGCTCTCGTTCTTTTTTTCGTTGAATATATTTCTCGATTTTGTCGTTTCGCAGAAAATGCCCTCCAGCAGATCAAGCTCGACGTCGGCACAGGTGCCAAGAAGGAGCTGCAGCACAGCAGCGCAGCATCAGGAGAAGCCGAAAGCGCGGCCGATTTCGAGCGACGACAATTACGTAGTGATATACAACAGAGTGCCCAAGACGGGCTCGACCAGCTTCGTCGGGTTGGTTTACGACACCTGCAAGAGGAATAAATTTCACGCCCTGCACATCAACGTGACGAACAACATGCACACGCTTACTCTTCCGAACCAGGTATTTAAATTGATTTCAATGACTTATTTAAATACTTCTAATTTAAATAGTTTTTATTGATTTTCGTTCTCTTTGCAGATGCAGTTTGCGCACAACATAACTCACTGGGACTCAATCAAGCCTGCTTTTTACCATGGGCACATGGCTTTTCTAGATTTTCAAAAGTAAATGATCTACGATTAAATTCTTTACAATCCCTGACTGATTTTAACGCAAAGAAATTATTTTCAGGCTTGGTATAGCTGCTAATCCATTGTACATAAACTTGTTACGCAAGCCTTTAGATAGATTTGTTTCTTACTACTACTTTTTAAGATACGGTGATAACTTTAGACCTTATCTAGTTAGAAGAAAGTCAGGAGATAAGAAGACTTTCGATGAGTGTGTAAGAGATGGACAGCCTGATTGCGATCCCAATAATATGTGGTTGCAAATACCCTTTTTATGCGGCCATGATCCAGCGTGCTGGTATGTTTTTATTTTTTATGTTACCTTTTTTATTTTCAGAATTCTTGACTTATGATTAATTTTAGGGAAATTGGTAACGAATGGGCTTTGGAAGAAGCTAAACGCAATTTACATAAGCACTATTTACTAGTAGGAGTTACGGAGGAACTGGCAGAGTTTGTCCAAATATTAGAAACTGTCTTGCCTAGATTTTTTAAAGGCTCTTATAATCTTTTTATGCATAGTAGGTCTTATTTATTTCATATTAGTAATGGGTAAAAATCTGTTTTCATTCATCAGCATAAATCATTTTTATTTCCAGATAATAAATCTCATCTCAGACAAACTACTCAAAAAATAGAGCCTCTACCAGAAACTGTTAAAAAAATACAAAAGTCAATTGTTTGGAAAATGGAAAATGATCTATACAATTATGCTTTATCTCAATTTCATGCAGTGAAAAAGAGAGTGATAAATGGTTCAGTCCAAGATCTAAACCAGCGCTATTTTTATGAAAAAATAAGACCAAAATAGATCAATTTTGTGAGGAATGTTGACGGATGAAGTTTGAATGAATAATGCAATTAATTTTTATAATCCACTACTTAACAATATTGTATATTATAAATTTTATAAAAATATCATTTGTATAAACCCTTGCTTGTGATGCCATAAGTGCAAAAATCAATAGTGCACATCGTTTGTTGATATTGTTCCAAACTTTCAAAGTTTGGCTTTTCTCAACTGTACAATAATTATTGTAACGTCTGTTTAAAACCTGTTCAAATAGTGTGATACTTATTGTGCAATCTTCGAGTCTTTCAAATTCATCTATTAAATCTTTGAAACTATCGTACATGAAATTGTCTATCTAATTCGAACTCTCCGAAGTAATTTCTATTGGCTTCAGGGCAAACATATAAACTGGGTACAACCCATCGGGCATCCGAGTTTGTAGCTCCTCTTTGATGCACATGTAGCCTGCAGCATCGAAGGCTGCAACCAATTCCTTGTAAGGTCGAGTAATGGATGAATCTGTCGGGTCCATCTGTACAACGTCAGCTTTTGTAACATTTTCTTTGACACATAAAATACCATTGTCTTTCAGTCCTTTTCTGTAAAATATAGAATTTGGTTTAATTTATGTTCATTGCAAATGCATCGTCGTGAACCTACTTGCAGTTCTTGAAAAATTTCACCAAATCTGCGTCGTTCAAATGACCCAGTACCCACTGACACCATATTACATTATATTTCTTTGGCTCTGGATCAAAGTCCTGTAAACCTGTTGTTGAAAAAAAAAATTAAAATTATCTTGTAAACTCTTTTACCGATCGAAATCGATCGTCTCATCCCCCCCCCCCCCCCCCCCCCCCCCCCCCCCCCCCCCCCCCCCCCCCCCCCCCCCCCCCCCCCCCCAAAAATTTCGGATTCTGCTCCACCAGATCGACCTTGTTGAAGAAACGCGACAGCAAGTTGCCCGTCACTCGGCCGATACCGGCACCGCAGTCGCACGCGTAATCCCGGCCTACGTCCAGCTCCTCCGCCTACAAAAAAAAAAATAAGCAAAACAATAACAAGAAACGCACGTGACTATAGAAAGATCGTGATCAAAATATGCGCTCGAGCTTATGTCGTACTTGAAAGAGGGCCTTGAGAAATCGCTTGGACGCGTTGACGTCGATCTCGGATATGCAGGCGAAGCCGCCGAGCATGCCGTTGACGGTGGCCGGTATCTGATCCCAGTACTTGGCCGCGTCCTCGTAGAACTCCTTCTGCGACGTGAAGCTCTCGACTTGCTTACGATAGACGGCTGGATCTTCTTCCATTTTTTTTTGTTATTATTGAGTCTTTCGGCCACAACAACGAATGTAAACACAATTAGAAAATTGTTCGAAGGACACCGACTGTCGCCGGCTGCACCGCACAGCGCCTAGCAATTGTACGCTCGAACACGCGTGCTGCAATGTATAGCAAGGAGGAGAAATGATGCTTCCCCTGTCACAACTCGCGTGAACTCGCATGTGCAAGCACATCGCGAGATTCGTTCGCCGCGACCACATGGCACGATCGCACGTTCTGACGTCGGTCCTGTGTATGTGTATGTATAGAGTTACGCAGGCGCGGGCTCGACGTGGAGGCGCGAGAATTGAGAAAATTAACCGCAGGCTCTGATCAGATGCACCTCGCGACTAGATTAAAAATATCAAGTGCATTCAGGCGACGACATCGAATTATTGATTTTCTGATTACGCGTTGTGTCGTTGACGTGAAAACTATGGCATTCTCGCATGATCAAGGACTTCTCATCCAAATTCTCATCCAATTCTCATCCAGAATGCACTCTCGAACAGCATAAATCGAGTGACAATTAACAATTGGGATACTTGATATTGCATTATTCACTGTTACCGCAATTAGTCGATGTAGCTGTTCAAAAAAATTGTCACACATTGATCAGAAAATATTAGAGCTTTTAATGGTACAGATATTCCCTGCTAATTTGGAGCTTATTCTTCTCATTCTCTTATTCTCTATTCTTTGCATCACCGAGTGATATAAGGTGAACATCGGGTCGAACGTTTAATAGAAGTTACCTTAGCGATGGAATTATTATTGCGATTTAAGATAAATTTATTTCATAATTACAGATGTTTAAGTCACCCTGTGCTTTTTATAATTATTGATATATTTATATATTTTATATTTTTTATGATTCTTATAATTTATGAAAAATTACAAGAAAAAAAATAAGAATAGATAAAAATTTCAATCGCTCGGAATAATAAACGAATCACTTGTAGCGTATACTATTAAAATTGTTAAAATTAATTAATTACAAGCGAAATGTGTTACAAGTTCAAGTCTGGTGATAAAAATTTTAATGATGCAGCGGCGCCCCCACTGTTCAACTCACGGCGGCACTGCGCACTCGAAAAAAGAGTTTCTTTACTCTTCGTGTTTTATATTATATGCATGGTAAGTGTACATTTTCACTTAAAAATTCGAAAATCTATTGTTTAAACATTTATTTGCAACATTGGGACGTCGTTCGGTTCAAGTGCGTTAACGTAAAAATTACTTGTTGCACCCACTATTGCATAGTGATCGTTGGTTTTCTTATAAAATGCTGTTTTACGTTGACTCGAGAGGTTAACTCGGCATTAACAGGCCTTGCTATCATATACATTTGATTTTTCCATTTATTATTACAACCCTTGATCACCTTATTATTGTAATCAATAAAATTATTAATTTGATTCTTTTCTTGTGCTTAGATAGTACGAATTTACTCAATGTAGCAATTTTTATTTTCTGAATTTAATTCATATGTACATAATTATAATAAATTAATTATTACTTTCTTTTTTGTTATAGATATAAAATTCAATCATGTCTGAAAATTGGGATGCTGAGGTTGATGCTGCCTCCAATGCAGCAGTTGTATCTGCAGCAGCAGTGCAACATTCTGACTCTATGCCAGAAATCAAACTTTTTGGCAAATGGACCTCTGAGGATGTTCATGTCAACGACATGTCTCTCCAGGATTACATTTCTGTCAAGGAAAAGAATGCAAGATTCTTGCCCCATTCTGCTGGACGTTATGCACAGAAGAGATTCCGTAAGGCAACGTGCAACGCCGTTGAACGTTTAACCAACTCGTTGATGATGCATGGTCGCAACAATGGCAAGAAATTGATGGCATGCAGAATTGTCAAGCATGCATTTGAAATTATCTTCCTCCTAACTGGAGAGGCTCCTCTTCAGATCTTGGTCTCTGCCATCATCAACTCTGGACCCAGAGAAGACTCCACCAGAATTGGTAGAGCTGGTACTGTCCGTCGTCAAGCTGTGGATGTCTCCCCCCTCAGAAGAGTCAACCAAGCTATCTGGCTTTTGTGCACCGGTGCCCGCGAGGCTGCATTCAGAAACATCAAAACAATTGCTGAATGCTTGGCTGATGAGCTGATCAATGCTGCTAAGGGAAGTTCTAATTCTTATGCCATCAAGAAGAAGGACGAATTGGAACGTGTTGCCAAATCCAACAGATAAACAAAAAATTTTTTTATATACGTTCAGTTATTAAAATAATTTAATAGAATAAAAATTGTGTATTCATTTCAAAACCATTTAATTTTCTTAGTAGATATTAATATTACCATAAATACTTTTGTTCTATTAACTTAAAATAAAAAAATTTTTAGTAATATTAGTTGAATGTTTTTTTACTAACACTTAAAATAAATATCCACAAATTTATCGTTGATTCAAGTTCGATCTCATGGGTTAGAAAGTTTTTAACAAATAAAATAAAATATTTGTTATCAAATGCTAATTGAAATGGAATCATATGGCAATAAATAAATTTTAAATGTATCATTCACATAATCAGGATGAGTTCAACTATTAATAACAACAAAACTGTCTCAAAAAGTATCTGAAAGAATCATTTTATTTTAGAATTATTACTGAATTTATAAAAAATAAAGAAGTATAAGAAAGTTACACTCCTAGGTATAAAACTTTATAATCCAAATATTTTTACAACTCTAATTTCGCGCATCAAATTTTATTAAAAACATTACCCGCAATTACAAAGTAATTGTTCAATTATCTCTTCCGTGGTAAATATTCAAGTTGACATTTTCTGACATATCGGCTATAGATATCATGCAAGCACAACAAGCCGTGCAAATTCGTGAGACACCTGATCGACGTCGAGTGTCTGATTCACTAGTAAATATAGAGTGTCGTTTTACGAATAGATAGTTTGAAAGCCTCTGTTTATTGAAAGTTTTGCACGGAAAAAATGGCAAATTTTGACCAGCTGGAAATTCCAGCCCCATTGAAGCCCATCCAGCCTTATCTGAAGACTGGTAAAAATTACCAAGCCAAAGATATCGTCGTCAGTTACTGGTGTAAGTCGTATTAACAACGAAATATTATCAATCAAGTACGCCCAGAGTCAAGCTCTGCGGTTATGTGCTTGATATTATCGATAATTTGTTTTTTATTTCATTGTATAAGACAGAAAATGATGTAATTAAATAAATCAATGACGAATCAATAATTTACAGGCCGCCTTTATGCATTACAAACTGGATTAAAGTTATCCACTAAAACCAGTGAGGAAACGACGTTTCTTCTGAGTGTGATGGACTGGCTGAAGGAGTCAAAAATCCAACTCCGACAATGAATCTATTACAAATGAGATTGCTGCACAGGCGTACATAGAGAACTGGGCATACAAGCTTTTCACTACTGCTAATACAAGTGACAGAGCTTCCAAATTCTCAATGAGCCTTGTACTTAGCTATTATACTGCTGGTCTACTGTACGATGTCCTAACAACTTTTGGAGAGTTAACAGAAGAAAATACAACGAATCGAAAGTTTGCCCAGTGGAGAGCAACGTATATTAATAATTGTTTAAAGAACGGAGAAACTCCTGAACCTCCTCCAGTTAACGATGATGATAATACCAATGAAAGTATTATAGATAGTAATAATGGTGAGTATTTTAATCTAGAGTTTACATTGAGATTTTAATTTGAAATGTATTGATGAATATTCTTAAGTAAATATACTTTATGTACAATATTTTATTTTCTCAAAGCAGACAATGAAGATAATCAGGCATATGAAAGATGATGAAGTACTTGGTAATTTTGAATTATCATAATTCAATGCCATTGTCATATTCATAAGCTTTTGATAATTTTTAGAAATGTCAAATCAGGCCTTTTCATAATTCATAGCGAGTTTTATAATTTTAGTAAGTGGTATTCATGATGTTTTATTCCATAGGTTCATCCTCAACTCCTGCCCAACCTATGCAACCGTTGATGCCTACGATGCCCAATGTGCCTCCATTACCATCAACGCCGCCACATCCTACACCACCAACAAATATAGGGGCACCCTTCCAGTTTCCATCGCCACCAGGTACAATTTTTTTTTTACATAAGTATTAAAATGGAAAAAATTTTTAATTTTTCAACTGAATTTGATCAATAATTTAATGTTAAGCTGCTGAAGTTACGGAAAGCCCAGATAATAATGATGAATCTGGTAATCCTAATCTAATGATTTTCAAACCATAAGATTATTTGTAATTTTTATAAAATATATAATTTATCCTTTGCTGCCTATGTTTTGTATGTAGATGTAGTTCAGGAGACAGGAGACGAAAATGTTGACGGTACTTGTAAACTTTGCAATTAAATTTGAATTTCTTGTGAATAATTTGTTAAAACTTACAACATTTATTTTATCTAGATGTAAATACCGATTTAAATAACGATGATAGTGTCGATGAATCTGGTACATAATTTTTCAAATGCATATCACTTGCTTTCTGCATCATTTTAGTCAAATTTTATTGCTGGTTAATTTTAATTTTATTGGCTATTCATAATTCATTAAAAAATTATCAAATGTGAGTTTAATTGATTTTAATCATTATTTATTACAAAATTTTGAGTTTGAAATGTCACTTCTCAAATGGTTTTCAATCAGCAGCTTCCACAGGCATATTAATTTTGCATCACAAACTAGAAATACTAGTTTTGCCAATGTTCTTCATGCAATAATGAAATGCTTGATTTTTTTATTTCAGTACCTCAACAGCCGCAAGTGAGTCCAGCACCAGCACCGAGAAATCCCGCCCCCACCAGCAGCGTATCTTCGGATGCTGGAGGTAGGTGTGAAAGTTACAACAACAAAAAATACATCTTGCATCCTGGCTAATGATATCTGTACCTTGCAGTCGAACTGTCGCTGGAACAATCGACCAAAGCCAAAAAGTACATCAAGTGGGCTGGCAGCGCATTGGATTACGACGACACGCGCACCGCAATTTTGAATTTGGAGAAAGCTCTGACCCTTTTGAAAACCGGCGTTGATCCCGCTTAATGTTCATAATGATGAAAATAATTAATATTCCATGGACTCGTCACACACAGATCGTAACTATTAATTATTAAAACCAATAGTTATTTTGTTCCACTGCAAGTCGACACGCTACGATACTCTTTGACGGTGTATTCCGCGCTAATAATTTTAAAACTGCTCTATATGAATATATTTTGTACATAAAGTTTAATGATGTTTGTATAATAAGTTTGACATAGAATAAAAGAAAATTATATATGCTTCGAGATTTTACGAAAAAGACATGTTTTTAATGATAAACGTTTTTGTTTTTATTCAAAGAACAAATAATATGTAACAGCTCATACGCATCGTAATTTACAAATAGCGATGTACAAAAGAAGCTTTCGATTCGAAAAACTCGTTGGAAGTATCATTGCTTGATTGAAAAAATGTCGATACAACGTCGAGCCATATTGAACAAGATTAACTTTTCTCGTACTTTCACGCAAATTAATTCTTGATTATTCACTCGTGTTTGATTTGACACAAAAATTGAATTAAAAATTGATTTTCAAAATTCGACGCCTCGCATCCTCTCGTATAATCAGAATGTGTAACACAGCTACGCGATTACATTTTCGATTGTGCTCTTCATAATGAATATAATCTATGCTAATATTCTAGACGCATGTGCGTGCAATTGCCTCTAAGTTTACACTTTTGACTCGTGTATTGTAAAAATGATTTTTTTTTTATCTTCACTATTATATAATAATTATTATAAATATAGCCTTCTCTGCGATTGAGCAACGCGACATTGTGTCGATGCGCACGTCCTCAGTGTTATATATATATATTAAAAAAAAAAAAACAGATCAGAACTCGTGCAGTCGCGACTGTATCTCTCTGCTTTGTTTTCGCACGTAATATCCGACATTAAAACCGCTTACAAAATCGGCAACAAGAAGACATTGTATTTCGCGCGTGGCACGCGTATTTAGTGCAACACCGCGTATATATACGTCGTCGACGAGCCTCGCTTGACAAAAGGCCACACCGCGCACAAAATTGGCCCGAAAGAAGACTTCGCGTACACGGCGGCATAGTCCATCGTTTGCCAATCCGTCTAAATTTGGAAGCATCGATTGTAAACACACGCGCAAAATCATTTAGCGACATTTCTCTCGCGTTCCGCGAGTTAATGACCAAAAAAAAAATAAATAAATAAATCTTACGCACACGCGCGCGCACATATAATACGCATTCGCACATTCTCGCAAGCGCACGACATAATAATTTTCAAAATAACGCAAACGTACATCAATCATCCTAAAAAATAAAAACAAACGATAATTGACTAATTACGAGTTTAATCGTATTAATATCATCAACGCGTCGATGACTATATTATTACAGAAGACATCTCGTGTGTGTGTGGGTGAGTGTGTTGTACAATATCGTGTTTCGATTTCTCGAATTTCGCTCGACACCGGGCGCGTGTCTATAAAAAGCCTCTCTCTCTCTCACTGTAAAATAATTTATCGCCGCGCGCATCGAGACCCGTGTGTAATATATTTGTTTCGTCGTCGTCGTCGTCGTGTAAAACACCAAACAACAGTCGATACACACGCACGCACGCATATACATGAAAACACTCGGGCACTGTTTTAATACAAACAATCTCAAATGTATAATAAATATATATATTTATCGTTACGATCGTCCGACTAGATTCTTATATTCCAAGGTGCAAAAAACTTAAACAATCGAGTATACGCGACGGAGGCGATATCCTCGCCCGTCCGTCGTTTATATATATTTAATATATATATAATGTTCGTTGAACGTCGTTTCGATGCGACGAAGAACAAAGCAAGGAGAGAGCGACGGATCGTCGCCGTTCAGTCTTGCTTCTTCGTTTTGTCATCGAGTCCGTTGGCGGTCGCCGAGAGCTCGGCTTTCCTTCTCAGCTGCCAGTCTATTACGAGGCGACCCGTCAGCATGAAGAAAAATACCTGCGAAAAGAAAAAATTTTTTTCTCAGAAATGTGTCACTGTAGGGTCGAGAGAGTCGGCGCAGCTAGACAGCTCGACGACTCCGATGTCACTCGGGCGAGCATTGTTTTCATATGCTCCGAAATGGCATCTCGTCAAGAACAGAATAAATACGGCGAGAAAAAAAAAATGATGTACGCCCTCACCAGTGCCGGGGCGATCCTCTCGAATTTGTCGTTGACCATGTAGTGCGAGTAGACGGCCATCATCATGAGCAGCACCAGAATTCCGTTGCTGACGTTTTTTATTTTATCTGCGACACAGAGAGAGAGAGAGAGAGAGAGATAGAGAAGAAGAAACAGAATGAAGCAACTGTATCTAAAAATTGTATTTGTATATACTCACGACTAGGTACGATGGCCATGGCGAGGCCGCACATGACTTCGAGCGCGCCGACGACTCGCCGATACCACTTGCTCGGCACCTTGAAGTCCAGCGTGCTCGACAGCGGAAAGACTTTGGCGTACTTGACGTATTCCTTTCTCTGCGAGCAAAAAAAAAAAAAAAAAAACAACAAAAAATTACGGATGAAATGTGAAGCTCCGCTGCAGCAGCAGCAGCAGCTTTGAAAGGTCGACAGACGCGTGCCAAGATACGACGATTTCCCGTATTACTTTGCAGGTAAGATAGAGTGAGAGAGAGTGTCGGAAAGTAGCCAAAACGCGTCTCGCGTCCGATATCGATATCAACGGTACGTTAAATTTCATTTTTCACATCGATAGGAGGATACTTCGCAAAGCAACGACAACGAAAAATCTAGCACGCGTCGCGCCGTTATAGCTATATAGATACAAGCTTAACACGTGTTTTTCTTATATATACGAACGGCCGATCGAGCTTTCGTCGTCGTCGTCGTCGCTCGGCGCTTTATAATTACGCGGCATCGAGAGTACCATAATATAGCCTACCATAATATTCTCTCGAGGCAGCGACCCGATTATAATGAAAAATATGGTCACGAACCTCTGACCCAATGGCCCGGCTGCTGATTTGGCACGCTCTCGACGCGCGTGTATATAATACGCAGACGCGAGTCGAGCTTTCAAGTCGCTGATCGCGTATATAATTATTATTATGCAACGTTGACCGACGGCGTCGAGACTCCAAAGTTTATGCGACATTATAGGATTCGCGCGAAATCTCCAAGGAGAGCACTGGCATTTACAGCCGAAGCTCCAATAATCAATCACCCGATTATCCGTGACGATATTATCATCGAGATTATAAAGCTGCCTGCGTGTAAGCGTGCGCGAACGTCGCACGAGAGCTGCAGCAGCCGCAGTTTGCCTCTAATACGCCGCGCGCATAGTATATATATATAGGAGCTTTTATTTATAAATAAATGTTCGACGCGCAAGGCTGCTTTTTTTTCTTCTTCTGTGAATGGGTGTGCGCGCGTGTGTGTGTGTGAGCAAAAAGCAAAACTCGATACGTATCGAAAAGCTCAGTCGCGGCCTCGCAAAAATACTTAATCGAGCTCCATTGTTGTTGTTTGTTTTCATTGTCGTCGTCGTCGTCGTCGTCGTCGTCGTTGTTGTTGTTGTTTTGACGTTTATACATATATATATCTCACCTCCGAATCGCGTCGGCGGATGAATTCGCACTGCCACGCGCGCGATACATCAAATTACATAAGGTCACACACACACAGAAAAAGACACGCACATACGTGTCCTATATATAATACCTCATGGGTAAACGTCACAACAACAAGGGGCCCACTCGTAATAATAACAAATGTACACTCGGCAGACGAAATCCGAGGCGCGTGTTTCGTTATTATCGATCGAAACGCGGCTTCCTCCGCATGCCCTTTCGATGCGCGCCATACACACCGTTACGTGTGTGTATATACACACACACACACACCGCACGGGGTGCGGTACACGATCACACTTTTTACGTTACAACATTATTTTATCCAACTCACCAGATCTTTGTGCAAGTCCTTGCTTATGTGGGAGGTGAGCTTCATCGTGCCGACGAACACGAAGAAGATGCCGAGCAGCACCGACAGCGACTTGAGCACTATGGAGCCCATGGCGACGAGCTCGCGGATCGATTGTGGCACTTTTTTTTATCTTCAATTGTCCTTGCGTTATCGCTTCTATCTATCTTTTTCCCTTTCTTCTTCGACGCTGCGTATAACCAATCGAACGAAATTCACGCCTGTGTGCGAGTGTTTTTATTTTAAAAACTAGGAAACACGAGAGAGAGAGAGAGAGAGACGGAGACGCGAGCCAGAACTATCTCGTAGAATTGTATATGAAAGTCGCGGCTGCCCGTGGACTTCCGCGTTTTATATCGCGGACAGACAGACAGACCGACAGAAAGCAGCAGCGGCGGTGTCACGAGCGACTATACAATATATACGAAATTCCTCGACGTTGGCTTAGCAGACAATCTCATCTCGACGCGTTGGCCAGCGGCAGCGAACTGCACGGAGCTAGACTGCCGCACACGCATAGAAAATCGCGTCTGTGCAGCAGCAGCAGCAATAATATACAGTCGTCTCGGTGGCAGTTTTCTATATGATGATACAAAGCTCGGCTATATACCGCACTGGCACTGCTAAACTCTGCGCGGGGGCTATAGCTTATAGCTATATAGCTGCTCTCTCGAAAAGTCAGCATCGCAAGCACGACACGGTATATACGTGTATATATATATATAGACACGGGTCTGCACTCTGCACTGCGCCGCGCGCACCGCCGCTGGCTGGCCGCAACGACAACAAAAACACGCGTTCGCGCACGGCTTCGCGAGATATATATACTCGTATATATATAAATAATAATATTATTGCACGACGAAAAAAACGACGTGCATGTAGAGTCTCGAAGCAAAACGAATCCACGGGGAGGCACGGCCACGCGCGCGACTCTCGAGATCTTTAACTTGTAACGAGCATATAAGATACGCAGCTTAAAAAAGCTCTCTCTCTCTGCGGCGCTATGAGTAACTCACTTTCACCGCGAGGCTCGTCGAATCATTTTTATCTTCCTCTTCCTCTCTCTCTCTCTCTCTTCGTTAAAATAATACACGAACTACGACGACGTCACACGTAGTACGGTATAATACGTATAATACGTATAGCGTGCGGGGCTGTGACTGAGCAGGGCGTCTGCTTCAGCTGCTGCTGCTGGGGGTTACACACCCCGATATGTGTACATGTATGCGTGTGTGTGTGTGTGTAATGTGTATATACTATATGGAGAGGGTGGCACCGAAGACACGCGTTACTCGGCCATTGGACTACTATATAGCAGACTGCCGCCGCCGTAATAATACGTTCCAATGCGCAGAGACGCGTGATTATTTTTTGGAAAGTTTGATCCGCGATCAGCCGCTGCAGCCCTTTTCCTCCGGGAAGAATCTGAAAATCTACGCGGACTCGCGGATGTGTTTGTTGTGTACCCGCGGTTGTAGCGCCCGGCGCTTTCGTCATATTATAATAACCGCATTGACGCGCGAAAGTGAAATTTTGCGCATGAATTTTCCATCGTAAAAAAATCCACGTTCAGGGCATACCCGTTTTTTGGGTATGCCCTATCAGAACCCGGTTTTATTTTTGCGAAAAAAAACAGTCATACAGTGAAAAAAGTTTTAAGCTTGCTCAAAAGAATACGCGTGAATTTATTCAGAGTCTCTTTAGAATTTTTTCGGTATTTTTTCGACAGGCCGGGAAACGGTCGTCGCATTTTGCCAAATTTTCAAAGTGGTCTGAAAAATTTTGAAAAAATGCAAATACTTTTTTGTCCTTCGAATCGTACTTTTTAGTTGATACTCAGCGCATGTGTGAAATAGTTTCCGAGTAAAAAATGAGGGAATTTTTATATCATTGCTCGCTATAAATTCGCCGTTTAAGAAATATAGGTACGGCAATGAAGGCAAATTTCCTTCGGTCAAAGAAATGAAAAACACTAATTTAACCGATAAACATTTATTGTAAATGTACTACGTTTCGCCGATCTGCGTCGGCCTCTTCAGGTAAACTTATACATATGTCGCAGTGTGAACGGTGTATCGACCACATGGCGACAACAAACAATAATAAACGGTTACAATATTTCAAAATGTTACAGTACATAGAGTTACGTTTTTGGGTGTCTTCTTTCTTATTTGATGCATAAGAGGCGTCACAGATGTACAGCATTTCCGAAATCGGTCTTCGTTTGCAATTGGATTCATTGAGTAGACGACACCCGTTTTAGCCCATTTGTCCATTTTATCCTTCCCAAGTCTAATCATAGAGGCCACTCCGCGACTTTTCGCTGGGAGTAACGAGATGTTATATCGTTTTAACATATTTTGACTACTCGTACTTCTACTCATTCAAGTGTAAGGATTGTCCTGCCTCGGTGTCGGTGAGACAAAAAGGAAATTGGCCGTAAGAATCAATGAGCATAAGAGTGCGAAAGAAGAAAATTCCGTAGTGGCTGCCCACGCGACTAAATGCATTGGACACACCTTCGATTGGGATGCGACCAAAATATTGGACAAGGAATCCAATTGCAAACGAAGACTGATTTCCGAAATGCTGTACATCTGTGACGCCTCTTGTGCATCAAATAAGAAAGAAGACACCCAAAAACTTAACTCTATGTACTGTAACATTTTGAAATATTGATTGAAATACTGATTGAATTGGCTTGATGTGTGTATTTGCGCGTGTTAATATTATTGTTTGTTGTCGCCATGTGGTCGATACACCGTTCACACTGCGACATATGTTTAAGTTTACCTGAAGAGGCCGACGCAGATCGGCGAAACTTAGTACATTTACAATAAATGTTTATCGGTTAAATTAGTGTTTTCCATTTCTTTGACCGAAGAAAATTTGCCTTCATTGCCGTATTTCTACTTGAATAAAAAACAGAAGGCATTAATATTTTAAAAGTAATATAGGGGCTAGATAGAAATCGCAGCAACGCGTTTTTTGAAGGTTCACAGAAAAAGTGCACGATTGCTGGTGTTATGGGAACCCTCCGAAGTAGAAAATCGACTTTGAAAAAAAATTTCAAGTCAAAATATCACGTAATTTTTTTTTTTAATTGCGAAATAAACGATGATAATTTTTATTTATCGCAAAAATAACACCGGATTCTGAAAGAGCTTACCCAAAAATCCCTGGATATGGATTTTCAAGTAAAGATTTTAACTTTATCTAAGATTTTTTTACAATTGAAAATTCATGCACAAAATTGCACTTTTGCGCGTTAATGGGTTCACATACTGATTATCGAACGAATGGCAAACTTTTTTTGTCAATAAAGTCGAAGTAGAGAATAATTCGAATGAAGGGAACATCAATAGATTCGATGGGTTCTTTTTTAAATTTATTTATTCGAATGATATGAAAATTGTAATGACTCCAGACATTATAAGAGAGACTGCTAATATGATCAATGTTGTCAGGAGCTTAGGTCTGCAGCTGTCAAGCAAATTTCATATAAATCTCTGTTCGTGTATGCGCCATTGGTGATAAATTCACGGCCCTCGATTGGCAGTCGATAATTATGGCGCGTCAGCATCGAAAAGGAGTCCAGGGCCCATCGCCGGAAAAATCCTCTCGACATCGCCTCGCACAGATGCGCGGCACAAGCTTGTCGAAGCTTTTCGGGCAGCTTCCTCCATTTTTCCGAGCGCGCAAAGTCGTAATAGTCCGGATGGGCGAGTTTTTTTTCCGCCTCTTCGGGCCTTTAACTTGACCAAGTCGTATAGCGACAGGTTCGGCTTCATCATTATTTTTTTCGCTGCTATTGCGAACTTCTCGTCGTCGTACCAAGATGTATCGAGATTCATCGGCTCATAATAGAATCTGTACTTGGTAAAAAATCCCATGATCTTCAGGGCGTCGCCTCGGTTCAGTTTGTATCCTCGATTCCCGAGCATGTCGATCATGATCAAAACGCGAGACCCAAATCTCAATCTATTTATATAGCTGCAAAACATGACGCTTTTAGATGACGATGGTTCCAAAATCTTAGCAAAATAGCTCTCAGAGGGAAAAGCGAAGCTGGAAAGATCAGCGCCGTATTTCAAGAGTACATCGAGTGTTTTTGGTACAAGGCCCAACACAGCTAATTGCAGTGGTGTATGGCCCGACTCGTCCTTTGCATCGATCTTCACTGTCTGCCTGATTTTTTTGTTGATTGCGAAGAAAAACTCCGCCAAGCCTTCGGCATCGTCGTATCTGTCGCAAATAATATGCAGAGGGGTCGATCCCTTCGCATTGGCTGAATTGGAATCAGCACCTCTCGCTAGCAGCCATCCGACTAGCCTATACTTGTTGCCGGTGCGCAGAGCCAAATGCAGTGGTGTGTTACCCGAGTCGTCCCGTGCGTCTATCTGCAACGGATGATTCGATTCTTTGCTGCCATTGAAGAACATCTCCGCCAAGTCATCGCCATCCTTGCACCGTCGGCAAACGATATGCAGAGCAGTCTCTCCCTTGTCGTTGGCTAAATTCGGATTCGCGCCGTGTTTCAGCAGCAATTCGATCAATGTCTTGTTCTTCGAGATCAGAGCCCAATGTAAGGGCAGCGACGACGGGTAGCTCGATCCTCGCGCAAAACAATTAGGATCCCGGCCGAGTCTCAGAAATTTCTCGACCACGTCGTAGAGGCCGTACCTGCAGGCCGTATGAAAATGCGTGCATCCAAATTCGTCGACGAAATTCACGTCGAATCGGTCGTAAATTTGAAACAGATCATTGAGAACCTCGAAACCGGCGTTATTGGCCGCGAGATGAATCGGCGTGGTGCGATGCAAAATTATCTTGCCTCTTTGATCTACCTTGGGCTCGTCCTTGTAGCCGGTGTCGATCACAAATCTGACGAATGGCTTTGGGTCAAGACCGTTACAAACTTTCTGGCGTATGGACTGCATGAGAAGCCACTCGATAGCTTCGGGCTGAAAAATGTCTCGCAGATTCGGCAGTTGGCCCGCGTAATCTCTTATCAAAGGATAAAGCTTGCGAAGAAATTCGTGATTCTTTACTTCTTGGGCCATTGTTTCCACGCACTCGCGCAAACGGAATCGCTTGTAATGCAAAATAATTACAAATTTTGTAAATTTTTCTTTTGTTGTTCACGCTTCTGCGTCGTAACGTGTACTGACTGTAATGTAATAATTCGCTCCGAGTGTGTGCTTCGAGGCCGATAAAGAAATTGATCGTATCGCTCCAAGTGACAAAGATAATCCAAATTCTCTATAGCTAAATTTTTAACTCAAACGAAAAAATTTCGAAATATGCTAAGAAAATAATAGACTTGCTGATCGTGTGGTCGGATTTCCGCAAATTTCACCGGATAAATAACGAGCGAATTTCGGGCATTTACTCGTGGAGAGAAACTATTACTTTTTCCACATTGTTCGCACACCCGAATGAACCTTGAAACGATCGTTTCTTAGTATAAAGTGTATAAAAAAATATTTTCAGGATGATCTCATCCGAAACATTAATCGTTATTATTGTATCTTCATTGCCATCGATGATGACTATAGAGAGATTATTTTTTCAATGATATGAACCTTTTGCTCTATACTGAGCAAACGTACGCGCATATTCGGCAAAAAATGGACAAAAGAATCATTAAAATTTGTGCCAAATTATCAATTTCTATTTTTTTTACTTTTCCTCCGTTCAATCACTAGTCAAGAGTATAAGCTTTGAGAAATATGTCGAATTTTTGGTTTTCGATGATCCTGTCAGGAAATATCCTGCCTACGGTTAAGGGGGCACACAAAGCTATGTGACCCCTTAACCAGCTGTATACTGATAAAAATATCGTCTGTTTGTCAAGAACGGGTCCGTTTCGACGGCCGAAACGGATTCTTATTTATCGTGGAAATTTGGCGCTATAGAATGCTATGATTTCAACTGAAGTTGAATGAAATTTTTTGAAGAGGTACAGATTCGAGATGAATGACTTTTTTTCATGTTCCTTTTATAAATAAAACTAAAACACAAAAAAAATTAAAATCCAACCAATTAACGAGTTGGATTTTATATTTAACTTTTAAACTTTTATATTTTATACAATATCCGAATCGATATTAATCCAAAGAAGATCATCATCATTCTTGATTTCCATTTCTGATGAGAATTCATTCTCGAGATCTTTTTGTTCGTCTGTAAAATAAATATAAATTATTTAATAATCTATGGAATTGCAAAATAACAGTAGACACAAAATTTAATTAATAACGAATAACGAGTAACGAATTAATAAGTAATAACGAAGCAAAACAAGTAAGGATTGTTATTATTTAATCGTACGTATATGGTTGATTCTCCCGAAATCTGCTTTTTCGGTTATAAAAATGAAAAAATGATGAAATTTTTTTTTACATTGAACGACGCGAATTAGTTTATCCTTTTTTAACCCATAAAATATGGGTCCAATTTTATTCTTAAAATGGACAGTTTTCGGTTACGGAAGTGACACACACGGAGGTGACAAATCGCTGCTTTGATCAACTTAGTATGAAAAATAAGAAACGCACAAAATTTTCCGTACAACCCGAAATTCGATCATGAAAAACGAGTCTTTTGACGGGGCGAGCGGTTAAAAAAAATGACCATAGCTCAAGATATGTATTCATATCCACGGAGGTGACAGTTTTTTTGAAACACGTGAATTTTCCAATAGAATAATTATCGCTGGGTAGCTAAAATGTAAAATTTGAGCCCGCAACCTGCACTAATCGAAAGTTGGGTCATAATACTTGACAGTTATGTAGCCAGGAACATCAAAAATGAGTTAGCGACTAAAACCAGGAGATATATTTGAAATTATTCAGAAGCATGATTAAAATCCGAGACATTTTTCAATTGTGTGGGAAATTTTTTAAAAACATTCTTCAAAGCCCTACGATAGACTTAAACTTTACTTTGCGTGTAAATGAACCTGGTCTCGTAGTTATTATAGGGCTTGGTGCTTATGAGAATGCATGGTATAAGCAAATAGAGTCGATTTTGAGATCTAGACATGCCACGGAGGTGACATTTGGCATGTACATCTCCACGGCGAATGTAACTGGCACTAAAAGATTGAAATATTTATGTCCAATCAGAAATAATACAATAATATTGAATGAACGACCGATCCAGATTTGGCTTATCTTCACTAAAAAGCGAATTTCGGGAGAATCAACCATATAGGCGTTAGACCTATGAATACAGTATCTTTAAAAACAATTGTAGTTTTCTTAAAAAAAAAGTCGTGTTTGGTTTGTCTCAATCGCTTATCACTTTTCAACTTTAACTTGTAGTTCGATTCTGAAGTCTAATTCTGAAAGAGGATTAAATTTCGCGTTAGGTTCACGAACGAAAAGATCCGATAACGATCGAGTCCGACTGTCTCTCTTTCTCTCTCTCGCGGGCGCATAATAGATATACGGCAATGCACAACGCGCGCCTTTCGCAGCCAAATGATATTGCGCAATCGTCGACTTTTCTCTCTCTCTCTCTCAGGACCTGTGCAAAATATATAATACCTATATCTCGTTATCGCACACAAGTATAATACATAATACCCGGTCAGATCTTACGCATTACAATATATATATTATCGTCGGTCAAGAGTATACAAGTCGTGTTGCGGTGCTCGTATACTACGCTATATACGTTGTTACGCGCCCGGGCCGCGATTACGTGTCGAGGAGCGGCCGTGGCGGCGGCTGATTAATGAATCGGTAATGGAGATCGCGATCGGTATACCGAGCTCGAACCATATCGACAGTAAAAAAAAATGCATACAGATAGATTGGCTACATTAACTTCCTGCTGCTGCTGCTGTAGTTTGGACAAAACCTCGTCCGTATTTCGCGTCGATTCTCGAACGGGAAAGTTTCGATCATTACAAAAAAAGAGATGTCACGTGTCATTTTTTTTTTTTTTCATTGTTTTCGCAATTAATTTAACTTTTGTAAAAACATACATTGGTTTCGGAATAACTTTTTTTAATAGACAGAGAACTAACTTTGAATATCGAACTCTTTTGGTCGATAAAAAAAAAAATGAATCGACAGTCGCAACTTGACGATTCGTTATTCTCGTGTTTTAATTTTTGTTCATAATCGAGTACAAAAATCGTAGCAAATACATTATTGTAAGCACTGCATCGGACACCCGCGAGTACCGATAAAAGCTTCGACCGACGATCGAAGCACGAGTAAAGCTCGAAAAGAATAAAACTTGCTAATTATTGGAAAACGGAAGCCTCCTCGAAGATGAGGAGAAAAAAAAGAATCAAGAACGAGTCGATAATATTGATCATTCGAAACGATCGCCGAGGAGTACACATCTATACATGTCACATAATACACACATAAACATAGCTTGCCGAATTCGCGTGGCGATACGATGTATTAAATTAGTCACGCGAGAATGTACCATGTATCTCTCTCTCTCTCTCCGTGTGTACGTGTATACACCCATTATTATTACATTCGTCGTTGAAATATAAACATCTCGGGAAGATATTATCTTTCGTAAAAAAAAAATAGGAAAATGTATATCGCGGTGCGAACTTCATTAATAAAATGGCTTCGTCGCCGACGTCGGTTCTTACGCGCGTGTATATAATCGTTGTACATCGAGCGAGAATATAATATCCACCCGACGCACGAGCGCAAAGTCCATTTTGGAGGGGTAGGCTAGATCAGTACGATACACGCACACGTGTGTCGCTCGTAACGTTGAAATTCGCAAACATACACACACATGCACACTTGGACACAATACACACATTTATAATAGCGAGCCGCGGGCTGGATTCAGTTTCGCGCGGACACTCGTCGTGTGTCGCAGGCCACGATATTATCGTTTTTCCGTGCGTGCTGGGGATTATAAATCCTCCCTCCCGAAGGAGTCCGATTGTGTACGCGCGCGAGTGAGTTCTGGTGCTGTGGTGCGCGCGATAACGCGATAATACACAAATCGTGGTGCGAAAATTGCGATCGAGTAATAATTTCGTTGGGCCCCCCCACCCCCCTTTTTTTTTTTACATACGCGACGCGATATGTAAAGATCGAGAGACAAGTTTTATTGTTTTGTTTTTGTTTTTTAACGGGGCAGCCCCAGAGCTCTTTTCGCCACCGCGATATACGTAAGAAAGAAAAAAACAACACAAATGGAAGTACACGCGGTCGTGCTCCTGTGCGCGACTCTGCTCGTCCTCGGGACCACAGCCAGGGCAGAAGCAGCAGCGGCAGCGGCAGAAGAGGCTACCGATATGGAAGCGGAAGTCCTTCGCAGGACACTGCCGGCTTACGGATTGATGGTGAAATCGGCGGAGATGTTTCGAGGTGTCGAGCGGGACGACGGCTACTACGACTACTACGAGGAGCGCGACGCGGAGGACGGGCCCGAGGAAGCCACGCTGCTCTGTCGGGCCGAGCTCGAGGTCTTTCGCCGCGCGGTGGACGATCGCAAGCCCTGGGCGCTCAAAAGTAAGCACGGGACGACGATGGGAGATCGGTAGCGCGATCGTTTTATTTTTCCATTTCTCTCGTTGTTTTTTTTTTTTTTTTCATTCGTGCAATTGGCGCGCGAGTTCGAAGCGCAATGTGTGTTACCGTGTCGATTGCAGCAACGCGACAATTATCATTCGGATAAGTTCCGCGATTCGTAATTTCGATATTCTATCGATTGGTTTTTACGAAATAATCGAACCCATCGCGCGCTGTCATTATAATTTCGTAAATGCGACCGAGCGCAATCGTGCCTCCTTTTCTTTTACGGAACACAACACACATACATACATACGGATCCGACCCGCTAATGGTACGCGTTCGATCCTATTCGCATACGGACGCGATGAACCGATTCGCTATTTTTTCGTTCAATAATATAACGATATGTACCTGTACGAATGTGTGCGCGCCGCAGCTCGTTTGTCGATTCCGCTGTGTCATATAATTCGATTCGTTCGTGTTTTTTTTTTCTTCTTCCTTTCGATCGCATACATATACATACATATATATACGGCCGCGTGCAAAGACGCGCGTATTTCGCACAAGGGGCGATACATTATTATATGTATACATTTTGGATGCCGGAATTTGATAGAGATAAGATGAAAATGAAATGCAAAAAAAAAAATCGAGCGTTCTTTCACTCGTGACATAACGTAAAAAATGTAAACGCGCGATGACCCTGATCCTCTAAGTCTAAACTTGGCGAAAAAAATAGAGAGAACGTGCTCACACACACGTATGTTAATGGTACACATCATCGCGTAAAAACCTTGAATAATCCTCGTTTCATTATCATCGTTATTACCTCTTTTCGGATAATGAATATTCCATGGCCGCCGCCGTTGTGGCTTTTTTAACTGCATTTCGTACCCCCCTCGTGACATTTGCATGATTATACGTGCACTCGAGGTTATTTATAAAAAAAATATAAATTGTTCAGTGCTGGACTCGAGCGGCGTGCCGCGGGCGGGCTTCGTCTACGGCAACAACTACTGGCTGGGCAGCCGTAGTCAGTGCCTCGACGCGGCCAATCGCTCGCCCCTCGTCCTCAGGATCCCCAACGTCTTGACCGAGTTTCCGCCCTTCCGGCCCAATTACGCGGTGGCCCACTTCCGGCACAACTCCAGTCTGCAGCTGCACGTGCGCCTGCCCAACGAGGACCTCGTCACCCTGGGCCTGTGTCTGCCGGCGAGCTGCGGCCCGCGCACGATCGGCCGACTGCTCGAGGCGACGCTTCGCGACGGGGAGCATCGCTGGCGCACGGGCGACTCTACGGCGGGGCCGCGTACAGGCTCGAGCTGGTGCGCGATCTGCGCGGGGACGATCTCGGCTGGCTGCTCGAGGCCCGCTCGCTGCTGGTCGGCTTCCTGCTGGCCGGCCTGCTGGTGCTCATGTGCCTCGGCACGGCTTACGAGATTCTCCTCGGCGGGCGCAGCGACGACGACAACGATCGCGAGCGGGAGAAGAAGGAGCGCAAGCGTCTGAACAACAACGAGGGCAGCGTCGAGGCGGCTCGCCCGCCGAGGACAGCTTCGGCCAACGGAGGCGGCGGCGGGCTGCCTCGGCCGGCTGCTGCTCAGCTTCTCGGTGGCCTCCAACACGCGGCTGATCTTCGGCACCCGGCTCGGGCCCGACTCGATCGGCCCCATCCACGGCATACGCTTCCTCGGCATGGTCTGGATCGTCATGATACACACGGTCTTCTACATGTCCGACTACGCCGACAACAAGGCCTGGTCCTGGCGCATGGCCGAGGGCTTCGCCGTGCAGATCATCAGCAACTCCACCCTGTCCGTCGACACGTTCTTCTTTCTGTCGGGCTTCCTCGTCGCCTACATGTACTTTACGTCGCATCGGGGCGCCGAGGAGCAACAACGTCAACGGGAGGAGCAAGCGGAAGAACAGATCGGACGACGAGGCGGCGGAATCGATTACGGGAGAAAGTGCGGCGAGTTCGTGGCGACGGTGCTCAGGCGCTATCTCAGACTGACGCCGGCCTACCTCATGATGATCGGCATCTTGCAAGTCAACTCGGCCTGGTACGCCAGGACGTCGCAGTTTTACATGACCGAGCGACCCGACCTACTCTGCGAGAGGTACTGGTGGAGAAACGTCTTGTACGTCAACAATCTGTTCGGCCGCGACACCATGGTAACACACAATCAATGAGATGTGCTTTATTCGTTTATATATACTATCGTTTGTTCGTTTTTCTTTTCTTTGTTTGGACAGTGCATGTCGTGGAGCTGGTACCTGTCCAACGACATGCAGTTCTTCGTGATCGCCACCTTTCTCCTGATCCTCTCGTCCGTGTGAGTACATTTATCGATTATCCTCGCGCGCGATTATTTTCAAATCAAATTAAAAACGATTTTTATGCGCAGATTTTTCTACCTGGCCGCGGCGATACTGATGTTCCTGCTGATCGGCTCGATCGCCTTGACCGGCTACATCGCCTACGTCAACGACTACATTCCCACGTGAGTTCCTATATATACATCGTAGATCGGATATAAAATGCCATTTTTTGGTACCGTTCACGAAGAGTATTACATTTTTTCCTTTTTTTCTTTCGGACAGGATGGACGAGCAGTACAACATGCTGGACGTGCTCTACGATCCGCCCTGGACGAGGATCGGTCCCTACCTCGTGGGAATGATCACGGCCTACGTGGTGACGAGGCTCGACGGCAAATTACACCTCGAGCCCCGCAGCGTCGCCGTCCTCTGGATACTGGGCAGCTCGTGCAATCTGTCGGTGCTCTTCGGCCTCTACGAGAGGCGAATCGACGTCCTCGCCGCGGCGGTCTACGTCGCCCTGAGCCGCACCGTCTGGGCCGTGGGACTGGCTTGGCTGCTCGTGGCCTGCTGCACGGGACACGCGGGTAATCGATCGATCGATCGACGACCAATGAATCTTTCCTCTCTCTTTTTTTTGGGGGGGTTTTTACATAAAAACACTTTTATTGCGTAATTTTTCTTTTCTTCTTTTATCGAACGATAATTCGTCACTTTATTTTTCATCATTATTACGGCTATACAATGTAACGCTCGACTTTCCTTTTAAAAAGTACAAATAATTACAAAAGTTTCTTTCATAAAAACACACGATGAGACCCCCCCCCCCAGTTGATTGCGGGTGTGTAAAAAAATTTTTTCATCAATTTTTTTTTTCTCTCACTCACTCACACTGTCGTCTTTCTCTCTTCCTTTTTTCGCAGGAATCGTAAACAAGATACTATGCTTCAAGGCTTGGATACCGCTCAGCAGATTGACCTACTGCGCCTATCTGCTGAATCCGTTTCTCATAAATTCGATTTATCTGCACAGCGAGTCGGCCGTCCACGTGGATTTCTTACCGAACGTAAGTGTGTTTCTGTGTTTGTGTGCAGAAAAAAAAACCGCCGAAAAGTACACATAATCGGCAACGATCTCTCGCGTTTATATAAATTTATTATTTATACATTTGTATACATATAAAAATGCAAAAATGTGTGTCTCTCTTTTTCTCTGCCCCCTCCAGAGCACGATGTTCCTGGGCAGCCTCGTGATAACGTACATCTGCTCGTACGGGCTGTCGCTCATGCTGGAGACGCCGACGGTCGTGCTGATGCGACACTTCGTCAACGCCAAGAAGCGATGACGATTATTTTAACTTTTCATCGTTATCGTTGCAAACGAACGTTGCGAATGCACGCGCGGTCCGAGCGGATCGATATATGGCTTCGTACAAAAGAGTTTCGCCTCTTGAAAAGAGACGAATCGCGCACGATCGTTATGCATATATGTTAATTTTATTATCTTTATCTTTGCTACGGTTTTTCTTTTCGTTTTAATTGATTATTTATTTTCCTTTTATTTTTTTATATAAATGTTCGACTGTATGAGTGTTATTAACTACTACTTGCGTTTTTATCTTTAAGATTTGTAATATATACATTATACATATATTATTTTAGCAAAAAAAAACAAAATTTGAATTGTTACGAAGAAAAAAACAAGAAAAAAAAATACAAAGAAAGCTGCACGCTCTTTACTCCGTTTATGCGTTCGTTCATTCCTATTCTACCCTTTCTCCTCTATCATCGATTCGACATAATAACGAGTTTTTTTTTAATCTGTACAGTGAACTTTGTCGTTGCATCTAAGAGATATAATTGATAAAAAATAAGATCTTTTGCATTTCTCCTTGTTGTTCCGTGTGTGTGTATACGTATTTGTGTGTATGTGTGTTGTTATCCCTCTTAAATTTCGAGCTCGTTCATGATGCTGCAGGTGAGCAGCAGCCTCGGCTGGTCGACGGGCCGCTGATGCTAAGAATGCACCGGCGAGTGCAATCGCGGCGCAGCCTGACCCGCCGAGTTCATGGTGCGCGCATTCGTGCGCACCGCCTGCTCTCGCCGGCACTCCTCGGCTTTCTTCTTCAGCTGCTCCTTTTGGACTAGAAGTTCGCGGGTGCGTTGATACACCGGATCCTGTGGGGGGCAATAATGAATTTTGAACGGGTTCTGTATACGCAAAAATCGGCGATAATTTTTTGAGCTCGAGCGCTCACCTGTTGCCGCATGCTGGGATTCCATCTGCAGTAGAAGCTCTTCCACGGCTTGATGTATCTCATGCTCGCGATCGGCATCAATACGAGCTGATGCGTCGGACCATCCCAATAGAGAGGATTTTGGTAAAGAGGCAACTGACTGTTGATGTACGACCACAACGACACCGTTTTTTCCTTCAATCTCTCTTGTACTCGCTCTCTTTCACTGAAAAAAATACGTAATTACGGAATCTGAAGTTTGTGCATCTAGCCGAATAGCCCATTTACAAACCTGCTACATAAGAAAGTTCCGAATCTACAAGAATAGAGATGATCCAATATCGTCGTTAAAAAGTGTTCGTTGAACTGAAAGGCATTTGGGAATTGCTGCGTGACTTGCCAAACGCAGTCGATAAATTGCACGAATACCGGAGACCTGTCTGCATCGCTGTGGTGCTCGTCTCCGTGACCTATCCTCTGTTAACGAAAAAAAATATATGCATGATTAATTCAAGCTACCAATTATTTCTCAAGTCGATTCGAGATTTTATATTAGACGAACCTGTTGAAATTTATGACCGAAGCTCAGCCATTCCTTTTCAATCAACACTTCGAATCCCTTGATGGTTCTGTAGTACGGGTCGAGCAGCAACATCGCCAAGGCAGTGAGCTGTGCCGTCCTGTCCCAGCCATCGGAACAGTGAACCAGTACGGAGGTTTTGTGAGTCTCGACTTTGTCGACAATTTTCACTGCACCGGCAACTATACATTTTATGTGTTTGAGCCACATGGTTGACTCTAAGCCTGATAACCATCTAGTTTCATCGATGGTAGGAAAACATAATTCTACAAGTATAATGTTAATTGTATTAAATGTTGAAAGAATACAAATTAAGACTAAGCTCGAATGAAAGTCTACCTTTCAATTTCCTCAGGCTTTCTCTCATCACGTGAATATTGTGAATATCGAGAAAAACGACCTCGCTGTTCTGGTAGGCGTCCTCGGCCTCGTAACCGCCGCCCTTGGCTTTGTTGGCCACGGCGTTGGCCATGGGTCGCGCGTCCATGATGAAGAGCTTGTGACTCTGGGCGTTGGCGTCCATAATATACTGTACATACCTCTCGTCCTCGCGACTCCTCTTGCCGCCGACGCCGACGAGCGGCTGAGCGCATCGCGTTATCGTCGCCTGGCTCTCGGGATGAATCCACGAGAGTACCGGCAAACGTCCTCGACTCCTGAACGCCGCCGAGGCCTGAAGATCCTCGTCCGTGGCCGCAGTGGGCACTGCCCAGACGGCCGGATAGCTGTCGCACACGGAATATGTGTCATTTATCTTTGATATTTTCCACATATCGTTATTGATACCCTGTGACGATAGAAATTTTCGGTGTTTATTGTCTACTTTATGGTAACCTTTTTTTAAAAGAAAAATTTACCATTCGTTTTAATTCAGCAATAGGTTCATAAACATTCCAACCATTCTCACTGAAAGTTTCAGAATATTGAAAGGCAAACAAAGGCTCGTTGTGAGATAAAGGAAATGAATACTGCTGCAGTTTTTCAAAAACATTGCGTCTGGAATGATTTTCTTGTTTATGAGCAAATCTGAGATTGCGCATATCTTTGCAGAAGATTTCTATTCCATAAGAATTCTCTCCTCTACTAGATGCACCCCCAACTTTTTCAATTCTACTGACTGCGCCAAGTGGCATTTCCACCACATAAGGTGTTTCTCTATCAATGCTGCGGAAATGCAGCTTGTAGTTGGTAAATGTGAGCACACCTCGAGCTGGGCCAGAGTAAGGACACAAGTATGTAACATCTCGAGCGACTCCTTGAACTCTCTCTCCATTGAGTAAGAGTGGACCGCTTTCATTGCCAGACAAGTTCTATAAAAATAAATACTAAAGTTAAAATACATTTTTGATTAACTCATTTATAGCTGAATGAGAAATTAAAGTTGATATATGTTGTGCATTAATCAGTAAAAATGAATCGAAATAAAAGGAAAAGAGAAAATAACTGGTGTACTGTAAAATGAAAATTGATTCTGAAGCAACCACAGACCCGCATGCTCTAAGGAAACTTTTATCAATTAATTTTTACCAAATCCTCTTTTCCTTGATTTTCTTTTTTAGTTTCTAGAGCAGAAATGATATTATTGTCTGTTGAAGTTAAGCTTGTGGACAGGCTCTTTGTATGAGATGCCTTTTCCCAACTTTCCTGTAGTATTGCATGAAATTAAAAACGTCAAGTTATAAATTCCTTGAAAATTTTTTTAACTGCGCGCATTGATTCTTTTAGTTAAATAGGTATGTAACGGTGCCAACCAACTCACCAATTCTTGTCCTATTTTAGAATTGAGCGAGCTGCTCTTGCTGTCCGAGTTAAGTGAGTCCGAGCTGGCATTTTTGGAATTGTTTTGATCGATGCTCAAAAGATCTGCACTTCCTCTTTTGTTCATTTTGGCTACTGGTCTTGGTCAACGATGTTTATCTCGAAGCCAACATCATATCCAACACCTTGCACTGTGTGTATGAAAATCAAAAGGGCATGAGCGATAGTCAAACATTGAAGTAACTATTGATACACATTAGAGTAGATGCAGACGAGTAGGATAGTATTATGCATCGAAGCACCATTCACTGATTAAATGTAATTAACGAGAAACACAATGAACTTAATTTCAACAAACGAATCGATCACAGGAGTTCACAAACTCTCTGCAAGTCAATTACAATCCAACAATAACAAAACGTCTGTTCGACAGCTACTCTAACCTCCAATTCATCTTTAATTGACAATTACAACTCGTAAACAGTTGGCTCGAAATCAACACACTGATCGAGCGATTCGTGGATCAAGCCACTCGTGGCGATAATTTTTAAGATCTACAATGCTCTCGGCTCGAAGCACCGAGTCGTGGCGTTGGCCAAAACATTTATTATTATATCGATAAATTAGACGTCTCTCTCTCTCTCTCTCTGTCTCTCTCTCCGGTGTCAGCTGCCGAACTGCCACTCGATTAAATAGTAAATTTTGCGCGTGCCACGCCCGCGAGTCTCCAAGTCGATCTGGGTGCAATTTTTTCTCGACGCGCAACGATCCTCTCCTACGGTACGCGCCTACGCACACCTCGGAATTTATCCGAAAATAAACAAACCTTGGGCAGTTTCGCACGGGATCGAATGGCATGTACGAGATCGCAGCCTTTGTACAAAATCCAACTATATACAGTATGTGTGTGTCTACTACAGGACAGAGACACACGTCTGGTTGGTGTCAGTGCTGTATACAATATGAGTGCGCGTGTAATTGTAGTGTACACACACACACATAGGTTCCCCGCAACGTTTTATCATGCTGCTCTGCTGTTGCTGTGCTGTGTCTATGTGTTTCGTGCGTGTGTACGAATCTCATTGGCGATCGTCGTGCGCTTGCAGACGTCGCTTTGAAAAGACGAGTACGCTCGTGATCTGCGTCATCATGCGCTGTGTATACATAGCGCGAAATACGAGAGAGACGTTCGAACGTCCCAAAAATCGGGGGCTCGCGTTCGTATATAAGCTCCCGAAGTAACGAAAATTCAGAGTACCGACTTCTTATCGCTCCATGCTAGAATGTACAGCTGAGTTTTTCCACGTGTCTTTGAAATTTTCGGCGAAGCAAGACTCGCTCGAATGCAAAGATGCGAATTATCGTTGGAATTGGAGATAAATCATTGTTCGATTCGAGGCGACTTTATACAAACTCGGCGCAGAAAAGATCGATCGACGATCTCGCGCGTTGCAATGCATGCAATTGTGTGTGTGTGTGTGTACTCGTGGATGCGCCAGCAAATTACAGGAGACGCGGGAGACGTCGGGAATATATAATATGGAAAGGCCGTTGTCTCGATCGCGATCCGCATATACCCATTATAAATACACTTGTTTGCATATATGTGTGTATATCGAGACGAGTTTACATGCTAATATAGACGTACACACGATCGCGTTGGTATACTCGATTTTCAATGGTCTCTCGATCGTTCCATAATATATAACAATTCTATATGCTATTTCATATCGTGGTTAAGCGACGAACTCGTAACAGTATACGTCATAATAATTCCACGCATCGTATAATAATCGAGGCTCGTCGCGGCCACGAGACGACGACGACTACTTTATACACGCGCGCGCGCGTCAGAGAAAGAAGAGGAAAAAAAAGGAGCCTTTTTCCCAGAGTCCACAAAGAGATCCAGGACACTAAGGTCAAGCCGCGTTCGCGCCGTATTAGCTTCTTTCTTTGTACAAGTCTCTCTCTCTCTCTCTCTCACTCGTGAGACTATATATATATATATATATATACGCGTACGCACGTATGTGTACCCTTTTTTTTTTCTTCTCTATCGCGAGTCGCTCGCGCGCGTCTTCCTTGGCTGCTGCTGCTGTTTTTTTTTGCAATTGTCGTCGTCGTTCTGTTCACCTTTACCTCGAGTGCTGCTGCGATCATTTCGATCGTCGTCGGATCGCCGCGAATCAGGCCTTATAACGCGATTTTGTACAATAGTAAAAATAGTGTCGCAAGTCGCGGCCGAGCTATATAATATATATAGAGCTCGCGAGGCATGCAGTGCACACGGGAAGTGAACAGCGGCGGTAGCAGCAGTTTTTCGCGGAGATTTCACAAATTTTATAAATATATATGTATATCGATATATATATATCGGCGCATGTGTACCCTCTCGATTTTCTGCAAATCATTCGATACTATATACGTGTGTGTTTTTTTATAGCAGATACATAATGAAACGTGCACGTATATATACGAGAGCGATCGGATGGATCGTGTCTCTCCGAAGGCGGAATATTGCGCCACGATGCGACGAGAGGCGAATAAATATTGCGAAATATATTATATATTATATATACTCTGCACACTCACGTGTGCATCTCTCTCTCTCTCTCTCTCTCTCTCTCTCTCTCTGTGTATATATTATATGCACTAGCAGCAGCGGCGGCGATCGCCGGATTCGCGCGATAACACACACAATATGCGCCTCGTTATTTTGTCACGGTCGTCGCGCGGGCTGCTGCTGCTGCATCGCCTCCTGTGTAAACTACCATGCGAGCACGAGCTTCGTGCATAATAATAATGATGATGATGATGATAAAAAAAAAGTAAAATTTATGATTAATTTATACGCGTACGAAATAGTTCGCGAATACATATAAATTTTGCTTAATTAAAGAATTTGATAATTGGCGGGACCGCTCGACGCGACGATCGGTATGCCCGTCGCGTTTTCATATATATGTATATAAAATAATACGGTGTGTTTAATCGGCCGCTATATAGCTCCATTATATGCGCGGCCGTGTACAAACACACACACACACAAACCCAGACAGGTACATTCGCGCGAAAAATTATAAACTTTCTCGAGCGCAGTGCGGAGCGTCTCGATGTTTCCATGCCGCCGCCGCCGCTGCTGCGGGAGAGCGAAAGAAAATAAGGTTTCACTTTCGTTCGCGATCGTGGGTGTATACTGTCGCATGCAGCCCGAAACACCACTGCCACCATCGTCGTCGTCGTCGTCTTCAGCGTCGACGCGTCGCAGAGCTGTAAACACTTGTATATATATATATATATAGGTGCATATAACGGATTATATATGCGCGCGATTTTTACTTTATTTTTTTGGGGAAATCGGACATATATACACGCGACGAGAGGCTGTTTGCTATTTTCGTATATATATATCTTTCATCTGCGAATTTCGAGATGCGTTGAACGCGCTCGACTACATAGGGTAATCGAATACCTATGCGTATGTAGGTTGGCGAGCTAAAAGACGCAAAGAGAAAATAAATTGGCCTTTACCAGTAATTTTGACTCGAGTCAACGCAGCGCCGATCGACTGAATTCATAAAGTTATTGTCGCACGAATTGAAACGCTTCAAAATTATATCACGATAAACAAACCATGGTAGAAATTGTCAACATATCGATAACGACCTAATGACTAAAAAATGGCCCTTTAAAACATTTTAAATATTTCACATTTTGGCCTTTTGGCGATCTTTCCGTTGACATTGCGTTAAAAACATCGAGCGCATTCGCATAAACAGTTTCCACATTTTAGACCGGCTTTCATCCACTATAAACGCGATGATATCAATTTAAGCGTCCGCCACCAGATGGCGAGTAGCTTTATTTCAGTAAATCCGCAAGTGTCAAAGTCAAAATAATTGTATAAGTCACGGCATAGTTTCGAACCGTCCAATAGACCATTTTCCAAAAAAAATTTACGCCTCCGGTTAGAATTTTGTGCTTGAGAAACTGTTTCGTTTGCCAAAAACTAGGCCTCGAATGTGTTTCTACCAAGTGGAAATAAAGTCAAGTTTGAAAACGATTCGAAAAGTCCAGAAAAATGCACAATCCTGTCGCAATAAAAGCAATCCCACATATATATAGATCATTATACGCATCGGGCTCGAAAATTCAATCGATCCATTGCGACCCGTTGGTCAATATCTCGAGACCATCCGCATTACGCAAACCAGATTCGAAAAAGAAAAGGAAATTTCCAGCGATTCTTACGTCACGAAATATATCGAGTGTATAGTAGTCGCGCTCGAATTTTTGCGCGCTCGCGTCGCGCACAACACAGTCGAATACATTGAAAATCGGTATATAGCCACAACTTCTGCCGTGCCGATATAGCTAAGATATCGAACGCGTCGGTCTCGCTGCGATTTGTTCTTGCGGCCGCGCAGAAATACAATTTTCATCTCGCGCTCGCGTATTATATATATTATTATATACACTTCATCAAACGTTAACCGTCAACGAGTCGCGCGCGCGCGCGCGCTAAACTTTCGAAAAGACGCGTTTAAAGCGACGTCGTGTCGCGCGCGCTCACAGCTTTTCACCGCAGGATTTATCATTATTATATATTACCTGCGGCAGCGAGCGAGCGATGGCTATACATGGATCTTCCTTTCATCGAGATGATTGGAAAATAAACGCGACTCCGAGCTTCAATCAACGCGGCGTGTATTATAATATACTCGTTCTCGAAAGTCCGAAAGATCGACGAAAAAAAAAAAAAGGAAGAATGAAAATCGTCGCGAAACTGGTAACGAGTATGCAACGACGATTTTTTCTTTTTTCTTTTTTTTGTACCGCGAGAGAAAATAAATAAAATAATATTTAAACGCGCGTGGCATCGCGTCGAGTGATGCAATTGCCCCGTCGCCTGTATACATATTATAATAATGCGATCGTCGCGAGCAGCTCGTCTGCATGTCGTATGTACCTGCACCGCGGTTGCGCGATAAGAAACGGTATTTTTCAAACTTGTAAGTGTATACGCTTTGGCTAGAAAGCGTCTCTCTCTCTCTCGCGGGAATACGCGATTTTTCTCTCTCTCTCTCTTTTCGTTTTCTACAATTCTGTATTTTTATACACACGGAAAAATAATAATCCCAAAAGAGCGTCGTTCTCTGTACGCACGCAAAATGCCGTTGTTTATACACGTAAACTCATTTCGAAAAAAACGAGCGTATATATATATACACGAGCGGCGTCAACATCAACAACGACGACGACGACGACGAGAGATGAAAAAAAAAAGTATTATAAAATACCGGATGGCTAACCCGTTGGCCGATCTCTTGGGCGCCTACATATATATATAAATACGTGTGTATATACACGCACTGCAACGAATAAAGAGGCGCACCAGAGTGCAGTAAGGCAGTATATCGCACTCGGCTCCGAGAGAGCTCCAGATTATCGGGGCTCGCGCATCCGAACCGAAAAATAAGTTCATTCGAGCACTTTGTGCGCGCGCCGCAAAAGTGGGCCTCGTGGGGCCATACTACACACACAAACACACACACACACAATCAGAGAGGTGAGTGCAAAAGAGAGAGAGAGACATTACTGCACATTTCATACATATATATATACACCTGAAGCTCGAGCGTCCGCGTCGCGTCCGTCGCACAGTCGCGGGCAGCGCAGTGGCTGGTGGGAGAGTCTGCTGCTGGGTATGCATGCACATCCCAATGGTCGCTGCATACATACACACATCCCAAGGCAAAGGAATGGGTCTCTGCGGAGAAGCATAGCGGGGGTTATTTAGGTTAGACGGTGCCCATACAACGAGCGTGTATATAACGATCGGCAGGCGTATACATATATATATATGCGTGTGTACCTGCACAGAGGAGAGTATATATCATACGCCAGCAGCAGCAGCAGCCTCCAAGAGTAAGAGAGAGAGAGAGAGAAATAGCCTATCTACCACGACGATGGAGGGAATGTGGGCCGAGTGTCGTATATACTGAAGCGCGGGGCGCTCTTGCCGGCTCATTCTTACGCCGCATTTCCGATTAGCCGGATCGACCGCGAGACGCTCCGCTTGCTACTACTACTAGACGACGACGACGGGAGCTGCTTGCTTGTGTGCCATTGATACGCGCCCGTGGTACATCGTCCTTTGCATACGAAGCGACCGACTCTCCGCTACGAAACGCGTTCCATTGATTCTTTTAATTTTTTGCCTTCCGAAGCAGTGCTGAATCGAACCTTCGATTATTATTATTATTACTTCTTTTTTTTTTAATCGACCGATTTTCCGACGAGAGACACTCTGTGCACACGAGAGGGGAGCCACCCCAGAGGACAGTCACGCGCACACGACAACTGGTAAGCTCAAATTTTGATATGTACATTGAATTTCTTCGTTCGAGCAACAAAAAAAAACAAAAAATCGGCAACGCGCCCGTCGACGAGTTCGCTCTCGGATAGCAAGTGCGTATCGGCGACGTTATTATAAGTATACCGATCTTTTACCGATAAATTTCACCTGTCCGCGCGGGTGTGTCTATAATTATTCTCTCTCTCTCTCTATAAATTCATAAATAATAAATGTGCCGCGGCGAGTCCAGTGCGGCGATCGCGACTCGTACCGATCTCGCGTCCGCAAGTATCACGACGCGTCCGCAAGTAGTCCTCGACTCTTTTTCCTCCTTTTTTTTTTTCTTTCGTATATATATAAATAAAGTCAAATCGGCTCTCGCGCTCGATACCGATTTTTCCTCGCTTCGGGAGTGCGTCAGCTATAGATAGTAATGCAGTAGCGAGTATCGCGCGGATAACATATAAAAAGAAGACCGCGCGAGAAGGATAAGAAGAAGAGGAAGAAGAAGAAAAAAAAACAGACACCTACCGATCTCGTATACGAGATTCCATCTTTGCGCGCGCGCATATGTATACACTCTCTTTTTCGCGAGCATAGACGCGGATACATCGCCACCGATCGATTTCAGATCCGTCAACTGGTATTTTCCCCTTTTTTTTTGTTGTCGTCGTCCGTCGTCGTCGTCGTCGTTGCTCGTTGCTCGTTTCGACTTCTAATTTCGAGCGCGATAGATACACATAAATAAATAAACGAACGAACGAAACGGAATAAATCGTGTATATGCTTACAGAATCGACGCTGACGATCGCGTCCGATATAACATCGTATCTCGAAAGCTCGGCGGCGCACGAGCAACAGGTAGCACGAGGTATATTATAAAGGCGAGTCCACGCCGAAAGCCAGTTAACCTACTGATCTGTATCGTGTGTAATAGCGCGAAAAAGCAAAACACACGCGTATATGTGCGTGTTTTTTTCTCTCTCTCTCTCTCTCTCTCTCTCTCCGACGAAGGCAGGTCGTCATCATACTTATACCACATAACATGCCTCGCGCAAAAGCCAAAGCCGGCCAGCTAACGGTTACGAGCCAGCCGCTCGTGTGCACATGTTATATATATATATATATATATATATATATATATATATATATATGTGTGTGTATAACGTAGGCGCGCGCATTCTGACACGCGCCGATCGCCGCCGAGCTGCAGGTCGTGTCGGCTTGGGACGATTTTGCGGCGTTATATATGTATATTATCGTACGCGTGCGCGTGTGTAAGAGCGATCGGATAGATGTAGCGTGATGTGATACGATGTGCTTATTACAATGTTGCCGATATTTTTGTGTTGATGCCCCGAAATCGTAAATATTCGAGACGTCGCGCGATGATTTCACCCTGCGCGTTCGTATTTACGTACGTCGAGTACGCGCTAATTGCCTCGAAAACCGAAGGAAAAATATTTCAACGCGATCCTCGATTCGGTCGATATTACTCGCTTTTTCTCGTGCGTTCGCTCGTATATATATATGCGAACGAGAGAGCATGAGATGATAATAATTTTCGGTAACGGTGTCGAATGCCGTGTATATATATATATATATACGTATACGTACGTAGTGCTTGCGTGATAAGCTACCACGCCGAGTGTCGATGTTTCTTTTTTTTTTTTTTTCATTTATTTTTATAGCGTCGCAGCTTTCTTCCGCCGCGCGGTGTGCATTTGTAATAACGAACGAATGCGAACCCGTACGTATATACTTTTCGCGTATATGTATTTTAAAGAGCGCGATATTTTTTTTTCCCCGGTAAAAACCGCAGGCGAGCCGCGTATAGTATAGCGCGTATATAACCAGTGTCGTCGTCGTCGTCATTTTTCCTTGTCCGCGTCGAGAGCATCTCTTCCTCATTAATGCGTTGAGGCAAGCAGCGACAAACGATGATTGCTCCCCCCCCCCCCATCCGAAAGAAAGAAAGTTACATATTATATTCTCGACTGAGTTGCATATTTATTATATACTGGTGCATCGCCGCCGCCGCCGCAGGCCATAAGATATAAGTACGAGCACGGCGAAATTTGACGTAATAATTTTGCTCGCGCAGCTGTACCGCGCGAGGATTATTTAAAAAGGAACAAGTAAAAAAAAAAAAGAAAAGTAGGAAGGAAGAGGAGAACGACGACGATACACGATCGTTCGCGTGAGGGAAAAAATTATCGTAGTTTTTTGTTGTTCTTTCTTTTACACACACGTCACGACACGCGACGAGAGACGTCGCGGCGATTCCCAAAATTTTCACTCGCTGATCGCCTGGCGTATCGCGTCGCGAAACGGGCATAATGTATCGATACGACGACGACAACAACGACGCAGTCTCGACGTTTCTCGAATATTCATGGATCGTGGAAAAGCCATCTCGTTCGAAGGTTCGAACGCGAAAGCCCACGAGTTTCATAATATTGTGTCGTCGTCGTCGTCGTAGCTTCTGTTGATACACATACACAAACACACACATTTATCGCGCATGTACGCGGGTGAGTGTGTAACGAGTCGCGCGAGCATGTCATATTTTGCCACACATAATTCGATGTACACAGCAGCTAATTGCGAGGCTCCGATTTCTTCGATCGTCGATCCCGCTTTCGATGTACAATACGAAAAAAAAAAAAAAAAAAACTCGTCCGCGCGCGGGGTTGTCCCGCGATTACGTATACGTGCGTGTACGTAGGTTTTCTCTCTCTCTCTCTCGCTTCCTTTCGCGATCGGCGCGCATCGTTTTGTTATATTTACACACAGCGGCTCGATCGAGGATACGGGATCGACTAGCTGATTGAAAATAAAATAAGGAACACAAAGAGAGAGAAAAAAAGAACGAATGGCACATTTTTGTTCCATTGATAACCGCGGATACGAGTAAAAAAAAAAAAAGCAACTCGAATGGGCTCTCTCGATCGCGATTGATCGCTCGATGGTCGATCGAAAGTCAAACTCGCGTACAACGACAAATTTTATGTAACTACCGATCTAGAAAAAAAAGAAGCGCGTCGTTTGTGTAACTTCGTCTCGTTTTTTTTTTCATCGTCGTTGTTGTTGATGCACTGCAAACTCGTCGCTTCCATATAATATAAATATTCACTTTGGCGACTCGTCAGTTCGCGGCGCGTTACATATATATATAGAAAGCGCGCGCTTTTACAACTTCGCTCTCGATCGCGCGTTGCGCAAAAGTCTGATCATTTTCTTCCCTTAAAAATGTCTCTCTCTCTCTCGCGCGTGTAAACTCGCGCGCTACGAGCGCGAATTAATGTCTCCGTGATTTATTTAGGGTATACACATGTGCGTTGCGTCAATCAACCCGAGAATGAGAGAGAGAGAAGAGCCGCGCGTTGGAACGCGTGGCTTAATTAACGTAGGCGACGCAGATCGTAAATCATGACGTACTTAACTCGCAGCGAGCGGCGTTAAGATATATTTAATTGAATCGCTCATATATATATATGTATATACGCGTGTATGTTATAAAGGAAAAGAAAAGATGCGCGCTTAGCCGCGTTGACTGCCGCAACGCTTCATAATAATGATAATTTATCCTATATATTTTTTTTTTAATTTCGACTCTTTATGAATACCCGTATGTATGCGTGTGTGTATGGTAACACGACGCAATAATGGCACTAAACAAATCGCTTTCCAATTGCGCCAGGTACACACATACATATATATATACGATATACGCTGCATAAAGGTGATATACACGGTCGTGCACTCGTATGTGAAGTAATAAGTCCGTACGGGTTTTTATTCTCCCCCGTTTCTCATTCCGAATGAGATTGAAATATCATGTATATATATAAGGTATGTGCGACGCGGGATATGTCAAAACGTGGTTTTCTCGTATATAATACACACAAGCGTCGTATTTACCGATTTATAAACTAACTCGATGCCCGTACGAGTTATTTACCTTGTCCGGTATACGTATAATATAAATTCGTGTTATTGTCGTTGACTTTTTTTCTCTCTCTCTCTCTCTCTCGCCTTCGAATCAATTTGTAATGGAACGAAGCGTTGCTCGAACTTTCCACGCGAAAATCTACAACCAGTATACGTATATAATATACACGCGCGCGCGAATCTCGTCCAATAATAATGATGACGATAGCCGATGCCTCGACCTATACAATACACGTCGATTTTCAAGGATTTTTTTCCTCCTCTTCTCTCTCTCTCTCTCATTTTTTTTAATAAGCTCCTTCGGCGCGAAGGAAAGAAAGTGTCGAACTTTCGCGCCATAATTCTCGACTCCGATCGACAGCCGCGCAGCCGAGTGTATATACGTATACACGTTTATTATTGCACACTCGTGTGCGCGAATTCAAGGCTCATTGATTCATATGTCCTATAAATTCAAACAAAAGTGTCTAATTATACGGCTCGTTCAATTTTTCTCTCTCTCTCTCTCTGTCCTCTTCTTTTCCAACTCTGTATATAGAGGTGTACGTGTAAACTTTTACGCGGTCGATTGAGACTCGAGGCGCGAGAAATCTATCATAAATATTGTATATCAACACAGAATAACGATATAGCCCGTTCCTTCGATATTTTTTTTTATCCTCTTCTTCGCTCATTTGATGTCTTTATTATAGAAAGTCGTTGTTGTTGTTGTTGTTATGTACGGACGGGTATAGAGATCGTTTTCACATCGCGTTATTACAGAGGGTCCCCGTTTTTCGCGCGAGATGCTGTGTAGTAGTTGTTGTATATAGTAGTACCTATTACTTTGCCGCCGCCGCCGCGAAAAGTGAATGCGCTGCGCAGCTCTCGCGCGGCCCATCGGTTTTGGTTTGTGTACAATATAAACGACGATGACTCTCTAAACGCAAAACATCATATACCGCCGGGAAAAACGAGGCAATGATGACAATACGTCCGAGTCATGCACTGCATCTCGCCGCTGCACACAGTTCGGAAAAGCAAAAAAGAAAAACTGCGAGCGGCGACCACGAAAAACCTCGGGCCGCGGCTGCTTTCACCCGTATATATATACACTGCTAAAAAGGTACCGCATCATCGTCGTTCACAAGTCGAGGATATATATACAACAGTGTATCTCTCTCTCTCGTGTATTACATGTATACACTATACAATGCGATACGGCTCGTCTTTTATTATCTTCGCTCTGCGGTATATTTTTTTCTTTTTTTTTTTTGCTTCTCTCGTTGCCTCTATATATATATAAACATTCCCCCTTAATCGATTTTTACGATCCTCGAGACGAGACCGAGCGCGCGCGCGCAAATTCTGTGCGTGTGCGGAGCGAAGAAAAAATTTAACTCTCCCTTTCACTTTGTCCGCTGGTTCTTTATTTATTTATTTATTTTATTTTTTTTTTTTTTTTCATCTTTACTGCCTCTCGCCTTTGTGCGCATCGTTGACTTTGATTATTCGACGTAGCCGAGAGCGTCACCTGCAACGCACAATATATATATCATATCGATAACGAGCCGTCCTTTACGGAGCGAGAGAGAGAGAGAGATAAAAAATCGTAAATAAATTAAAAGCGTCTCGAGGGTACGTTCGAAAGAAAGTCCATCGCGCGCGTGGCCCCTACGGGAAAAAAAAATAAAAAAAAAGGACGTCAAGAATCGTCAGTACGCCTATATGTAACGAGTACGCGGACGGCTAATATGTATATACAGTCGGTCGTCGTAAAAGACGCGCAGCGCGAGAGAGAGAGAGAAGAAAATGATTTCAAGGATATAACCCATCGTTTATGAATAAGCCTTTTCTCGGTCGAACAATGATGATTGTTTTTTTTTTTTTTTTATAACGTCCCCGCAATGGTCGACTTTTGCAAGAATGGAAAATTCTTCCTCTGTATGCGTACAGTAGCTCGAGAAAAGCTTGAAAAAAAAAAAGGAGGAAAAACCCATCCGCAACCAGCGTCGGATATATATGTATATATAATATAACGACGATGCAGCAACCTGCATTATATGGCACGTAGAGAGAGAGAGAGAGAGACATTATATTCCGTCTCTCTCTCTATCGATACTGCGTACACGAGCTCGAAACCGTGATACAGGCGCGCTTTTCTACGCCTTATAAATTCTTGGCGTTGCGGTGCGCGGCGGCAGTATACTTATATATACACACACACACACACACACACGATATACAGGAATTACCGGTGAAACGAGGAAAATTTCAAGGCCACGATGTGCAGGCAGCAGCAGCGACGACGACGACAGTACATTGTACATAGATAGATATACTGTGTGTGTGTATAGAGAGACACACGCGTAAATTGCGTAATTATTCGCTAAGCGCGATATATATATATACGGGTTAATTGTCCGCGCCGCGGCAAGGGAGAGAAGAAGAAAGCAATGGGAGAATGAATCAGCCGCGCGACGTAATTTATATTTTATTATATTTTACCGCGTCGGCTACCTAATATGCGTTTGTCGCACGATATAATACAATATCGCGCTCGCATTGTATTCCATCAAAGAACAAAGCCTTAATAACGACAATGTGGTCTACTGCATTCTATATAGCCTTGTGAAAAATTGACGCGTCGCGCGCTATACACACACACACACGTATAATAATAAATGTAGTTTTTCTTTTCAGCGCGCTCGCGCTCTCGTTTTTCCCTCTTTCTGCTCGCCGAATCGACGCGAAAAGATTCGTCATTTGCATTCCCACGTCCAGCGGCGGCGGCGGCGGTTAATTGGCTTGCTTAATTCAGCGGAACGGTGCCGCGTGCGCGCGACAATGTGTCAGATTGATATATATATATATATGTATATACCTTTGTCCGAACGACACAAAAATCGAGGACTCGCGCATAGGCCGGGGGGGAGTCTATACTTTTTCTTCTTTTTTTTTATCCACGAGCGTGTACGCGGTTGGAAAAATTGTATAATCGAGAAATTTTCTCGAGAGATCGGCTATAGGTACCACTACCGCCGACACTACTTGGCTCCGCTGTCGCGCGTTTCTAGGTCTGTGCTTGCGTATATATGTACCGACAAAAGAAAAAAAGAAGGAATCGAAGGAAAGAAAGAAACAGCGTGAAAATTCGTGATATATATATAAAACAAGACGAGACACTTTCACCGAATCCCCGCGACGCCGAGTGAAAATTCGCTATACAGCATTTATATCGCACGTAATTAGCATATATACATATTATACTATATAGCAAACGTTTAATTTGAATTTTCTCAGATCGATCCTCCGCTGCATCTCATTTTACACACATATAAAAACACACAGAGTGTGCGAGAGAGAGAGAGAGAGAGACATCATGAGGACCGCCCAGCTGGTGTTTTTGCTACTGTGCTGCTTGGTAGCGGCGACGAGCGCCCAGCGCCGACTCGCTCTACCCGATCCGAGATCCTGCAGCAGTCGTAAGTTCCGATCGGCGCTTTCGCATACATCTAATACAGGATCGTAGATTGTGACTTTTTTTTTTTTTGTCTCGTCTTTTTATATACATACAAGGCGTGAGACACGCGACGTACAGGGACGCGCGCGGAGTGGCGCACTCGTACTTCTTCAGCTGGGAGCACGCGCCGACGAGGAGCCTCGAGGTCGACTGGCTGGACGCGCGCAACATCTGCCGACGCCACTGCATGGACGCCGTGTCGCTCGAGACGCCCCAGGAGAACGAGTTCATCAAGGCGAGGATCGCCAGAGGTCGGTATATATATATAAGCAGCAGCGGTAGTAGTAGTAGTTGTTGGTGTTGTTTCGATTAGAAAGCCCCCCTTTTTTTCGCAAAATCATACCGTGCCTTTTTATATACATACGAAACGAAAAACAAAAATCGGTATCGATATCTCGAGAAATTCGCGAGCTTTCGCTGCCGCGGGTGCGCGTTATCGAGTAAAAAGCTTCGCGTATCGGACGGCACGTTCGCATTGATTTGCTATATATATATATGTGCGACGCGTCGAAAAGAATCTCGTTAACCGATAAATGCGGACATTTCGCATTTCGTAAAATGTACATACTCGAGGAGTGATAAATCATCGCCGATTTCGCTACGATTTTTTATTCCGCGGCGCGGGACTTTGTTGCGTCATTGCGATACGCCGCGCGCTGTATTATTACGCGTGGGTGCAACCGCATCAACGGCTGCAGTAGTCACTTTCTAGGCTTCTTATGCATCTCTTTTGGACACACGACGGCGATAAAGCAAAGTAAAGTTTAAAAAAGGAGAAAAAAAAAAAGACCTGCCACGAGCGAGCTTTCACTTCAACTTGCATCGTGACACGCCGGCATGCCTCTCGGTGCATTAATTTTTTTTTTTTTGCCTTTTGCCGACGTCGCGTTTATTTTATTTTTTTTTTTCGTTGTTATCAGAAATTTATCGCGAGTCAGTCTGTGCCTGTGTGCGCGTTAGACGGGTGCACGAGCTGCGCCGCCGTCGTCGCCGCGTGATAATTATTATTTCGTATCGCTCGCCGAAGGGAAAGAGGATGCTCGTTTTTTTTTTTTTTTTTTAACTTTCTCCGAAAAGCTATGCGCGCGCTGCGTACACTGCCCTGCAATCAATTTTGCTATACCAATGAGTAAAAAGTGAGTAAACTACAGAGTGTCACAGTTCAGTCGATAAAGGTCGGATCAGGATTTTGAAAATATCACTCGAAAGGTCTTTGCAAGCACTTTACATAGTTACATAAATTATAATGGAGTTTAATCATTTATTTACGTATTATTTTCAACGAATAATGAATCGGAAAAATCAGTTTTTCGTTATTATAGAAGAAGGTCTTGTAAAAACATTCTGAGCTGACGTGTAGTTGTAGGTTTTGACAAGAACTTCAAATCCGTTCAACTTAAATTGTTCCAACAAAAATAATATTCTAAAAATCTGATGCATAAATATTACTTTATATTCGACATACAATAACAAACATCTTTTGCACATAAGATTTTCTCCCATCTTATTTACAAAACCGGTGTTGTAAAATGCACGTAGAAGAATTTAACTATGAGTACTAAACCATAAATACACATCAGCTCAGAATGTTTTTACAAGATCTTCTTCTAAGTTGTCGAGTAAAATAGCAAAGACGAGAAAAATTGATTTTTTCGATTATTTATTTAAAGTGCTCGTGAAGACCTTTCGAATGGTATTACTAAAATCCTGACCAGACCTTTAACGACTGAGCATATGACACTTGAATGCCCTTTAAATGCGGACAAATTCTTGTACCGAAAAAATTCTCTCTTTTTTTTTCTTCAAAATGCGGCAAAAAAAATCACTCGCGCGAACTTTTCCAAAAACTCGAAACGACTAAATCCGAAAAAGCGATTTAAACAAGGTGATTTCGTTCGGTAAAACCATATACGATTCCGTAATGATAATCGTGGCCAAAATTTGTGGCGGGGCGACACGCCACTCTCTCGCTTGCTCTTTTTGCAGGTAACGTGAGATACATCTGGACGTCGGGTCGCAAGTGCAACTTCAACGGCTGCGACAGGCCCGACCTGCAGCCCCAGAACATCAACGGCTGGTTCTGGTCGGGCTCCGGGGCCAAGATCGGCCCGACGAATCAGCGCAACACCGGCGACTGGTCGGCCACGGGCGGCTACGGCACGCCCCAGCCCGACAATCGCGAGGCCGCCCAGGGCAACGACGAGTCCTGCCTGTCGGTACTCAACAATTTCTACAACGACGGCATCAAGTGGCACGACGTCGCCTGCCACCACGTCAAGCCGTTCGTCTGCGAGGACAGCGACGAGCTGCTGAACTTCGTCGCCTCGAGAAATCCGGGAATTCGTCTGTAAATCCTTGTCGTTGTTTGTTTTTTTTTTTTTCATTTCTTCTCGTACGTCCGACAACAGTAAATATAAAAAAAAAAAAAAGAGAGAGGCAACGAGTTACGTATGAGAAATTATCGCGCTCGAGGAAACGCGATCACGATTAGCCGTTCGAGCTTCATTACCCGGGGGTGTAGCGTATAGTTAATTTACTTCTTTTTTTTTTTTTTTTAATGCTCTTTCTAAGTTAACTTATACGTATATCGAGTTTAAGGCCAAAGATCTTCTCGCTCGCCGACGTTTCATAATGATAACGACGAAGAGACAAAAGGCAATTTTCAACTTCTCTCTTTTTTTAACGCAAGAAAATATCCAGACAGCGAGTATGCTCTCGGTTCGAGTTTTTCAACTTTTGAGGCAAATAAATATTATTATTATGATGGTCGACGCGCGAGAATATCTTTGATCGTAGTTATTCATTATTATTATTATTACTATTACTATTATTAATTATTATTATTATCGGCAACAAATGTATAACTTTGTATCGTAATTTACGAGCCAAGCAAACAAGTCGACCTAACTATTTGTTCATAATATTTAATTAAATTAATTAATAACGATAATCCGAATCGTCGTTTTGTACGCGGTGACAAATGTAATTTTTTTTTTTAAGCGTAATTATGTACAATAACTTTTACGGATACATCCATACTTTTGTGAAAAAAATAAATAATTAATAATTATACAATAAAAACCGCGCGAGTCCCGTCGCGGACTCCGCTGAACTGAAGCGTAAGATGTTTTTTATTCTCTCTCTTTCTCTCTTTACATTCGTTTCGTTTTACATTTTACAATACGGTGTACAAAACGCGAGAACGGAAGAAAGCGATATGAAAAAAGAATCGAGAGAAAATTGATCACTCGATAATTGTGTGACGCGTCGTTGTTCGCACAAGACTCGAATATTTGTGCACCGTGCGGTGCAAAAAAAAGCACCTCGTGCGTGGCGACGCACGACATTTTAAAATTTTAAAACGAAAAAAAGGAAACAGCATCTGCGCGTGGTACTCGTTTTTAAGTATAGCGAACGACAGTCCTGTTCGTTAACCCTTTTGTTAGCGATATCTCGATCCTCGCTTACCTCATCTCTTGTATTTCGCACGTGCCGATGTAAGAATTCCATTGTTGAAATTAGAGTAGCATCGTATCGCGCGAAATTCCGTGCAGCCGGCCGGCCGCTATAGTCTTCGACTGTTTATGTTTTGTTTTTTTTTTTGCCTTGCCGCTCAGTGCTGCTCGTTGCGCTTGCGACTCCCCCATCTCGTATCGCGCAGGAAACCTCAGTCGTCTGTTGTCGTTTTACGCGCGCACACATAGGCAGTGCCTACCAACAAAGTGTCGAACTGCGACGAGTGCAGCATCAGCATAATTTCCCTGTTTCTTTGTGCGTATCATTCGTCGCGTTCGATTATAAGAATCCGCATCTCGATCGTCCAGGTGAAGAGGTCAGGATCGATTCATCATCTCTCTCTCTCTTTGCGTGTGCCGGGTGTGGAATTTCGATCGAGCCGAAGCGTAAGAAAGAAAAAAGAATAGAAGAATGTCGACGGCGACGACGACGAAGCGTAGCAGTAACGGCCGCGACGACCTCGACAGCATCAAGACGTCCAAGGAGCTCGTCGGCAAGTGTCTTCAAGTGAGTCCCCTCCCCAGAGCCCCGATATCCTTATCGCGAATATTGCTTTTCACCTCGACTACCGACAAATAATGTATATGATTGTTCGCGCACGCATGCAGCTCGCCCAGGAGGCGGAAAAGGTCACGGAGTGTCCGCTGTGTCTCGAGTCGGTCAGGGAGAACGTCCAGTGTCGCACGGGCCACATCATCTGCAAGGACTGCCGCGAGAAGGTCGACCAGTGTCCCAGCTGTCGGGGTCCCTACGTCGGCACCAAGTGCTTCCTCGTCGACGAGGTCACGGAGAAACTGGACTCGGTCAAGGTATTTTTATTTTTTCATTACATTATGTCGCGATCAGATATATATATATATATATATATAAATACATTTTCATCGAATGCGCGCAGATCTCGCTGAGGGACCTCGACAGGTCGCTGGACGCGCCCAACGCCGCCGACCGAGTCCTCGAGTATCGCAAGCTGATCAAGTCGCTGCTCGGCCAGCTCGCCAACTTCCTCGGCAACACGAGCAAGTGCCTGGAGCGCCTCGACGACTTTCTGCACCCTCGGTCGTGGTCCATGCGGCTACAGCAGCATCAGCAGCAGCAGCCGGAGCAACTCGACGACGATCTCTTGCCGGCTCTGATCCAGCAGCTTAACGGCATACGCATCCTCATGACGGGCACGTTGGACGAGCTCGAGACTCTGAAAAAGTGAAGATTCGTCGAGGCATCGGCGTCGTCTTTGTGTCGATTATTGTACCACCGCGTGATCCAATGTAATTTATCAATCACAATTGATTCGAATAAAGACGTTCGATTTTTCTGTGTACATTACCAAAGAATATTCTTTGACATTACGAAATTTTCTGTGTTGCTCGATGGGGGTCAGTAGGTTTCGGCAATTGCGTGTCAACACAGCGCGCGACAGTTACTACGTTTCGCTCGTACAGCGAGGCACGCGCGCGTCAATCTCGAGACACTTTTCACACGCTAACACACACACACGCGTCAGATTTCCTGCGACAGGATATCGAGCGAGAGAAAAAAAAGCGATATAAAAGCAAGATAAAAGACTGGTCATGGACGCGGCCATAAGCGAACTGCGGCACAAGGTATTATTATAATTAAAAAGAAAAGAGACTTTCTTCGACGATTGCTTCGATATCTATATACGTACGCGATGAAAGCGAACGAAAATCAAAAATGTGTGTTGTTGTTGTCGGCTCGGGCCCGCGCAGTTCGCCGAGGACCTCGAGGACATACTCCAGTGTCCGATCTGCTACGACTGGCTGACGGAGACGGTGCCGATGTGCGCGAAGGGCCACCACGTCTGCGTCAAGTGTTTCGGCCACCTGCGCCGCTGTCCACTGTGCCAGGGCGACTTCAACGGTTCGCGCAGCTACCTCGCCGAGTCCCTCGTGCAAAAGTTCAACGATCTCAAAGTGAGAGCCCTTTTTAACCGGTCTTTTTAATTTTTCGTTGCTGTTCTTGTTTTTTGTCGGCTCTCGACGATTAATTTCCCAATTTCGTGTGTTCGCGCGCGCGCGCCGCTGCTGCTGCTGCTGCGTCCAGTTGGCGTTGGTCAATTTCGACGAGATGAGCAGCTGCACCGACGCCGACGCTCGGGACTCCTCCACGGCCACGGACCAAGAGCACGACGGCCAACAGCATCAGCTGGATCGCAGCGTCAGCCAGGAGACGCAGACCGACGAGTCGTCGACGTCGTCGTCGTCGTCGTCGTCGTGGTCCGACGAGAGCCTGAACGAACCGCTGAGGCTCGCCCCGAGCGTGGGCACGGGTAAGTATCCGTGTCGCATCGGCGACTGCAGAGAGGAGCTCGCCCACGGCCGCATGATACCCCACCTCATGTACTATCATCCCGAGGCCCTAATAATGGTAATTTTGCTGGCTGCTGCGCGCCTGTGAACCGTTTCCTTTTTTTAACGATTGAAATTTTGCCTCCCCACCCCGCCGCCGCCCCACGCAGGACAAGACGAATCGCGACTGCGGCTACGAGTTCCAGTGGACCCTGCTGTACGACCCGTCGACCACCTACAGTCAGGCGCTCGCCCTCACCAAGATGGGCCTGTTCTTCTTCCGGCTGGCGATCGGCCAGGAGGGCGAGGTGCGCGGCCACCTGCGCGTCGTCAATACCCGGCTGCGCGCCGCCGAGTTCCGCTACACCCTCGAGATCACCAACGGCCGCGACGCCAGCTCCTACACCGGACCGGTAAGGACGTCGACGACTTTTTTCTTGTTTCTTTTTTTTTTGTCACCTCCCCCTCCAACCGCTCTTCGTTGTCGTTCAATGTATTTTTCTCCCGCCAAACAGGTACTGGGTTGTAGGGGCACGAGAATCATGAAGAACACGCCGGGTTTGTTCGTCAATCACTCGACGATGACCTACATTCGGAACGGTCGCAACAAGTTCTTCTGCAACTTGAAGCTCAAACGTCTTTCGTACGACGAGATGTTGAACGCCATCAAGGGCGATTAGGGATGTCGTACTGGAGAAAGCCAAAAAAAAAAGAATTCAATACCTACTCTCATTGTTACGCTGGTCAATCTAAAAGTTTATTTTTAATTTCGTTAATTGTTATTGTTTGATTGTTTTGTTTTAAGTTCATTTTATTAGATGAATAATAAGCCAAGAATTTTAATTATAAAGTCATTGAATTTATTTTTGGGTCTATTAATTTACAATTATCCTGCATTCAAATGTACAAGCAGCCTTTTGTGATTATTGAATTTTTATCATTCCATGCAATGGATTTTATCGTCAAATGGATATTCACTTTATGCTATATAAAGCATTAAATAAAAAAAATTTGTTCTTCAAACCCTTAAGTTTTAGATAGCATCATGGCGACTATCTGTTTTGAGTCTAAGTTACGTTTTATCATTGTAAAAATATCCACATATATCAGTATCATACTTTTTACTGTCAAATCGCAATAACCAATGAGCCAGTGTTACTAAAAATGGTGGCAATATTAAGTGAAGAAGCAGCTCGAATAATACTAATTTTGTCAGCAATACCCGGATGTTACAGTATGCCCTATTTTCGCTGTTTCTATTTATTATGGATACAGAATCCACTCTAATATTTGCTTGAATTGAATAAACTTGATTGTCCTCGCGTTGAAGCGGCTTTGAACGCCAGTAAAATTCTGTAAAATTGGCATTCCTATATTCCTCTTTGACGGCTTCTTGAATGCATTCGTTGACCAGCTCTCCTTCGGTCGCCGCAGCGCGCATTGAAACATTTGTTAATTCTCGATTTCGATCGTAATGACTCGATGAATTCGAGTTTGTAGGCTCGATCGATAATGTTGAGTGCAATTTTGTAAATTCTTCACTCGTGTGGGATTCAATGCTTCCGAAGCTCAGCTTTTTTTCGGTCAATGCAGTATGCATCGAAGCAACCGTTAATTCGCGATTTCGATTATATTGCCTTAATGATTCCGGTCTTGACGACTCTTTTGGTGATTCTAATTGTAGTCTTGTACATTGTATTAAACGTACACTCCGATATTCCTCTTTTATAGCTTCTTGGTTTCTTTCGCAGTTCAGCTTTTTGTTGGTCGGCGCTGTATGTATTGACGTATTTTGATTATGTTCGCTGGGTCTATGACAGCTTGAAGACTCTTTTACCACAGAAGATAGACACGTATAGTGCGTGTCTATCTTCTTTGCTTTTACTGATCCTAATTGAAATCTTGTATTTTCCCCTCTCACATTGGTCGACCCATGACCCAAAATCACATTCGTTTGAAAAGATTAACATGAAATTTCATTGTTCCTTTTTTGATGCGAACTGAAACGCATGGAGAATTTTCTTAAATTCTTCCCATATTCTGGTCTGTAAGCTTCTTCATTTTCTTCATTGTCGATCGACGGAGTAGGTGTTGACCTAGCTGTTAGAACATAATTTTGATTATTACATGTTAATTGTTGAGAGTTTGAAGACTCATCCAATGATTTATTTAAGTATTTACCATGTGCATATGAGGGATGAGAGTAGTCAACTTGGAAGTCGGAATAGCTCGTCTCGGATGATTTTTGTGTTGCATTTAGATCTGTAAAAAAGAAAATTATGTTATCAATGGATATTAATTATGGATAATATATATTAATATTAATGGATTATAAATAAATACTGATCATACATAAGAACGTTGAAATTGAATTTTTTTGTTGAAAATATTTTTCACAATGATCAAGAGTGCTTATAACTTTATGCTTACCATTTGTCAAAATCTCTAAATCTATATGATTTAGTGCTATTGGATTTTGAATGTGAGTTGTGAATGAGTGATTTGGTTTTGTACATGTTGTATGATTTGATGGATTATTGAGACATGTATTTGTATTGTTTGAAGAAAGTGGACTGTATGTGTGCACATGGTTTTTACACGCTACATGTTGCATGCAATCATAGAGTGAACATACCCTTTTTTTGACATTTTTCTTTGTTGCAGAATGCTGAAAAAAAAATAATGTAAAATGTTATATTAAGAAATATTACATAACGTTGAAAAATACTATAATAATACATACACAAGACGTAGCTCCACTATCAAAATCTTGATCTCTTGTCATTTCATTGATTTGACCATTTTTTTGAAGATTTAAAATTGAATTAATCGCAACATTTTTGTAAGATCTAGGAGTTCGACGAATTTCACCTTCAGCAGAATCTGGATTATTTGGCTCTGTCTTCATTGGGTCATCGTTCGTTGGCATTTTGTCAACGGAACGTCCTGACGAACCTTCTGGTCTTAAAATGTCATTTCTTTCTTGTCCAATACTCCCAAGATTACCAGCTGGAATGATCCTGCAACCCGATGAAGTATACTGACTTTCATCCAACTGATTTGTTTCATTGGTGAAATCCAGTACTTCTGGTACAACAACATCTCCAGCTTTATCATTATAAACAACGAACTGACCACCTTCATGTTCGATTAAGGGAGCACCATTGACGAAATGATTAGTAAAAAGATGTCCAAGTCTAATGAGACGCTGGGCGCGGACATACATCTCAGTTATCGAATCCATACTCTGATAATGATCAGACACTGTGAAATTTAAATTTTTTAAACAATCTTCGAGCGGGGAAAATCCTTGCAGTAAAACATCTTCTGGAAGTGGATAACCAACTGAAACTAAAATTACATTTAAATGAAAAATAATTCTTTGATTAAATTGTATAGTTTTATAAAAATACTTCATACTTGAAGAGTTTTCAAAATTCGACAGAACAATCTGCAAATTGTTTAAAACGGTGCAAAATCCTTTCCAAATTTTAGACTGTTCTGTAAAAGCTGGTTCATTTAAAACAGAAGATCTTGATAAAATCCATTGGAAGCATAATTTAACTAGAAAAGTAAAAATGAAAATTTTAAAATGAAATGCTTTTTATAATTTGAGTATTATAAAAAAATTATTGCAACTTACTTGTTGGTAAGGCATTGTTACAAATTAAAGTGTCAGTTATCGTATAATTTGTGAGTAACATTGCATCCAATTGACCAACTATTAATTTAAGAATATCTTGTTTAGCTTTCTGTTGTTCACCAGATAGTTTGGACTTGCAGTCATTTGTTGGACAAAGTTTCAAATAATCAAGACTAAATAAATTTATGACAAACATTTGTAGCAATTTATTGTAGCTGAAAGAATTTGTTGCTACCATTGCAAGGATTCGTATATTTAAAAATTTTACTAGACCTGATCGATTCCTGTGGATAAAGTAAAATACATTGAATAAAGGAAAGTTACTCATTATAGTACAGTGAAAACTAAATACTTACTGTGCATTGGCATTTGCGTGAAGAATTTTGTGGAAATAAAGAAAAATATTAATTAATTCGCCTTGTGTAAGATTGATGTATGGATTTGTGATATTGAGATCATGAACAGTTTCGAGTGTTCTAAATAAATTATGTATTGACGGTCCAAATGCGTGTTGGCACATAATTGCTTGTACATAATGGAACACAGTTCCAAGCTTGTTTGAGCGTATTACATCCAATAATGCTAATTGGTTGTAAGCATGTCCACTTGTCGGTGAAACAGATTGAGCATGTCGATAAAATAATTCTGCATCATGAATTCTATTTCTGTATCGTTCTAAATCTCCCAAGTGTACTAAACAGTGTGTGCATATGAAATAACATAAAGATTTGAAATTTTTATCTGAATTCTTTTTTGTATGATTTTCAGAGTCTATTCCCATATATTTATTCCTGAAATGATTTCAATAGTTATTTAAATTCAAGCATACGTAAATAAAATATTCATAAAAAAGACATTGATAACTAACCGTCGAAATGGTACTTTCAAGTCATAAGATAGATAAAAGTGATCCAAAAGAGATAAATAGAATCCGTTAGCTTCATTGAGAGCATTAAAAAATATAAATTGGGCATCGGATCTATTTTTTTCGTTTTTAGAAATCTTTTGCAAAATTGATATGAAATTTTTAAAGCCATAATTCCATAACTCTTGTTCAACCATAAATCTCAAGGCATACTGTAAATCTGTAATAATTATCATTTTACCCAGATTCAAGTATTTTCTTTGGATGTTCCATACTAGGCCAGAGAGAACATCAAATTCACTAAGATTTTCAATGTGTTTTTTTATTTCTTGAAACTCTCTATAAATAAAACGAACAAAAACAAAGATTAGTGATTATCGTTTAGCAACTTCTTAAAAATATGCATAAAAGATTGTTGAATTCTAGTTAAATGATAATTACATAGAAAGTAAAATACTTACAGGTACATTTCGTTCACAGTTTTAACGCCCATTTTTATGTATACCTTATTGATCTGAAAGTATAAAGATAAGAAACTGCTTAGTCTAATAGTTTTTAATGACTCCTATCTTTGTTTCATAAATATCTTTCTTGAGTTTTAGAAAAAGAGTATATATCATCATGTAATTTCAAAACTAAGGTTATTGAAAAGAAAATTGAAAGTAATCAAAAAAACTTATTACTGAATTTCGTCTAAATTAAATAAATTATTTTCATCTTATTACAAATATTTAACCTGTCATTAAGATAATTGATGATAATTGAACGGAATGGCGAAGAGGTTATAGAAGTATAGAAAGGATAAATTGCGTCACTCACTTATCAAACTGAAGAAAATCAGAAAAACTTTTTGGAGTCTTGAATTGTTAACAGAAGGCTAAGTAAGGTGAACGACCCAATTTTGGGATACTGTTTTTGGCTACTTTAACTTTGTAAGTGTATCACACCTAAATGAAACTGGTTAAACACTTTGTATGCGTTTTCATCGAAGGAGCTTGTGCTTCTGATGATAAATTTGCATTACTTATGTTCGAAAAATAACAATTTTTTACACGCGTTATAAATTAGTCGACACCACGGAACAGTTTTATTGCTCATTGCCCGATGTTCCATAGTGAAGTGTCTCTATCAAGCAACGTGTTAATCAAATGGCCATTCTAATTCCTAACCAATTTTAAATTTCTATGTGCACAAAGTGCACATGGCGCTTGTTGGCATGCACTTTTTTTCTTTTTTTTTTAACTTTTTTTAGCCCATTTGATTAACCCGCTCTCACAATAGTCGTTCCAAAGTCGCGTCGTTCACCTTAACACAGTTGGCAATAGAATTTGTGCAAAAATACTGACCTTTATCGAAGAGTGGGGTGGATGAGTAAAAAGCATGTGCGTCGCACATGGGTTGGCTAATGACAGATAGGCAGAGCAAAACTCGCTAAGCACTTAGGCTCTCAACAGGAAGCAACCTTCAGCAGCGCCGCGCTACGCGACCACTTCCGAGCATTCGGCGCCATCTATATGCGTCGAAAGATGCGCATTTTCAAATGAGAAAATCAACAAGGCATCGAGAGTTGATTAATGTAATTTTCTGTTTTTTTTTTTTTTTTTTTTTTCATTAAAATTTTTCATCGGGTCTATATTCGAAATTGTTGAAAGCAAATATTGCAAAAAGACTGTTTCAGCTTTAATTACATTTCAAACTATTTGTTTATCATTAAACAAGTCACGTTGTAAATTATTATATTTTTTATAATTTTTTGATAACTATAGCCACATAAAATAATAACTATTTAAAAGTTGTACAATTCCAAAATATTAATTTTCTTTTGAACGAAATTATTTGCAGACGACACAAAATTGAGGGTGCCAAGCATGAAGCAGCCGACAAGTCGGCATATGCCAATTTGTTCTATTTTTGCAGTCTACTTTAACAGGTTACGTTTTAATAAGAACATTGATTTGAAATATTAGAAAAATGTTGATGTTTACACGAAAAATAATTGGAGATGTTTACTTGCACCAAAGCAAGAGTCTTGTAAGAAATTTTAAATAGTTATTAAAACTTACGGATTAATGTATTTATTCACAAAAATATGATCTCTCATGAAATCTTTACAGAACTTTCATATGATCCAATTGATGCATATGAATGCAGAACAATTGAAAGAAAAACAAAAGGAAATGATGGCTCGCAGTTTGCCCAAACAGAAACCTATCAAGGGTGTAAAACAGATTTTGATTGTGGCGTCTGGTAAAGGTGGTGTAGGAAAATCAACAACTTCTGTCAACTTAGCTGTAGCTTTGAAAAATATTGAACCGAATAAATCAGTAGGATTGCTAGATGCTGATGTGTTTGGTCCATCGATTCCCTTAATGATGAATTTGCACGAGGCTCCAATGTTGAACAAAGATAATCTGATGGAGCCACTTGTGAATTATGGGGTAAAATGGTAATAAAAGATATGTTTTATTTCTCAAATATTATTTAGAAATAATAGTTGTTTATCATAATTTTACTTTGCCAGCATGTCAATGGGATTTTTAATTGACAAAAAGTCTTCTGTGGTGTGGAGAGGTCTGATGGTAATGAGTGCATTAGATAGAATGATACGTCAAGTTTCATGGGATCCCTTGGATTATTTGATAATAGACACACCTCCTGGTACAGGGGATACTCATTTATCATTAATTCAAAATATACCAGTTGCTGGTAGTATTTTAGTTACAACCCCTCAAAAAGCAGCTGTTGATGTCACGAGGAGAGGAGCATCAATGTTTCACAAGGTCAATGTTCCAATTGTTGGCATTGTTTCCAATATGACTAATGTTATCTGTCCAAATTGCAATACCAAAGTACCTTTGGCCAAAGATATGACAGATAACTTAGCCAAAGAATTGGAAACCAAAATTTTATGTAAAATTCCACTGGAGGAAAGTATAATGGACTGCTGCGATAATGGTAAACCTATTGTACTTAGTGCTCCAAATTCAGAGACAGCAAAATCCTACAAAGAATTGGCTCGAGCAGTGTCAACATTTTTAAAAAATCGCTTAATACATTCTGATTAGTACTCCAAAAGTACATAAATATTGTTAGATCAGTTATCTAACAGAGGACGTGCAGCTCGAAGGTAAATAAATAACAATTGATTAACGAAAACAACTGATTTAATTAAATTTTATTGATTATTCTGTCATGCGATGTACACGATTTTCGATAAGATTTAAATTGCACTCCCCTCTCTTGATCCGTCACATGTTCACCTGCGCTTGTAACTTCAGGTAGAGGGGCGAGGCCTTTTTATATACACGTATGAACGCGCGAATTGTCGAATGACTAATGTTCAAGTACTTAGTGTGTCGCTTGCAAACAAACGTGTAAGATCAACTATTGCAGCGCGAACAGCTCAATTTTTATGTTTAAATCCTCGAAAATAATTTTGCGACTAACAAAATTAGAGTTGAGAGCGAATTTTCGTGAGTTCAAGCAATAATTTAAACGAGATAGATCGTATATACGTCGAAGATTTTGTAATCGTGCGAGGTAATTTATTATTTCATCATTGTTACAGCGAGTCGCGGTAAAAACATGGAGAGCAAGTTTACCAGCATACATTCTAGCCCAGATGCGGATATTCACGACGTGCCGATGGACGTACTGATACGACCATTTCAATTGTCAGTTAATAATGAAAAAGTGGAAAGTTTGATGAAAACACTGAAAGATCCCAGCACCGAGCATCAAGTACCGCCTGTAGATATCCTTTGGATCAAGGGAAAAAATGGTAAGATCAATTTTTGAAACTTTCAATTGTGCTGAAAATGTTCATTTTTGGTTCTTGCTTCTACACGTATAGGTGGAGATTATTATTATTCATTCGGAGGATGTCATCGTTACGCTGCTCACAAGCGATTAGGAAAACCGACCATCAGAGCCAAAATTGTTGAATCCACGATAGCAGACTTGAAGACTTACCTGGGAAACTCGACTCCCGACTTGAAGTAATTTTTATATGATTGTTGAACTCGTTGTTTATTTATTTTTTACTTTATTTTTAAACGTACCAAGCACGATCTCGCTCCTTGATGCATAATTATTGTTTTTTTTTCGCATTTTGAGTCAAATGCGAGCAATCGTCACCTTATTAAATAATCGTGAAAAGTGAATTATGCTCGAGCAAGGCCAATGAAAATAAATAATGTGCATCTGGTTAGCATATTTACTTATAGAATAAGAGAACACCAAAAAATGCAAAGACTTGTGTTGCATTTTAAATCGAACGAATTTTAATAAGATTTTTAAATAAAAAAGAATAATCTGATAGAATTAAATATTTGCAATTGTTTATTATTTTCTCATCTTTTGCAAAATTGCTATAGTAATTTCATTTCAGTAGAATAATACTTCTTTTCTTTTTACGCTTAACTTAAGTGTACACAAATACCTTTTTCAATCCATATCATTAATTTTACATTTAAATCACATGCTCACATAATAGATAACATCTATATTGCCCTATCATACCGGTATGTTTAAAATACAATAATTGCATTACGTCAAACTTCCCAATAACTCAATTGGTTTTCGAAAATAATATAAAAATTATATACCTCTGCTTTCATAGAATATCTTACGAATTATGTTAGCAGTATCGAATGAGTCTCATAGTCAATCAAATTGCATTAACTGTTTTATATTATTGACTAATTAAAATTTTTTTGTAAAAATAAAACTAATTGCACTTTCCAAAAATATAAAATAATCAAGTTTTCATCTTTACTTAAATTACGTTCAATAATTAGAGAAAATAATTTACATAAGTATAAAAGAAATAAAATTCTCTTTTCAGTTAAATTTCATGTCCTATGTAATTACAGATTCGAATAAAATATACTCCAATTAATTCATAATATTGCGAAATAAATCTGCCTGTGAATCATAAACACTTTTTAATTAAATTAAAATTAATTTATAATTATTTAGCTACGAATTTTGCTATTCATACTGACCCTCAGACTGTACTAAGATTAAAAATTAAAAATTAATTTAGAGCCTCTTAATTATTAAATACTGTCTTATAACCATGATTATTTCGACTCCATTTGGCAGTAACCTATCCTATAGCATACATAAGCTTTTTACACAGCCTTATTAAATAATGCATAAGTGAATCATTAGTATAAAAAAGTTATGCTTTTCTTCGAATAATTAGTTACGCCAAAAATGGGTTCCCTTTTTAATTTTCTTATTTCAGAATATTCACCATTTTTTTCTTTGGTGCAAGGATTTTAATTTTACGTGCTAGGAAAAGTCGTATTCGATGTATTCCTATTATACTGCACTGGTTTACGCAAATGCTTTGGTATGACTGTTTCTTGTAAATGCAATAGTTGCGTATTTGTCACTTGACAATCTATTTGCATCATTGTTATGTGATTCGATGGAGTAGAGTAATATGAACCTGTAAATAAAACATGAGCATCTTAAAAATGTTTTTCTTAAAATTGTATCGTTTCTTTATCTACATCTGAATTTCTCTTATCTCAAAGATAGTATTGATTTATTATTAATATAATTTACCAGTCATTTAAATTCGTCAGATAAATTATTCATTCGAAATTTTCGTGTACTTACCATTTACTGGCAGCGCCGGTAAAATTAAGGACATTTTAGGATGCATGGTACTGTTTTTTCTTGACGCTGGTAACAATAAATGATCTCCAGTGAACCAGACAACATAAAATGTATCTTCCTTTCTTCCTAATACTTCAAACAGTTTTGCATGTTCTTTGATCATTGGAGAAAATAACTGTATGGCATTAATATCTTTCGTCACTTCTTCTTTTTTTATTTTTTGTTGCTTGAGTCGTTTTTTGGGTATCAGTCTTGAAGTTATCACTTTCGGTTTCAAAGCTTTTTCGAGATTTTTTTTCTCTAAAGTTGTAGGTTTTGGTGCCTCACCTATCCACCGACGTAACTCTGAATCTAAACGATTCGATTCAGTTTGATTGATGTAAGTTGGACAAATGGGATTAAACTCAGGTGTACTGTCGTTAGCAGTGAATGACTCTTGTGGTGGCTCTTCAATGTAGTTGTCTTTCCATAATAACGTTCGACCCATTCTGACATTTGCCAGATCAATCGCTGAAGGAATTTTTGAGTTGATATCATGAAGTCGTCTTGGTTCTCGAGTTAAAATATTGCTGAAACTAAAATTGTTTTGGTTATTTAATATATAATTTCACCAAGAATTAAATTAAACTGAACTACAATTTTTAATGTATCATTTAACAAAATAATCTTACCCAAATCCACCAATGTTGTAACATATGAAAGCAGATACCATTAAAAAAGTGTAAGCTGCTTTTTTTTTATTTGCAGCTGGTTTCAAATATTGTGTTAGCTCTGGAATTTTTTGTGTATCCATGACCAAACTCAACATTTTTTTGAGATTTTCATTTTGCTATTCATTATGTATTCATTAATAAGTGATGATGTTTAAAAAATATTATAAAATCATAAATACCTCTGTCAATTCTCGAATTATTCTTTCGAAATTTTCTACTTTTGCTTCCAATGATTGAAGATATTCTTTTTTTTTCTTTCGCGATACACTTGCAGACTCTCTATTTTTTAGCATTCTCATACGCTTTTTTTGTTTACTTTCTTCAAGTGCTAATTGAGGATCTATATTTTTCTTCTGCCTTATTCTTGGCACTGGCTTCGTTGCTTGAGCTGATAAATCAATCGATGGAACATGGACATTTAAAGTCAGCCTATTTTCTTCAGGAATACTCTGAGTGGGAACATTTTGAATTGGAACATTCTGAGATAATATCATATTTTCAAATTTAATATCCTGAAAGTTATCTTGAGATATAATATTTTCAAAATCATCATTATCAATGGAAATATCTTCAGGTGATATTTCTTCAAACTGATAATTCTGCATATTAACATCTCGAATTAATGCATCATCAAAAGAAGCTTGACTAAGTAGCATATCTTCAATTGAAATATCTTGAAATGGCTCTTGAGTAGGTGAAAATTCTTCAGCTTTAATATGCTGAGTTTCTTGCAATGATTGCATTTGACTGTTTTCAATGGAAATGTCTTGAACATCTTCAATTGGTACGTTTGGAACAGGTGAGTGAGAATTTGTGACAGAAGTATAAAGAAGCAAGGGTGGTTCAGGCGTTTCATTGTCTTTTTGTATAACAGCGTTGGGCACAATTCTAGGAAGGGTGCTTTTTTGACCTGGTTTCGATATAAGTGAAAAATTTGGTGGATTGAGATTTATTTGAACACAGGGTTTTTGTAAAGATTCTTTAAAATTTTTCAGATCAAGAAATTTGCCCATATGTTCGATATTAGGACATTTTTCTCTAAGTTTTTTAAAAAATTCATTTGATTCTTCTGGGCTTAATGCAGTCACTTTCTTTACTGATACTGCAAAAAAAGAAATATTTTTTAGATGTAAGAAAAATCACTTAATAAACACATGAAATTTGACACAAAAGAACATACTTGTTTTTATATTGTTTCCTTAGTCGAAACATTTGGTATTTGAAATTTCTTAGCATGATTATTCGTAGGAATTTCTGCTAACGGCATAGCTCCATATGTTGATACTAATTTAATTGGTCCAGACATTGATGGTAATTTATTTTCTTTATTCTTTGTGACATTTTGTAGTGATGGATTATTATCAGGTGAGATCGGTGGAGTGTCTAGTGAAGTCTGTTGTAATAAGTCGATAAAATATTAATGATTTTCTCAATGGACAAGGAAATATCATATTACAGAATAAAATTCAATTTGCCAATAACAAACCTTCATTTCATGATTTTGTGCATTAGTTGTTAAATTATCAAGCCAGTTGCAGTTAGAATTAGTACTGAGGGTAGTGTCAGGCTGCTTTACATTAGTACTCACATAATTGTCAGACTGCATTGTATTAATACCCAGGGCATGGTCTGCCTGGTTTAAGTTAGTGCTCTGCAAATTGTCAGACTGTTTTATGCTTGACGAGAGTGGTAACGTTTTATTTGTCTGTACGGTAATTTTGCAGATTAGTATAAAACAAGTTGTCTAAAACAGATAATGCATCCATTGATTATCGTCACAGCGGAGCAATTGATAAAAGTGGAAAATTAAACGAACACGAACCAGGTGCGAGCAGTCGCTGAGAGTCAATCTCGTAGGGATCGCACTGTTGCCAGCCATCCTGGTGAAGCGAGTCGAATACGCTGACGAACTCCGCGCCAACCTGGCCGCCAAAGATTAAAGCGGTTTGTTGCCGCCGGGATTGATCCGTGGCTTTGACGTCCGCTTGTTGATCAGCATGTTCGTCACCTGTAAAACAAACGAACAGACAAACGTCGATCAGAACAGCACTGAGTTTGCGAAACCCGTGCGCACAAAACAAGTAAAAAGAAAGGTCGTGCACGATAAAACTGGCTTACTCGGGGAACTCTTGATACGCATCACGTTAATGCCCTATCGGTTATCAATTGTATCCGACGCTCGCCCGTATATACCGAAACACGAAGGGAGTGTTTACTTCAATAAATGAAGACGACACTGCTGCACTGCCAAGCGACTTTCTCTATACGACTTTGCGAGAATCATATACATCCACACATACATGTATACGCAAGGTTCGTGTACCGTACACGGATACAAACTTGGCATTGCGTTGACGGGTGCAGAAATAAAGAGGTGAGTTCGCACTGCACAGTCTAAATCGCAAGCCGGCCGGCGTTCTATTCGTATCGCTTCCAACTTCTGCAACATAATTAGGATACTCACGCGCCAAAGCTGTACCTTGTTCAAACGCGCAGTGGCAACTGTCAAGAAAGTTTTGGCTCGCTGAATTTAGGCTGGCAACGCAGCCATATAATTGATAAAATTTGGTTCTCTGTGAGTAAAAAAAAAAAAAAAGAAAAAAACACATGAGCTGCTGTATAAGATCTTCATCTACTTGTAATGCGAGCAAACGAATAAATCTCACCCGGTGACATCGACTCGATTTGCCACATAAAGAGAAACTTTATTGTAAGTTCTGAGAGGAAATTAGAAGCGATCGTCTTTACATAACTTTGAATAAATGTTAAATGTTGAATGTCGAGACAGAATTTTATCGTTTACGGCTACGTTTGAACAAGGTACTGTTTTGATGCCGCGCTCGAATTTATAGCTACCTTTTTGATTTGCCTCTACGGACGAGCAAGTATCATTTATGCTGCAGAATTGGAAGCGACACCTTCCTGCGCTGGGCGACGATATATTATATGGGTCAAATTAATACTTTTTTGCAAAACCGTGCGCACCCATGTCATCGATTTTAACGCACTTTTAGTATTTTATAGGGTACTTATACCAGTAATCGACAGCTGTCGACCACTTTTGGATGTACAATAATTATTGTTTTTCCATGTTAAATTACGATCGAACATGGAAAACAAGATGCATCGTTCACTAACGAATTGAATAACGTCCATACAAATATATATTTTTAATTGGTTTTTCATATGATATTTTCCAAATTAGTCATTTACTGTTATTCGGTCATTGATTGGTACTTTACATACCCCGTGGTCCGAAAATAGCAATATTCCGTTTAGGGACCGCTGGTGTGTAAAAGAAATTTCGACTGTCTCGAAGCCGCGTACAAGGGAAACTTTTCAGCGTATAACGAGACATTGTCGCATTTAGCAATCCGCGTATACCGAAGCCGCCGTACAACGAGGGATGCCTTTACTATTTTTCTCGATTCGCCTCGGTAAGTATCTTAGACATGTATCTAAATGTTAATTATCTACACGCAATTAAAAACATCATTTTTTACCAACTTATTTCTTCATTGGAGGTGTTCAGTCTTAAAGCTCAGCGCACCATCTTATCAAAAATAAGAAAATTTGAGATCGTTCATTTTCATGCTAGATAAAGGAGAACACAATTTCAGGGTGCATTCCGAATCCGATCACCGACAGTGCATTTTCAAAATGTTCAATAATTTTTTTTTTTTATAAGTCCTGAAATGCGCAAAAAGCTTCCAAAAATCGAAGCTTTCTGAATCTTCACAAAGTAAGCTTCATCCAAATCCGAGGACCCCTCAGCGCCCGATTATTAAAAATAAAATTGTTTAAATCTCTCTCGTGTAGATGCGCCATCGATATTTATTTATTTTTATTTATTTATTTAATACCAAACAAATCCTACAGGGGGCATATGCCCGTGCGTAGGTGGCACTTACATACTAAGTAACAATAACCATTACATATCAATTGATTGAATATATATAGACAACGTAAAATATTCACGTACATTTGATATCTACTGTCTTATTTTTAATATATTCGCCAAGGGAGATCCATAAGTGCCTTATATACGCTATACAATACGCGCAGAAGGGGGGACGAAGAGGATGTGCCCGTGTGCAGATGGCCGAAAGTCAAGTCGATATCTCGGCTAGCATACGTATCGCAGCTTAGGAGCATGGGTGAAAAAAAAATATAATAAATAATTTTTCTTTTTTAAGTAGCGACGCACGACACGACGCTATTGTAAAAACAGCTCGATGTGCTACATCGATAAGAGGCCGCCGCGACGCGGCTACCTATTATTATGCAGAGCGAGAAAAAAAAATCGAAGATCATCGAGCTTGACGCGTTTACACGCTGTTGCGATGTTCTCTTTTTGCCCGCGTGAAAAGTTAAACCTCTTGGTATGATGTCAAAAGAAAAGGAACATGCACGACGCGAGTAAAATGACATTTACTATCGAATGCAACGCGAACGAGCGGCGATTCGCTGCTTTTTTTTTCTCCGTCGTTCATCGTCAAGATTGTCGGACACTCGGGTGCACGAAGTATATAAAAAAAAAGCGCAAAATGAGCACGTGCGTGACTCGACTATTATCAAGAGCAAAAGCCAAGGAAAATGCTCGCGAATATAAAAAAAAAGAAGTTATTACGAATCGGCTTGTAATTCGTCAGATCGACGGATGCCGAATGAACGCCGATGGTGGCACGATCAGGCCTCGATCTTTTCGAATGAACTCGTGACCGCGTCCTTATAGAAGCGATCTCCCGAGCCAAGGTACAATTTTTTAAATGTTTACGGTTTAGATCCACTCGTCTGCCGCTTTCATCGATAACATCATCAAAAAGTTATACCTGCGGGAAACTTATTGGGCACCGCGCGGAAATTCCGATCTCGTGTCATCGACACTTACGAGAGCATCTCGTTGAACGTCGCATCGATTTGTTTTATCGTCGGGTCTATTATTAGACACGAAAATGGATATTCACGTTTCAAATCGTGAATCTCGAATGACGCCCCGCACACGCCTACTTTTGAACATCGCTGTATCGAAAAAAAAAAAAAAAAATACGTTGTCCGCTCGATATTCGAGTAACTCAATGCAATCGCTTGAACGATGCGCGCATATATTGACTGCTATCGCTACTATATGATCAATAATAATCGCGGCTTCTATGTCATTCGAGCTCGGGCGCGCGAATCGCGATCGCGAACGACGAGAAAGTGTAATATGGTGGTAAGTAGATACCTCGGCGTCTCTTCTTGCAGTTGTCACCCGCGTCGTTGACGTCGTCGGTCTCGAAGATGTCGTCGGGCAGTCTGGGCGGACAGGGCTCGATCACGCGGTACATAATGTTATCCTTGATCCTCATCGATGATGTGGAGCGGCGCGCGCGCGCGCGTATGCACAGCACGAGTGTATTTACAACGAGGCACCGAGGCAGATAAGAGAGAGAGAGAGAGAAAAAAAGGCACACAACGCGACTTTTCGCTATACACTGCACAATATATAAACATTAGCCGCTGACACGGGCGAAAAATGATCGCGAATTTCGAGTATTATATTAAATGCGAATGTCGCTCTATTGGTCGCGCAGACACCTATATAGACTATAATCGACGACGATTGCCGCGACACTACTGGACTCTTTTTCGCTCGTGGGCTATAGGTACACAGGCTCTGACATGTGTGCGTTAAAGTGTATTTGTATATATATACCCATATATAGATATGTATATTATACTCGACGTCGGTGAATTGCGGGGCTCGCGCGTCAATGAGTATCGTTGAACTCGCGTATAGGGGGGGGGGCGTGGAGGAACACGCCGTGATCGTGGGTCTCCCCAATTTTGCCTATACCACGGCGTTCGAAACCAATCGGTAACTATTTACATGCACGCGTCTCAATGATAATACGATGTACAGACGGGAGTAAATGCAATTTGTCAGTGTACGTTGGTGGGACGAAATTTTTCCAAAGTTCGCGTAGTAGACACGTACGAATCCCAGTGATAAGAGTTCGATCCAACTCGCGAACGCACGATTACTAATACGATATCACGATTTACGACTCGACTCTGATCGAATGAAATATTATTCAGAATAGAGACGTAGACTTGAGAGACAAAATCGGTTATTTGTTCATCGATTCTTTTCTCAAAACAGGAAAGTTCAGTTAGCATCGCTAATACTTTTTCCTATAGATAATTTGTATCGTGTTAGCACAGTGTGGGAATGTGAATAGCTCATCGTTTGGTCGGTTCGTGGGTGATTTTTCGATGCAATTTAGGAATGAAGGAATTATTATAATCAATAGTTTATTAGATCGGATTTACAAACTTAAAAATAATTATCGTACAACATTTTTAGCTTCAAGTATCAATATATTAATAGCATGATTATAAATGTACAAATTTCACCTAAGAGTCAAAAAAACTCTATTAACCATCCAAAAAATCACACAAATAATTTTTCAGTTCAAAGCCAACGTTCTTTGAAATGACCATGACAAAGTCAAAGTCCACACAACACTTGTACTTGGGTTCATCTATGTTATTGCTATCTCCGACCGCAGTTATTAAACCTAGTTGGCACAAAGATTGAACTTGCATTAATAATACTGCATTCAAATCGATTTTGAATTAATTATGGCGCAAAAAATAGCAAGCAGTCTGCATAATGGAAATATTTTTGGGCCCTCCTTCAGTGTCAACGTGACGCTCTTTTTCTTTGCAGCTGTTTTTCTTTTCTTTTTCTCTACTTTTTCTTTTAAGAAAAGTCTTCTATCTTCTTTTGCAGGATTATAAGATGCTAAAAATGCAGCTATGAGCAGATATTTTGCATAGTATGGTAACTCAAAACTCAAAGCTAGTTTAGTAGTTGATTCAATTTCATGCAAAAATTTAGCTTGTTGTTCAAAATCATCTGTTGATACACGTAAATATAGGACTTCAAGATTAGCTCTGAATACTTTGATAATGTTGTTCCATAAAGCACGTTGGTTAGTTTTTTTAATTGTACCTTCATTAACAGGTTTGACATACTCTTCAAAGTTTTTTCTTGCCATATAACGAAGTTCTTTTAAATCATTACAAAATTGGAAGAATACAGCTAAAAATGTTCTCAAATAACCGTTATAAAATGCATCATCCTCATCCATTGGCTTTGTGGTATGAAGCAAGATTTCTTGGATTTCATCTTTGTTATATTGAGGAAAATGAAGTTGAATAGGTTCGTAAAGACCATCTTTTGGCTTAAATTTGTCCCAAATAACATCGGATGTAAGAATTGAACAAATGTTAGTTTTAGTTAATTCATTCAATTTCAACAATGCAGGCAATAGATTTGCATCCATATCACGCAATTTATCACATTTTTCTAAAACAACAATCATGGGCCTCTCATCTTTCTTGGTAATTTCTTGTATTTGATAAATGAATTCAGTGAAATCATCGCACCTTTTTTCTAATTTATAGTTATTATCTGCAGTTAGCTTTACCTTAGAAAGGTCAATCAATATTTTTTCCAGTAAACTTCTGCTATTGGCATGTTCAATGCAATTAATGATTGAATAATTATATCTCATGTAATTCAAAACTTTATCCACTACCAAAGATTTGCCAGTAGAGATATGACCATAAATAAATATACTAGAAAATAAAGGCTCGTCAGCCAATAATGAGTACAATTGCCCTATGAGAGAGTCTCTACATATAATTTCACTTCTCAAATTTTCTATGCAGTCCTCCTTGGAAATTTCAATTTTCTTCTTTGTTGGCATGATTAAAAAGTATCAATAACAAATAAATTCTCTAAAATAAAGTTACCATTTGTAATTTATAATACCTGAAATATTAGAATTCCGTCAATAATTATAGAAAAGAGACATAAAAAATAAATCAAGATACATTTTACGATGTTCTTACTTAAAAACTGTTGTCTCTCCTGGAATTATCCATTGAAAACAGACATTTTCAGCTGCTGCGCTGCATTACACGCACAAGCGCACGAGGTTATACTTGAAAAAGTTACGGCCTGTCCATTTTAAACGTATCTCCGAAAACACTGTTTGTTCAAGCTGATGCAAGCACTTTAAAACATCGATCGATGCGGTGATTTAAATTGTTGAAAACACCAACAAAAAAAAGACTGACGCCAGCCGGTCAATCGACGGCCAGTGCAACGGGTTTAGCGGATTATGACTTGTTTGTATTCGATGCGCGCCAAAAATGAACTTTGGCCCGACGGCCGCGTCATGGACGCACATTGTCATGACGTTGGCAGAATCGTCTCGCCAACCGAGTCGGAAATTCGAATGAAATTTTTCCAACGTCTACTTTTCAAACTCGAGGGATGAAAAACTCATCGTTGGATATTTGGGATTGTTTAGAACTCGTTACAGTAACCCACAAATTTTTACGCAATTGCGCGCTAATCAGTGATCGACTCGCAAAATTTACGTCAAGTTTCGCATTTTTACGAACACGTGTGTGACAGTGTAAGCGGCGATCAGCTGTGCGGCGACAACGGCAGCGCGAATACGAACACAAAACCGATTGTATCTTTGTTGACAAGTTAGACACTCGTTCGGAAATTTCCCCACGTCAATCCGAGGCACATGGAGCAATTATGTTCTCAACGGTGAAATCGATCGCGAGGCTTGCGACCAACAAATTCCGTAAGTCATCGGATGGTTCGCTTATTCAAATAGATCATTGAAATTTCGCATGCTTCGTAATTCATTGTATCGAGAGGTTAACACGTGCTTTATATATCTCGTACCCGATAGATTTACCAAATGTTGCGAGATGTCTATCGTCGAAGGCGGCGTCGCGACAGCACCCGTCGTACCAGGATAGGGCGCAGCAAACCTACGGCCAGCCGGTGCCGCGAACGCATCCGCATCTGTTGAAGAGCGACGAGCTCGTGTCGGGCATCAAGCTCGATGAGTTTCAGCGGAGACGGAGCAGGTTCATGGAGAAAATTGCCAAGACCGGATACGAGACACCGCTCGAGGCCAATCCACACATTGTCATCATACCCGCCGCGTCCAAAGTATACATGTCGGATCACATACCCTATGTATTCAGACAAAACACAGACTTTTTCTACTTCACTGGCTGCCAGGAGCCAGATTCTATACTGGTGATGACTGTGAAGGGTGACAAGCGCTCTGCGATATTATTCATGCGTTACAAAGATTCTCACGCTGAACTCTGGGATGGACCCAGGACCGGCGTGGACGAGGCTCAATCAATGTTTGGCGTTGAGGAGACACTGCCCATTGGAGACTTTGAACACTTTGTACTTTCATACATGACGGAAAATAAGAAAGCCATTATTTGGTATGATAAAGAAGAAGTTATTCAAACAAAAATACACAACAAGATGAATGAAATTGTCAAACTGTCACACAGACAATCATTCAATTGTCCTAAGACCCTTGTGCATCAACTAAGACTCATCAAATCACCATCAGAAATTGAACTTATGAAGAAAACCTGTGAAATTGCATCCAAAGCAATAGCTAAAACAATGGAAATATCAGTCCCAGGTATGAGCGAACATGAATTATTTGCTACAGTGGACTATGAGTGCAGAATGAAAGGAGCAGAATTTTTGGCATATCCTCCTGTTGTAGCTGGCGGTAAAAATGCCACAATAATTCACTATATTTCAAATAACCAAATAGTTCAGGATAAAGAAATGATTTTAATGGATGCAGGTAAATTTTTTTAACATTCACAAATTGAAAGTCATCATCTTTGTTACATTTTTTCATTATCAATTTACAGGTTGCGAATATCGTGGATACACATCTGACATAACGCGTACATGGCCTATTAATGGCGTTTTTACGCGTGAACAACGAATATTATATGAAATAGTTCTAGATGTACAAAAAATTTTGATCGACAAGCTAAAAGATATGCCTAGTCTTGACATGATTTACAATGAGATGTGCCACTTACTCGGCGTTAGGCTACAAGAAGAATTATTGATACCAAAGGATCTCAATGGCTCTAAGCTACTCGCAGCAGCTTACGCTTACTGTCCACATCATGTCAGTCATTATCTTGGTATGGACGTACATGACACATCGAAAATATCAAGAAGTATTCGAGTTCAACATGGTATGGTTGTGACAGTTGAACCAGGTAATGAAAAACAAAAAAACACCCAAAAAATTTTCTCTGCCATTCTCAAATTATCTAACGTTGTGCAATATCCACCAGGTATTTACGTGGATCCGAAAAATTCAATGGCACCGCGAGAATTTCACAATCTCGGCATCAGAATAGAGGACGACGTTCTGGTTCAAGAAAATGCCCCACTAATATTAACGGCCAGCTGTCCCAAGGAGGTAGTGGAGATAGAAACCTTGGCGAAAATGAACCAATCGAAATAATCGTCGCGTTGATGGTTTTCGACTGTACATACCTTGTACATAGTATAGATGTTGGATCTTTATCTGTGTTCACATGTGAAATTTAAACAAATGAGCCTTATAATTTTTTTTTTTTTCTTAGACATTAAAGAAAGATTTTTATTCATAAATTGGCGATTCTGCGTGAAAGTAATTATTACAAATTTGCAACCAGTACAATATCACCAGTATAAAAAGCAGCAGCGCGTAAGCGCAGAGCGCTATCATAAAAAAGGTATTTCTTGATTGACAAATTTTGGCGGCTTTACAAAGTCAACTGTCTGACTCTCAACGGTTGCGTAAAATATACTTCTTTACATAAAATAAACTTTATTTATCATATCAAAAATACACGAGTCGTCGTTACGTATAAAAAAAAAAGAGAGAGAAAGAAAAGCAAAGATGCAGCGGCGCAATCAAACTTCGGGCCTGTCGGCGCGCTTGAGGGCGACGAGGGTGTTGAGGCGGCGCGCGCGCAGCCTCGACCAGACCCGGTGATCCGTGAGCGCGTGTATCTGCGCCGCGGCCAGCGCCGCCGACTGCGGATAGATGCAGGTCGTGCAGCCGAGGCCCGACGGCACCTTCAGCGACGACCAGATGTCCTGCTCGAGGTCCTGGGCCTTGCCGGGCGGACAATTGATGACGGGGAACTCGCCGTTGCCGGACAGCACCAGGCCGAGTCCGTTGCTTCTGCCGGCCACGCCGATCAGCACGACCTAATATACACAGGCGACAGAGAGAGAGAGAGAAAGAAGATGGGTGATTATTACGTTTTTATCAACGGAGCAAATGTCAAGAAGTTATCGTTGCTGAGAGAGATTATAAGAGTATATCGTCGTACCTTCTTGCCGGCGTACTCGGCCAGTATCTTCAGGGTGTCCTCGGTGCTCTTGTGCGCGCTGGTGACGCGTATCTCGGCCTCGAGGCCGAGCTCGCGCGCCTGCCTGGCGATCTGCCTGCCGTGCTCGAGGTCGCTCGGCGAGCCCAGGAACACGACGCAGTGGCTCTTGGCGCGCGCGGGCGCGACCAGCAGCGCCGCCTCCTCCGCCACCCAGGCGAAGTTCATCTTGATCTTCTGCAGATCGGCCTCGGTGGCGCTCGCCGCGAGATTCCGATAGACCTGCTTGTCCTTCATCTGGGCCTTGTCGCCCTTGGGCCAGAGACGCCAGGAGTCGTTGTCGATGATGTCGGCCAGCAGTATCTCGCCGTCGGGCCCCACGCCGAACTCGATCTTCATGTCGACGAGGACGCAGTCGCGCGTCGCCCAGGCCCGCTCCAGTATCTCGAACACGGCCAGGGTCGTGGCGGCCATCACGTCGTACTCCAGCTGGCCGATTTTAATACCGCCGAGCTCGAAGCCCGCCGAGACGATCTGCTGCTCGGACCACTGCGGATCGTGATTGGCGTCGTCCTTGTAGAAGGTCTCGAGCAGCGGCGGACTGAAGCGATGGCACTCCCGCACGCCGGGATTGCGCTTGAGGAAGCTGCCCGTGGCGAGTCTACGCGTGACCCACTCGATCGGCACCATCGCGCACTTCTTGGCCAGGAAGCTGGTGGGGCCGTGGGCCTCGACGAAGGCCGTCTCGACGCCGGCGCCGGCGAGCAGCTCGAACACCCGGGCGTTGGTGGCGTTGCTGATCTCGGCCTTGCCCGCGAGCTCGTTGGCCTTGGCGCCGTCACCGGCCGTGATCATGTCCTTGCTCTCGACGTAGCATAGCTTCGGCTGGTCCTTGAGGTGGTAGACCCTCTTGGTCTTGCCCTCGATTATCAGCGCTCCGAGATTCGGCTCTGCAAAGCGGGGGGTTGCTTGTTTGTTTGTCGGTTCTTTTTTCTTTTGCTTTTTATCTCATCGTTGCACGATGACGTGCATATTTAATTACAAAACGATCCGCGCGTTCGAATTTCGCGAGATAAAGCTGAGAGAGGTCACGTGGCGCGCCGATTATTATTACTATTACATACTGCACCAAGTTTTTGACGTATAAAGTTTCGATCGATTTATCTCGACGCGGCTTTCAAAAATTGCACAACGCGACGAATCGAGACTCTCGATACAACGCGCGCCTGTGCGCGCGCGCGCGCGTGTGTGTGTACTACCGGCGTTTTTGCACATGGCAATAAGTGGCAACATATATATCATATATAAACACGCGCGCACACCGACTGCGGTCACGGTATACAATATGTATTTCGAAATCTAAAAAGTAACCTCTTAGCCGTATTCGTTGGGAGTTTATATGCGTTTCTATAGGTATATGCGATTACACACGATCTCAAACTCCTTCTTTTTTTTTCTTCGTTTTCGTTGATTGTTGCATTATCGTTGGATACGTCGATCTCGCGGGCGATCGGCGGCCGAAATCGGTTGGACGATCGAAATTAAACAAAAAAACATCAAAAAAGAAAGAGAAGTAATGTAAGAGAAAACAATCGACACTTACTGCTCATGATGATGATGGGGGACTCTGGTGTGGTATAAAACGTGCGTGTGCGTATACAAAAAACGAGGCAGTAGTCGTGTGCCGCCGACTCTTACGATTATACTATATACTACTACCAACGAGCGACACTGAGCTGCTGCTGCTGCTGCTGCTGCGCGCGAAGCTGAGAGAAATGCCCTGCCCTGGCCGACTGGCGTGTCGCGCCGCGGCTGCTTAATATCTCTATCTTTCACATTTAATATATAAGCGTGTGTATGTATACGCAGAGAGCAGAGAGGCCTCATTGCCATTATGCTCCCACCTAGAAATGGAGCTCGCGCGGGGACTCTCTCTCTCTCGGCACGACGCACATCTCACAAAAACACACATGTATGCAGATTACATCTACATAATACACATGTATACATTATCTCGTGTTATATTCTAGAGCCGCTTCAATTACGTACGTAAGTACGCGCACGCACACACGTGCATACACACACACACACACACACGTACGAATGCGATCGCCGAGAAATCGAACGAGAAAATATTATACCCCCCTGGAAGCTGTAACGGGCGCCGAAGGCCGCGATTAGACGCCGCGATCGCGGTTTATAACGTTACATTATCATGTATATACGACGTTGGCGCAAGCGGATCGTTATTAATAATGTTAACAAACACGCGTTTCAACGTAAATTTATTTTTCCTCTCTTGCGGCAAAATAATACAAGCCAGCTCGAAAATATTGTCGCGCGCGCAAAAACCTATATATATATACTGATCGCTGGTATAACGATTTATTACGCGTATTTAAAATGCGCAAAGAGGCAACACAGAGTTGTTGTTATTATTATTATGGTTATTTTGAGAGAAATCGCATTCCTTTTTCGGCCCTCTGTTACAATTCGATATTATTTTTGTTTACGCGCGGCGCACCAAGCCGCGGGAGCAGCGGCAGCAGCAGGTGTACAAGGAGGAATGCGTCACATATACATCATACACTTTAATAACCTTGCAGAATTGTTTGCTCGATTTTATACATTAGATAATGATGCGCGCAATATTTTAAAAAGAATGTTTTTTTTTTTTTTTTTTTTTTAATCGGACGATCGCTCTCGTCTTATCGGTATAAATATATATATAGAGCGCATGCCGCGCGATCGTATACATGTATTAAATACCAAACAAATTGATCCCCGCGGCGAGCGGGGATACACAACCGTTGCGATCGATTTTAGAAAAAAAAAAAGTATCGAGTTAAGGGGGGCGGCGAGGAAAATTTCGGAGCAGCAGCAGCTGCGAAGTTCTTTACTTCGCGAGTCCGGCGTCGAAAGACAGAAAAAAAGAAGTGGAGCTGTATACGATTCTTCTCATTCACACTTATGTAGAGTACCATTTTCTAAGGCAACGCGCCTCGTGTAAGTATAGTACGTGCATGTATACGCGTATTGCGTAAAGTCGAAACCGCATGCACGAGAGAGAGAGAGAAAGTTTCCACGCGCAAGCAGCGGCCGCAAGCTCGATCGAATTTCCTCCATATATCGGAGATCGCAGCGCGTGTGTAACGCCGCGATACTTCGTTTTATTGCTCCTCTTTAATTATTCCTAAAAAATCGATTTTGACAAAACAAAAAAAGAAAAAAAACAGTTTAGGGGGGAACTCTCGTTATTAATATAAGTATATAACGCGCACACGCGCGCTTAGAATGATACTACTGCTGTGTGCACGCCCGCCTCTGTTTCTCTGTATATATCAGCTGCTGCTGCTGCTGCTGCGACTTATTCCCCATATGCCTGTATGCTACGCACACATAGTAGTGGTATTAAATATACGTCGTACGAGCGCCGAGCTTGAGTCGCGCATTTACTTCCATATGTTATATATGTATTAAAATATTATAGACCGAGAGAGAAGAGAGAGAGAGAGAGAGAGAGAGAAGAGTGAGAGAGGAAGATAGAGAGCGAGACAGAGAGAAACAAAAACCAACTTTCCATCGGTGCCGAGGCATCATTCCGTTACGAGGCGTCGAGGCGCGAGCAACACACGTATACACATATTATATATATATCGGCTGCCGCTGCTGCTGCTGCCGCTTCTCCGGTACACATACATATATATCTATATATATGTAATATACAAATACGGCAGCACCGCAAAAACAGAGATTAAAAACGCACACGCGCTCGTCTTCTATCTCTCTCTCTTACTTACTTATTTAGTTATTTAAGTATATAATAGAACGAGACACGCGTGTGCGAGCGCGCGTGAGAGAGATATATAGTCCTCGTCTTTATTTTATTTTTTTTGTTGTTTTTTGGTTCGAGACGCACGGAATCTTTGCATGGAAACACGCTTTTGATTCGATTCCATCGATTATTTTTTTTTTTTTTTCAATATATATAATAAAAAAAGCTTCGTAAAGTTACCAGTGATTCGTTGATAATTCACAAGACCCCCTCCGATCTACTACGAGCGAGGTCGTTCTCGACGAAGCAGACAGCTAGGCACGTGGTGAGTTTTTCATTATTTTTTTTTTCTCTTTTCCAAATCTGCTTTCTCCGTAATTTATTTTTTCGATTCCGCTATACCGCTACTGTTTTACTGCTAAATCACGTGCGCGCGTGTGCATCGTCGCTTTCGCTCTCTCTCTCTCTTTATATTTCTCTCTCCTCGCGACGAGCCGCGCGCGGCACGTGAATTAAACTATATAGGTATACATTTTTTTTTGTTCGTCCATCGCGCGAACGACGACTCCTTATTAATTCGGGTCTAATTTCCATTTTAGAGTTGTGTGTAGCTGCTCGGTGTGGATCTCTCTCTCTCTGTTATATTCGACCTTCGTCCGCGCGGCGCGAGAGAGCCGCTGTACCAATTCGATATGCTCATATATATAATATATTGACGCGCGGGCTTGACCCGAAAATAATCTTCTCTTATTTTTATTCCAAAGATAAGCAGCCTCTATATATATACGCACGCGGGATATTTTCCTTTTTCAAACGCGTTTTCGAACCGACTTTCGATACTGACTGATGTATAATATATTTCTGTCATCCGAAAAATCTATATGTACGGTATATCTCGGTGTGTAGCCGCTTTGTTATAATTGCGCAATGCGCACACGTAATGTTTAACAAATGTGCCATAACATCGGTATATATACAAAAGCGTGTGTGTGTGTTTTTTTTTATTATTTCGCCTCGCGCGTCTCGCCTCGCGTATAATATATAAAATGATACCGCCGAGAGAGAGAGAGATTAATTATTGCCTACGCAGAGGGAACATCGCGACGTCGACGACGACGACCAACGAGACGATAATATTTCGCCTCGTCGTGCTAACGTACGCAACAAAGTAAAAAAGAAAAAAGAAGAGAGGAAAAAAAAAGGTTTAGAACGATTAGAGCACGCGAGCGTTAAATGTGTGCATTATAATACACATTATGAACGTGTATACGCAACGCGCTCTAAATAAAACGAGCGAAATCTCGATCGCCTCGCGTCGCATCGGTTGTTCTGCATAATTGGAGCATTGAACTTGCCGCGCGCGAAAAAAAAAAATTAAAAATGAAAAACAGACGCTGTGCGTGTGTACCTCGGAATTATGTATTAACAGTGCTCGTAACGCGTAATAATATCTGTCATCCTCGACACGAAGGAAAAACAAAAAAACAACGCCACGCGACACGGTGCATCTTTGACACACATTATATATACACGTCTATGGAAAATCGAGACCTTGAAGAAAGAGCGCGGAGACTTTTTCACGACGATGGCCAACCGTTATGGGGGAATAAACATAACGTAATTTTTTTTTCTCTCTATACAAACACGCTTGACAGCTTCATCGCGCGCACGCACACGCGTATACACGCATTTTATATTTATGTATTAATGATGAATGGCAGCAACACAAATGAGAGACAGAGAGAGAGAGAGAGAAATTGCGTTTGCGGTTCGGTCGATATCTGCCTGTAGAGGAGATGCCAAAGCGTTTATGTAACGCCGATCGCCACCGTGCATATACATACATATTTGCCTTCTTTTTTTTTTTTCTTTCGTTGCAATGTATATACAATTATATCGTGGAATTATGAAAAGGAAAACGGCACACGCAATTGTCGAAATTGTAACGCAAGAAAGAGGGACGACGGAGAGAGAGAAAAAAAAACAACATCAAAATAATAATCGATTTATCGCTCGTTGCAGAAATGACGTTCGACGCACAAATGCACAACGCTCGAGTAGCGCATTACAATACCGATTATCTGTAACGAATTTAGGAGCCTCGTATAACGCGTGCACAGTATATATATATATATATATAGCAATAACGAAATCAAAGCAGCGCTGCGCGAAATCGTTATCGATATCGCGACTGTGTGCGCGCCGCGGAGCGAGCGAGCTCTCGCTCAGCCGGAGGTTACCGGGGTTAACGCTATAATTTCTATATATACACGCACAAATATGTGTCCGATGCAGGCAGATGTAATGCGAAGCTCAGGGGGGGTCCCCGCGCGCCATTTAAAGAGAGCACTTTATTCGCACACACAAGTATACATAAGAAAGAAACGAGTGGCTTAATTTTACAGCTCGTCGTGCGATCGGCCGATAATGATATAATAACGCGACATGCGAATTGCGATCCGAGAAAAACAATTACGTATGTTCGTCGTCGAACGGAGGGAAGGGAAGCACAACAATATGTAAACTGCAAAAACAGAACAGAAAGAAATGTACCGATAAACCGTGCGCGGCCTGCACGCGGATAACGATCTCTCTACTGCGCTCGTATTTATTAATTGCGAAGAATCTCGTGCCGATCGAGAAAACGAGCGATACCGATCTTACGTAAATATATATATATATATATGTACTCGCGCGTACGACCGAATAAAATAATACGTATATTATATAAAAGAAAAAAAAACCGGTCACGCACGAGCTAAATAAACACGCATGCGCGTGTACAATCGTTGACCCATACGCAAATCGGCAATGGAAAATTAGGCTCCTCCGCGTGGAATAATTATATATATATACGAGCGAGTCGCGCGCACGTGCGAGATTTTATTATTATCATTATAACTTTTTATATATAGTTCGGCCTTGTCTTTCTCTCCGCAACTTTTTTAATATTTTTTCTTCCGTGCGCAGAGCATAGCTGGACCAGCTCAAAGACCAATCATGTCCGAGACGACGACGACGATGTCGCGACTGTCCCTCGAGGACGGCGAGCAACGATCGCAACAGAACGACGAGCTTCTGAAAACGCTGCCGGTGTCGCGGGGCGAGAGACGCGGCGGCCGCAACAACAGCAAGGAGGACTCCACGGGCCTGACCCACGAGTGCGGCGTGTTCGGCTGCATCGCCGCCGGCGACTGGCCCTCCACCTCGGTCGAGGTCGGCCAGAACATCTGCCTGGGCCTGGTCGCCCTGCAGCATCGCGGCCAGGAGTCCGCCGGCATCGTGACGAGCGAGGGCGTCTGCGCCAAGTCCTTCAACGTGCACAAGGGCATGGGCATGATCAATCAGATCTTCACCGACGACAGCATACGCAAGCTCAAGGGCAATCTGGGCATCGGCCACACGCGCTACTCCACGAGCGCCGCCAGCGAGGAGGTCAACTGCCAGCCGTTCGTCGTGCACACGGCCCACGGCGCCCTGGCGGTGGCCCACAACGGCGAGCTCGTCAACACCGAGTCGCTGCGCAAGATGGTCCTGGGCCGGGGCGTGGGCCTGTCCACGCACTCGGACTCGGAGCTCATCACCCAGGCCCTGTGCCTGAATCCGCCCGAGGGCGAGCTCAACGGGCCCGACTGGCCGGCGCGCATCAAGCACCTCATGCAGCTCGCGCCGCTCAGCTACTCGCTCGTCATCATGCAGCGCGATCGCATCTACGGGGTGCGCGACCCCTACGGCAATCGGCCGCTCTGCATCGGCAAGATCGTGCCGGTGGATCGGCTGGGCAGCGACTCGGACGACGACAACGTCGAGGCCGACGGCTGGGTCATAAGCAGCGAGTCGGGCGGCTTCCTGAGCATCGGCGCGCGCTACGTGCGCGAGGTCTTCCCCGGCGAGATCGTCGAGCTGACCCGCGAGGGCATCAAGACCATCGACATCGTGGAGCGGCCGGACAAGCGGCCCCAGGCCTTCTGCATCTTCGAGTACGTGTACTTCGCGCGCAGCGACAGCATCTTCGAGGGCCAGATGGTCTACTCGGTGCGCATGCAGTGCGGCAGGGTGCTGGCCCGCGAGACGGCCATCGAGGCCGACATCGTGAGCTCGGTGCCCGAGTCCGGGACCGCCGCGGCTCTCGGCTACGCCGAGGAGTCCCGGATACCGTTCGCCGAGGTGCTCTGCAAGAATCGCTACGTCGGCAGGACGTTCATACAGCCGAGCACGAGGCTGAGGAAGCTGGGCGTGGCCAAGAAGTTCGGCGCCATCTCGGGCAACGTCAAGGGCAAGAAGATCATACTGATCGACGACTCGATCGTGCGCGGCAATACGATAGGGCCGATCATCAAGCTGCTCAAGGACGCCGGAGCCAAGCAGGTAGGAGCTAGAAATATTTAGCAAGTTTTATCGAGTCTAAAAAAAGTCTTACAAATGTTCGGATTTAAAGAGTTAATGACTGTGCAGACTTGATTTTTTTAGCAAAAATGTGGTTTTTTTTTTAATTTTTTGATTCAAAAAAGAGAGCGTATAGTTTTTTAATCGTGACTTTTGGAGAGCGTGGATACCGATCAAAACAGTTTGAAAACTATATGAAAAACTTTTAATAACTCTTAATAACTCTTTAAAATAGTTAATGTCACTTGCAAACATTTTTTTAAATTCAATAAGCGGAAACCAAATACCAGGTTTCACATAAATTTATTTATATTGTTACGGTATTCGCGTTACGGACCCCACGACAGTATCAATTAAAACTCTCATAAAGTTTTATCAACTCTAAAAATCATGGTACGAAATCCGAACATTCATAACAATTTTTAAGACTCATTCAGACTTTCAAAGAGTTTTTAAGAATTAAAACGGCGTTGAATTTCCCGAGGGGAATGTATAATGCTTTGACTTACCCGAAGGCTAATTTTTTTCTCTTTTCTTTTGTCCGCTCGTCCACGCAGGTGCACATAAGAATAGCGTCGCCGCCGCTCAAGTACCCGTGCTACATGGGCATCAACATACCCACGCGCGAGGAGCTGATCGCCAACAGGCTGGACGCCGTCAAGCTGGCCAAGCACGTGGGCGCCGACAGCCTCACCTATCTGTCGGTCGAGGGCCTGCTCGAGGCCGTCAGGCACAAGATGGACAACAAGGACAGCAATTACGCGGGCCACTGCACGGCCTGCCTCACCGGCGAGTACCCCGACGATCTGCCCGACGAGCTCAGCTGGTGAACGCGCGCCGCTGAAGAGCGGGAAATATTTAATTATTATTTATTATTATCATTATTATATATGTTATTGATGAAAGACGAGAGAGATCCAGTTCGTTTAATTTATTGATTTATATCTTTTTTTCGATAATGTATAATGCCTAAAATGCATTATATGAAAATGAATTCGACGACGATGATGATGTGTGATCAGTTTAGTATGTAGCCGGCGCCGCAAGCTCAGCGGAGCCGATTTAAGGTTGATTTTGTACAACATTTCTCTATTGTATAATTTATATACATGTTATAGTTTAAAAAAAAAAAAAGGAATGAATATGATTGTAAGAATATAATGTATCCGAAGCAAACAAAAATACACTCCTCCCCTTGAATAACTCGCGTTCAGAACGCGATAACAATACTTAGTTGTTAATTGCATGATTTAAAGCTAATGTTTTACTATATGAATTTGTATGTTTATATACGAACACTTTTATGTACAGTAATACTATATTTTTTGTTATGAAAAAAAAGACAAGTTTTTTCAAGATATCTGAAATAATTTTTCGTTATTTACCGATAACCCTTGCACTTGCACCTTGCTATTCATTTCATTTAATTCTTTGAGTTTCGAGTATTTTCTTTGATAAGTAACAAATGGATTGATAAAATTATACACTTAGAGCTTTTGGTAAAAATTGTAGAAATCGATTATTATTTAAATTCATGTTATTGGGACAAATCACCCGCTAAAATAGACTTTCACAATAATTTCATCATAGTATGGTATAATTTACATAAATTTAACATTTCAAACAGTTCAAAGTTTTAAAATACACAGCAAGCAAATACATAACAGAGTGGTGATTTAAAAGATGAACTGTACACACCATTCACATACTTATTTGACAAACAGAATATTTTTACACAATTCTTATAACAATTATAATAATTCTTAAAATATAATATAATTCTTATAATTTTTGTGTCAACTCTTGTTTTGACGAGCGTTTGCGTTTTTTTCCCTGATTTCCTTCATCTTAGCTTCACGTTTTTCCTGCTTTGTTTTGTTCCTGGCCATCATGAGCTCAGGAGTCATTTTTAATTCTTTAGCCAACGCCAATTCAGATAACTCTGCATTTTCTTCTTCAACTTCCATCTCTTCAGTTTTAATGTTCTCAAGCAATTTTTGTTGCATTAATTCTTCTAAATTACCATTCTCAATATCCCCAGTAATTTTTTCAGGATCATTTTGAATGCCTGCTGCAACTCTAGCTTGATAATCAGAGTAACCTTCGATTTCATTTAAATCTAAAACTTTTTTAACCCTTTTTGGTCTAGTTTTTTTAATAGATGTGTCTTTCACTTTTCCAACAGTTTTCACTTTTTCAGATGATACTGATTTTTCAGTATTATTTTCATTGTACCAAGGTATACTATCTTTAGAAGTAGAAGGCCCTGGATCTAAAACTGTCAAATTTTGTCTTAAATTTGTACTACACTCCATACTTGATTCCTCTTCAATATCAGTATTTTGAAGAACGTTTTCCAAATTCTGCACTTGTGATTCAAGATCTTGAACATTACCTGTCCCATTTTCCAATTGCTGTTCATAATTTGATTTATATATTGAAAATGGACTATCATCATCTGATTCTGATTCCAGTTCAAAACCTTTCATTCTCATTTCGTGTCGGTGTTGCTGCTTCTTCATGTATTCATTCAAAGCTTGCACTCTGCTTATTCTAGCATCTCCCCAAAATTCCAACGCTATAAAATAAAAATAAAAATTTAATGATATTAATGATTAGGCATATGTATTCATGTCATAGAAGTTATTGAATTAAATATGTACCTTGATCTTGATATTTTGGTGGTACACCGGCTTCTTTGAGTGTTTCTGGATTTGGTATACATTCCGGATGCTCAGAGTCGCCCACCACTTCGTTCCTAGGTATCAAAAAAGCTCTCTGCATCTTTAAAATCTTTCTTGTTTTATTGTAATACCTATAACGCGTACTTTATCAAAAACAGGATCGTCTATTTTAGGCTCGAGATCGTTTTCAAGGAATAGATATGTTCCTACGGCATCTTCGTATGTCCCCTCGAAGAACTGAGTCGAAACAAAGAACGAAGGAGTGAATAATTATTTTTCAAAAATTGCCACACTTTATCGATAATTTTATTTCATTTAAAAATCACTCACTTTGCCATTGATCTGCATGACAGGGTGCTCGGAATCGAGACCGAGCATGTCCAATTTGAAGATCTTCCTTGCTGAAAACGTCACTCGAAATGCAGTTGTCAAATTCGACGTAAACCAAGATCTCCTCCTCGTCGTCCTCCAAGTCAGAGTCTGCATTCATCATTCTTTGTATTATTTACAAATTAAAATCAAAAAAACCGGCCAACTTGACACGACGGTGAATAGGTTAAGTAGCGCAAAACGACGCCTGCTGCAGTTGTCAATTTGAAAGTTCGAAGCTGGCCTGTGCGCGGCGTCTGCTCGCACTTAAACTCCCACTTCTCATCGTTCTGTGCGAGTTACGAGTTACGAGTTACGAGTCAGTCGCAGTATCTGCCTGTGCTGCATGTGCGGCACGTGGGTGTGTTTATTCGAAGCATAACCTGCACTGAGTTCAAACGATAGAAACACGTTAATAGTAAAAATAGTATAGTATAGTAATTATAGTAACAATAGTAGGGTAGAATTTAATTAAAAATGGTTCGACACAATAATCAATTGCCCGATAATTTACCTCAACTGCAGAATCTCATCAAACGGGATCCAGATTCCTACAAAGATGAAGTAAGTTTGTGCCTTGAGTGCAATGTTTTTCAAGACACTTTTTGATTCATCATTTACTAACGGTTGTTTTCCATAGTTCTTGCAGCAACTTCGTCATTACAAAGGAATACTGGAAGTTTTCAGTTTTAGTCCTGACAAGTTTGACAAACATCTTGATGCATTGGTCATGTTCTTAGCTCAGGTAAATGTTAAACTTGATTACTTTTCTTTCACTGATATTTTCATGTTACAATAAATTCATCTATATTTTTAGGTTGCTCAATGCTACCCTGAGGATATGAAAACATTTCCACAAGAACTGATTGATATTTTGAGAGAAAAAAATGATGTTCTTGATAATGAAATGAGAATGACTTTTTGTCGTGCTTTAATATTACTCAGAAATAAAAACATTGTCGAGCCTACTCCATTGCTCAGTTTGTTTTTCGAATTGTTGCGGTCGCGAGATAAGGCCCTTAGAGCGTACCTGAAAACACACATTGTGACAGACATCAAGAATATTAACGCCAAACATAAAAATGCAAAGGTCAATTCAGCACTTCAAAATTTCATGTTTGATATGCTTGATGATAAAAAGGATTCACGTGCTGCAAAGATGTCAGTCGATGTCATGATAGAGTTGTACCACAAAAAAATCTGGAACGATGCCAAGACCGTAAATGTTATTGCTCTTGGCTGTTTTTCACAGCACCTCAAAGTTAAAGTGACCACGTTGAGGTTCTTTATAGGAAAAGATGAAGAAGAAAGTGACAGTGACAGCGACAGTGAACCTGACGTCAAAGAAGTAATGATGGCAAATAAAGTGAATAAAAAATCTAAAAAACGTGAAAAACAGTTAGCGACTATTAAAAAGAAGAGTGCTGTATGTATCATTAATTATATCTCTATCTCCAAACAAACTAAATTTTCCAAGTTATAATGATTTAAATTTTCATTTCAGAAAGCACATAAAAAGAAGAACAGAGCTCCAAGCTATAACTTTTCAGCTCTTCATTTGATTCACGACCCGCAAGCTATGGCAGAAAAATTATTCAAAAAGTTGGAAAAGAAAAACGATAAATTTGAAATCAAATTGATTACGCTGGACGTAATTTCACGCCTGATTGGATTACACAATTTGTTTGTGCTCAACTTTTACCCATACATTCAGCGCTTCCTTCTGCCTCACCAAAGAGGTAAATATTCAGATTATATCTCTGTCAAAGTAATAATGTCCAAAACACATTTGACACGCGTTGTTTCTTGATAATTTCAGAGGTAACGAAATTGCTGCAATTCATCGCTCAAGCCTCGCACGAGCTCGTGCCACCGGAATACATGACGCCGGTTCTGAAGACCATCGCCAACAATTTCATCGTCGAACGCAACAGCAGCGACGTCATGGCGATCGGGTAAGTCCTTTTTTTTTTCCCACCAACTCAACGAACTCATCGCGTCGTGCGCGAGATAATCAACGTTTCCTCGATTCTCCGTCCACCTCTACAGTCTCAACGCCGTGCGCGAGATCGTCTGCCGCTGTCCGCTCGCCATCGACGAGGACCTGCTGCGCGACCTGACGCAGTACAAGAGGCATCGCGAGCGCAGCGTCATGATGGCCGCGCGCTCGCTCATCGGCCTGTTCCGCAACACCGCCCCGGAGATGCTGGCCAAGAAGGACCGTGGCCGGCCCACCGAGGACAATTACGCCCTGGAGCTGCCCAAGTACGGCGACACGTCGGCCAAGGACTTCGTACCCGGCGCCGAGGTCGTCCTCGAGGAACCCGCCGAGGCGGCAAACAGCGACAACGAATGGACCGATTGCAGCGATGTGAGTGTGGCGTTACATTTCAGGGACGGACAAGGCGCGCATTCGTGTATCGTTGAGTTTAACTCGTATATTTTTTATTTTCGTAGGATGATGATGATTCCGACGGCGAGTGGGTCGACGTCGATCACAGCAGCGACGAGGAGGGAGTAGACACGAGCCAGAAAGACGTCGAAGAGGGTAGCGACGACGAGGAGATGGGCTCCGAAATCGATTCCGAAGACTCGGATAAGGAAGACGAAGATGGCAAAGAAAAAGTTATCAAAAAGAAAGCAGTCAAAGCCGACGACGAGGATGAGGGCTCCGAAGGCGATTCCGAAGACTCGGATAACGATGAAGAAGATGGCAAAGAAAAGAAGGAAGGAGAAAAAGCTAGCAAAAAGAAAGTAGCCACAGCATCTGTCTTGAGCACGAAGAAAATTCCGAAGGACCGGAAGAAACTGGAGAGAAAGAAGAGGCGCGCGGAGGAGAAGCGCAAGGCCCTGGAGAAGGCGAGGGCGCTGAGAAAGATCGAGTACACCGCGGAGAGGAAGGCCAAAGCCGCGGAGGCCTCGAGCATGCGCCTCTTCACCGACGAGGACTTCAAGCGCATGGACGCCACGAGGGCGCGCCAGCAGGTCATGCCCAAGCGGGGGCCGGTCGCGGGCGGCAAGAGGCCGCGCGAGGACGACGACGCCAGGTCCGAGCTGGTGCGCCTCGGCGACATCGAGAACATCTACAAGAAGCGCAAGAACGACAAGGCCGCCAGGCTGGCCAGCGTGCGCGAGGGCCAGGAGGACCGCGAGAAGCACGGCTACCAGGACCGCCGCCAGAATCCCCACTGCAGCAAGACCAATCGCGAGAACAGCAAGAAGAAGAACTTCCAGATGCTGAAGCACAAGGTCCACAGGAAGGTGAAGAAGTCGTTCAGGGAGAAGCAGATCGCCTTCAGGAATCACCTGACCAAGCTCAAGCGCATGAATTAGAGAGAGAGTGTCAAATGTTGGATATAGTTTATATATGACTTATTTAATTTACATTTTATATACTGTAATTAATTAATGTAGCGTGTATATTGTTGAAGTAGTATACGTTAATTATATTTATTATTTTTTAATAAAGTGTTTTGCAACTGCGCAAGTAAAAAGTTACTCTCCGAGCGTACCGATTATTATACGATAAACACTCCAATTCTAACGAACGTTCATCTCACTATCGATTCGATCGATCGATCATTATCAATTATGGCAATTTCGCCAAAAAACAAACCGCGACGAACCAAAATCGATCGTTCGATTTTGGTGGCGCGAAAAAATCACGTGAGCTGCAGCAGCAGCAGCCGATCGCTGCGCGAAGTGGTTGCCTTATAAATTGCAAAACGGCAGACGACACGCGTTGAGGGATCAACACCGCAACACACACACACACACACCTCTACCTATTACTATATATGTGTGTGTTTTCGCGCAGACTACACAATCTTTGCGAACACGCAGCAGCAGCACGCGGGCAGCTGGTATTATTGAAGTCGCGCGCTGTCTTGCTGTGGATGTACGCACGAGCGACTGCTCCGTTTTGTGATATATGAACTTTTCAACGCCAATTTTCCCGCGCGACCCCGTATTTATATAGGATTAGAGTACGCTCGCGAATAAAAGTCGATGTGCTGTGCGCGCGTGTGCGTGTCGCGTGTGCCAGACCGAGAGAGACAAGAGCAGCAGCCCCCATTGTTGCTAACAAAGAAGAGACACACGAGCGACAGCTCTAAATATAGGATAATAAAGAGCGAGCGAAAAAAAAAAAAAAAAACGCGAAATCGTGCGCGCGGTATAAAAAGCGATGTCATTGCGCTATATCCGGCCATATACGTATAGATCGATATTGGTAAATTCGTTCGCTCGAATATTGTAGAAGTTTAAAATAAGGTACGCTGCTGGTTTCTTTTATTTTTTTTTTCCTGCCTCGCTCCGATTTCTTCCTTCGCCTGCATCATCATCATCGTCGCCGTCGTCGACCACCGCGACGACGACGACAACAACAACAACAACAACAACAACAACAACATCAACGACTTTGGTCAACCGCATACGTTATCATACCACAGACATACGCGGGGGCCCAGCGTAAAATCAATCAAGCTGGCGGCGACTTGCTGGATGCGCGAGGCGAATTTGAGGTTACTCATAATTTGCAATTAATTCGCGATTATCCGTCGCGCCGATCTTATATTTATATATATGCTTTCATTCGCACACATATGCCAAATGCTTGATCCGAGAAAATTCAATCGATGCCTCGCTCTTTTCTATATGTTTCGTCGATGTGAAGCAGCTTCAGCATGGACGTGGTGGAGGATATCGCCGACGACTTCGAGAACTACGAGGATGACACGCACCTCGGCTACACGGCCGAGGTGTTCGACGAACTTGTGACCAAGGAGGAGGAGCCCACTCGTTTCCAGCGGGCCAATCCCTTCAACAAATTACTGCCCTATTCCGATGTGCTCGAGGTCGAAGCGGATGCCATGCTCGCCGACATCAAGGCCAATCTCGGTCGCTGTGTCATGCAGCGAGACATCAAAATTGGTGCTGTCGCTTGGACCAAGATGTTACACAAGTAAGCTGTAGTGGTCGTTAAATTGTCGAATCAATCACTGATTAACAATTTTCTTGCTTCAGGTACATCATTCTTTATGACTTGAGATTTACAAAAGAAGATCACATTGCTTTGATCAAACTTTTGTACGAACTCATGACAATACCCAATCTGGAGACTGGTTTAATTGTTAGTTTTTCATATCGTTTGTTTTTACTGTTAAAGTATGTATAATTTTTATTGAGATCTATTACTGCATGAACAGTGCAATTCATAAAGTCTAATTGTTATATAAATATTTCAGAAAAGATCATTTAATATCACCAGATGAGCTTGAACTGCCATGGAAGCCTTTATACAAACTATTTTGGGATTATGAAAATCTCAAATCTAAACTAATAAAACTGGACCGTCTTCACCCAATGACAAAAAGTATAGTAAAGGCTGTTATTCGGTTAGCAAAGATATATTTTCCAGTAAGATTATTTCAAATGCAAAAAAGTGAAAAAAGAATTCATGAAAATATTTTCAAAAAATAAAATAAATTTATATTTTTCCAGACAAGCGCTACTGAGGAAATATTAGATGAATTAAAACCAATGTTGAGTCCAAATAATCATTCGATAATGGTTGTGACAAGAACTATGGAAATATTTTTACCCACTTGTACATTACCTAAACACCATTCCAAAAGTTTCGAACTGTGGCTACATGAATTTATGAATATGTGGGAGAATCATAATGCAGTTACACTGTCATGGAGCAAATCTTTAATGGTTTTAACTGCTAAACTAGCCCTACACAATGTAGGATACATAAATTGGGAACCATATCTACCTGTCATGTTCAATAGATTGGTTCATTTATCCAGTTTACCTATAAGTTATAAAAATGTTTCCAATGACAGACATAGGGATTCGCTTGGTCATGGAGGAATGTGGATAGCAGCAGTTTTGGTGGGTACTTATTGATAGTTGTCTACACACATTTTATCCAGATGCAGACGTTTTTATCTAATTACAGGGTCCCGATTCAAAAGCCCAAAATTACTTGGATAAGTTTTTGAAATTAATTGAGACACACTTTCATCCAGCCAACCATTCACCCAACTTTGCAAAATACACATCGTTTATTTCTTCTTTAGTCCATTGCTTCACCACAAGAGTAAATAGGTATGATTGAAATCCTGTTAATACAAATTTCCAAGTCATTCGCAAACTTTGCATCTACAATCTCGTGTGGATTTGCTCTTTCAGAGAACGGTATCAGCAGGGTAATAAAACTTGGAAGCCGCGGATCCCGGACTCGCATAAATTAAGGGACGTCGACATCGACGCGTTCGTCAACAGTTTGATGCCGATAGTTTTGCAATGCATCTTTCACGCCAATCGGCCGGAATCGTTCGGAAACGCCGTACAGAATTTGGCCAATCTGCGCCCGAACGTCGTGATACCGCGCATCCTGGAAAAGATTTATCCGTCGATCGGCGTCGCTATCGAGCCTCACAAGTTTCAGCACGCGATGGCCAATCTGATGGACGTGGCGCGTCCGATGATACTGGGTTCTCGCGTCGCGAATCCAGGTAAAACTACTTTTACAGACTCCTCGTTATATTATGTATCATATATGTTGATAATTACGAATGTTTTATTCGACGGGTTTCAGAGTACGCGTACGCGGAGGGGCCACAGCAAGTTTTGCCCATTTTGTTCTCGACGCTGTCGGGCATCGATCTGAACGACTTTATCAAGTATATGTACGCCTTCGCGTGTCTAGGATTGTACGCCACGATGATACCGATCGTCGATTGCTCCGGATGCACAACGCCCGATCTGACCGAGGACGAGAGGCTCGTGTGCGAGCAGACCTCAAAATTCGAGGATTTCGTCCTTCAATTTATGGATAAAATATTCAGCTGGATCGACTCGAGTCGTCTTCAACCCACGAGGCTCGAGAATCAAGTCAAAGACAATACCAAAAGTCGATTGGAGAACGCTTGCGAGAGCGCACTGAGCAACGTCATGATAAAGTAATTCTGCTTTTGACATATACGAATTATAAACAGAAGCCACATTTTTGAGAATCGTTTTTTAAAGTATCAATTGATTATTTGACAGTCTTTTGCGATCGATGAGCAAGCCAATTTTCATGTCGGCTCTGAACAAGTTGCGCAACTTCGTCATGGAGTACGAGCTCGAGATTCAGGTCTCCGGTCCGCTGGTCGCCGTGATTTGTCGAATGTTCTCCAATACGCATGCCAAGGAAACCCTGAACGCCTTGATGCCGTTCTTGGTCGACAAAGTACTCGAAATTCTCGGAGAGGGTGACGACGTGATCAAAGCCGAGGCCGTCGATCACCAGCTGCTCTATCCTCTTCTGCTGCTGAAGAGCTTGTCACTCGTCCACTGCGGCGTAATGATGATACACGTCGATTCGTTTTTAAAGGTGGTCGACAGAGTCATCAAGATGAAGAACAGAGAGGCGCAAACTCTGGGATCGCAAATAATGGCGAACTGCGCCCAGTCTCTGGGATCCGCGTCGATTTACGGCTGCGACGTCGATTACGAGAACAAGAATCACTGCTACGTGAGAGACTGGGGCGTATCAGGAAAGATATACGACACGAAATTGCTGTCCGAGATGCCGGGTGAGCGAGAATTCGAAGCTTTGAAAGGGATATTTCACAGATATTTCGACTACGCTTTGAGGATAATCAACGGATTCATCGAGACGGGAGATTCCTCGTTAAAGTAAAGTACCATTGTGACGTAGATAGCTCGAATGCGAGCGAAAAAGTCGAGAGGGATTACATGTTTATTTTTAATTTAACAGAATCGAATTGCAAGGAGCCTTACGCGTCTTGGTTCATCTTTTCGAGGGTTGCTCCAAAGCATTGCCTAAAATCCAAGGAGCCCCCGCGTTAATCGAACCCTACGTTAACGAAATAAAAGCATTCGATCCTTACGTTGGTTGGAACCAAGACTGGATAATTACCATGCCAGATGGTAGCAATGTCAGAAACTACATGGTGGACGTCATTGAAAAATTGCAAAAGGTCATGCTCGAGAAAATAGAAGACGACACGAAGTGCTTCGTTCTCTTGAGTATGGTAGGTTTTCGGAGTCACGGGTCAATCTTGTTTCGATCGTTATCAATTTTACCAACATTTTCTTTACCTTTCCATTTTCGCGTCGACCTTAGTTCTGGGAAAATCTCCTCACGGATTGCCTGGATACTCCGCTGGACACGTCCGCGACGTTCTCCACGAATTACTGCATCAAGAAGAAGAAGGTCGAGAGCGCGATGACGGGCAGCAGAGCCTGGTTCCCTCGGCTGGTGCTGACCCGTACCCAGGATCAACACAGTCTACGGGTCTTCGGCCCGACGATGACGTTCACCGAGACCCATCGCAGGGTGCTGATGAATTTGATGGATCTGAACTGTAGCCGCTACAGCAAAGTGCGCCAGAAAACTCAATCGATCATCGAAGGAGCAGTGATGTTTTTCCCGCAGGCGCCTCTCGCGATCTTGCCGCGCGTGATCGACGTGCTCAAGAGCGATCCGGACGCCAATCACGAAGCTTTCAAGGTACGCAGTCGCGCGCGATTCGACTCTCGATGGCTTTACGATTATCCTAATCGCGGTGAATTGTCGCGTGTTTGCAGGGAGTCCTGCATCTGATGGTCCGAAGAATCGCCGCCAACGACAGGCTGATCAATTGCCAGAACTGGAACTACATGAAGCAGCTGTGGCCGGCCGTCGTTGGGTCCGCTCCGTCCGAGCGACCCTCGATAACCCTGCTGAAGAACAAAGTGAGCATGGCGGTGATGGCCGAGTCTTATACCTTCCACGTGCGCACGGAAATCACCGACGACTGCGTCGAGGTGGCGAGAAAGCTCTGGGAGTGCGGCAAGCCACCGAGCCTGCCGCCGGCGACGAGCGACGAGATACGGGCGGGCCTCGACGGGTCGCGGCGGCGCAACGACGCGAACCAGGCCGACTACGACGAGCTGGCCAACTCGCTGCTGAAGGACACGGCCTCGAAGAACTGGCGACAGCGCCTCATGGCCATACAGTTTCTCACGCGCATGATGCACAGGGGCGCCCGGCTGCCGCACGCCGCGACCTTCGCCCTGGTGAGCAACTGCATCAGCGACTCGGTGATGGAGCGCAAGCACTGCATGAGAACGGCCGTGTTCGTGCTCTGGCAGCTGAAGCCGCGACACCCGCGACTGAGGCATCCGGTGCCGAAGCGGCAGGAGGGCGGCGGCGGCCCGATCGGGCCGGGCGTGAGGCCCGACAATCTCTGGCTGCAGTACGACTACGAGAAGCGGCCGCTGGACGCCGCCGCCTGGGACGAGCCGCGCTACATCAACTCGGACGCCATCGGCTACTGGGCCTGGCCCAAGGAGCACTACGAGACGGTGGCGCCGTGGTCGGCTCGTCCCGACGCGCCGCCGAGCAAGCTGGAGCGCGACATCGAGGCCTTCTTCGCGGACGAGGCGAATCTCGAGCGGCTCATCAAGTTCTGGAGCCTCGAGGAGAAGAAGGTGCACGAGAGGGGCAATCACGACTTCGCCTTCCTGATGCGCGGCCTGTTCCGCAACTACGGCGACAGTCCGCTCGACGCCGTGCTCAGGCACGCGGAGCGCCTCGTGGCGATCAAGCAGGAGGGCCCGCAGCGCTGCGTCGCCCACATCGTCAGCGGCACGATAATGGGCAGCAAGTACTGGTCCTACGACATGACCCAGCGCATGTGGTCGCGCCTGCTGCCGATACTCAGCCAGGGCATCGACAATCAGGACGAGACCGTGAAGATCGACTGGCTGGAGACGGTCGCCCTGGCCATGAGGAATCGCGACCCCAATCGCATGCACTGGCTGCACGAGTTTCTGCTGGAGCGCGCCAAGCTCGGCTGCGACGAGACCTCCTTCCTCGAGAGCATGCGCCTGAGCTACTTTCAGCTGGCGATGAACTCGCAGATCTGGCGCACCGCCTCGCTGGGGCACAGGGCGCTCGAGATGATCGAGCGCAGAATCGAGGAGTCGCCCCTGAAGACGGTGCGCGACAAGTTCCCCATCCTGCTGCAGACGATCTTCAACACGGAGAGGCGCGAGGACGGCTCCGTGCTCGACATCTTTCCCGATCCCGACGCGTTCATGGACAAGATCTATCCTCGATTCTTGACGCTTCTCGAGGAGGTGCCCAATAATGCTGCAGAGGCAGAGCCGATGGAGGTCGATAGCTCCGTTGATCAGGCCACGAAGTAAGCCAATTGATTTACCTCTTCTTCTTATCCAAATCGTGTTCCCTAGCTAACGCGATTTTTTTGCTATACACTTTGCAGCGAGGCCAGCGTGGAGCGCGAAAAGTCTTGAGATATTTCTTGGTGATATGCGGTTGGCTGGAGATGTTGGCGCACGGAATGGTGCACAACCGTATGGAGCGCTTTTACAAGCTCCTGCCGATAATGTGCCACCTCGAGGTCAACGAGAAAGACGAGGAGGTCGTGAAGATATGCCGCAAAGCCATATCGGTTCTGGCCAAAAGAGTCCTGAGGCCCGCCGAGACGCCCGTCGCTCTGGAAACGATCGAACAGGTGTCGCGCAGCCCCTCCTACTGGATCAGGCTGAGCAGCTTGGAATTCCTCACGGTAATGAGCACTCACAGTATCAGTATACTGCTGAGCAAGGACGAGTGGATCTACGCGATCGAGGAGATCGTTATGAGACTGCTGGAGGACGAGCAACCCGAGGTCCGTGGCAAAGCGCGAAAGCTTCTCGAGGGCCTGTTGCACTTTACATTCCTGCCTAATCAAGATGTGCTATTAGTGAGTTTGAGCCTTTATCTTCTACTTGTGCGATAAAACATGTTTTACGTTATTTTACTTCGTTTTTTGTTTTTTTTTTTTTGTCAGAAAAATTTAAGAGTCAAAGCGAAAACAAAACTGCCGAAGATAAAGAGAGCGCCCGGGGCCAAAGCCAACGTCGAGAAAATCGAAAAGTTCAAGGATGCCCTTCGATTGAGACACGCCGGTGTACTTGGGCTGTGCGCTTTCATTTCCGCCAATCCTTATCACGTGCCCGACTACGTGCCAGAAATTTTGGGCTGGCTGAGCGACCATCTCAACGATCCCGAACCCATTCCCGTAAGCTGAAATTTTTCACAAATCGATCGCAAAATTTCTAATCTCTTTGTTTTCTCTCGTTTTTGTCCATCCACAGAGTGCAATACGCAAGTCGATAAACGAGTTCAAACGCACGCACTGCGACGGCTGGACTGGCTTGCAAGGCTTGGCCGACTTCTTGACGGACGAGCAATTGAACATTCTATCGGATTTAGCAGTACCGCCCGCGTATTACGCTTGAGTCGAATCTAACGTACAAAGAGATTTAAGCTTTAATTCGAGGAGGATAGTACTTAAGATTTTTTAACGATACAAAGCATTATGAAGTCCCAGAAGAAAAATGGATAGATTTATTTATTTTTAAACGATAACAGAGAATCTTATATATTAGAAATGTGTATTATTACGAATGCAAATGACCTATATGTATATTGTAAATGAAAAAATAATTTTTTCACCGTTTAAAATCTCATCGTTGTAAAATGTGATAATCATGGAGCGGCTTTTGCCGAAATTTCTTTTTTAAAAAAAACAATTTTTGTTTCCACTGTCCACGAGGATATGCTTGGAAATATAAAATGAACCAATCGCGTCGGCCTGTGATTATTATCGTACGCTAATAATGAAATCGGAGCAATTTGCGACGTTCGATTGAACGTGTCGCTCTTTGCGCACTGCGATGTATCTGTGTATAAATTTGTTAATTTATTACGAATAAAGTTGCAATTGTATTTTCTCTAAATGCCTCATCGACAAAATTTATTCATACGTTTTAGGCAATATACTCTCGAGGAAAATTGGCGTCGAGACTTTTCTAATCACCTTTGTCGACGCAAGTGGAATCGCGAGCTGATTCATTTGTTATTTTAGCAGTGTAGTACACATTCATCGGTAACTCGTATGATCGATTTGATCTATCAAAATTGTTTGTCGTTCGAGTTTTAAATTTGAACCTGCATAGAAAGAAAAATATTTGAATTTGAATCAATAAGTTTACGTTAACTACGCAGAATTCACACCAGAATTGCAAGAATAGATCCGCCTCCTCGATTCCAAGAAACGAATTCTCCGCGCGCAGTTCAATCGTATATACACATCATAGCGGGGGCAGTTGCGTTGTTTATAGTCGGTGCCGTGTCAAAGCAGACCTCTCACCTCCGCCAAAAGTCCGCGCCGCTGGCCGCACAGCGCAGCGTAATATCGTACTCGCACATATAGACCGCAGGCGTATGCGTGTGTGCGGGTCGTCGCAACATATGCGCGTGAAAGACTCGCGCGACTTTTAGCAGAAAACGTTTTGATGTATCGCTGCGAGTTTGCGGCGGCCGCTTGATGATACCTCTATATCCTATATAGTAGGCCGAGAGTCGCAGCAGCGCAGCAGTGTATACGTACATGTATAGCATCGTGCATACGAGCGCGACGAAGACGGGGGTCTCGCGAACTCTTGTGGCTGGGCCATGGTGCCGTAGTGGTGGACGCATATATACAGTACACAGAAAACGACACATATACCGAGCGCGTGTGCTGCTGCTGTGCCAGTCCGACAAGCGAACTGTGTTTGGGAATCTATTTGACGGCTATCGAATTCGTGTTATTTTTTTTTTTGCGCGCGCGCGCCAGTGTGTGCGTGCTTGCTACGAGTTCGGACTCCCAGTACATCAAGTGCATGGTTACAGTACGTATATAGGTAACGCGAGCCTAGAGAAAGACTAAGAGAGAGAGAGACACGGAGAACGAGAGTGAGTGAGATAGAGAAGAGAACGTTTCGACGTAAAGGGACAAAAAAGAGAGAGAGAGAAGCAAGAAAAAAAAGCAAAACACAAACAAAACAAAACCATGTCCATTGTCGATCCCATGAATCAGCGACACATTGCGATAAATCACTGCTGCTGATAACGAAAAAAAAGTCGATCGCTCGGATAAACAAACGCGAGACGGTAAGTTTATCGCTTTTTATCATCATCATAACAAATACGCGCGTGCTGCGTGTGCTGCAGACAGTTTTATTATAACAAGGAGCAGCTATTATATACGTTATTATTTCCCTAGCCTTGTCGACCGCTCCTATTTCGTACTGATATAGCTCGCGAACAAGACGTCCTACTTGACAGTTTGATGCTCTTTTGTTTGTTTTGATTTTTTTTTTTTCTTTATCTCTTTACAATGTGACTTTAAAAAAAAAAAAAAAAGGTGGCATGATGTTTGATGCGAAAAGCTCGCGGGCAATTGTAATTTATTTCTATACGTGAATTCGCAGGTCTGCTCGGCTGCTTGTGCGGTGCAACGAGAAGAAAAGAAACCCAGGAGATTCTCAGTCAATGATGGGTGATCAGCTGAAATTCAACGTCAGACCGAGAGCTCGTCTCGATGCCAAATGGCTCAAGATAGATTTGCAACGATTCCTGTGCCGAGATGGATTGGCAGAACTATGGAACGAAATGATAAGAGATGGCGAGATTGTTGGTGCCTTTAGCAATGGATTGATGAATGCGGCTGGTGTGATTGCCAGAAAGGGTATGTTTTGCTCTGCTTTCAATGCGTATCGTTTGTTGACTATCGACGATGCTAACTCGAGTGTATTCCATTGTTTGCAGGAGAAACTGGACACTATTATTGTAATTTAAAAATTTTATCGTGTACCTGTTGTGATGGCATATGCGGTCCTCAAAATGGATGCAATTGTGCATCGTGTAAAAAGTTAGATGACGAAGAGGGACTATCTGTTAATGTTAATGAAACCCCTGTTCCTGCTCAAAATACTATAGACTCTTGGCTGTGGGGCTCGCAACCAAGTAAGTATACTTGTCTGATCCAGTGTTGACAATTTTTTCATTGTATGTCAAAACTCACGAATGTTGTATCTTTGCAGCCTCAGCCGAGCTGACCTCATGCATCGAAGCATTAATCAAAGAACAAAGAAACCTATGTCACGAAGTAGCAAATAGTACTCTATCAGCGATTAGATTAAGACAGCGCCTAGTTATTGCTCACAGATATTTCACTGCCTTGTCTCGTTACGAACCACAAGAAATCAAAGAATTGTCCACAGTACCAAAGACATTTGTCAAAACACAAAAAAAGTTAGTTCAAATAGTTTTGTTTGATAGCATTGATTTTTTCACAAGTGTATGAATTACTTATTTGACCCATTTGATCATTACAGGGTGAAACCTAGCGAAAAAGCAACTGCAGGCCTCGCACGAGTTGGTACACGTGCTGCATTGAACTTCTCCTTTGCATATCTGAAGAGAGCCTGGAGATCGGGTGAAGACATAGACTTTTGTAGTGAACTATTAGTAGAATCTTTGGAGGCATTACAGTCGTTGCCAGAAGCAACGTTGTACGACGAGAACAATGTATCACAAGTATGGCTCGAGGTAGTCGACAGATCAGCCAAATTTTTACGTCAAGTTGTCACAGGGTACGTTAAACTATCTAGTTATATCTCACTTTCATCTTTTAACCCATTTTTTCACTCTGTCGTAAATCATTCCAGCGATGTGGTATCGGGTAGGATATCCTACTGCGCGGTGCCGGTCGCGGACCAGCAAACGGCCCTGTGCCTGCTCCTCGAGCTGGCCACGCAACGCGGCACACTGTCGAGCCTGCTCGACTCCGTGATCCTGCTGCTGCAGCTGAGCGAGAAACCGAAGCAGCAGGACAATCGAGTGATGCCGCCGGGCAACACGGCGCCGCTCGTGCCGCTGCTGCTGCGCCTCAGCAAGATCGAGGCGTCGAAGCAGCAGCGGCTCAACGTCAACGAGCCGCCGGGTCCGTGCGAGGTCTTTCTGAAGCACCTGCGCATACCCGAGGACGAGACGAAGGTCGTGGAGCTGCGCAAGGCGGCTGTCATCATCATGTGCCACCTGAGCAGGCTGGCCCAGCCGCTGCTGCCGCCCATACCGGATCTACTGAGATCCAAGACGCAGAGCTTCCAGGAGGTGCTGGCCTGGGGCAGCGTGCAGTTCGGCAACGGCAATCCGCCCTACTGCTGCGACTCCATCGCCGACATCGGGGTCAGGCAGCTGTGCTGCACCGAGCGCGCCCTGCTCATACTCTCCCTGAACGGCAAGTCTACTCGATGAGCTACGGCTCGGAGACGCAGTATCCCCAGTACGTGTCGGGCTTCAGCGAGGAAATAGCGATGATCGCGGCGCACCCGGACGGCAAGTACCATCTGGCGCTGTCGGCGCGCGGCTACGTCTACTACTGGGGCACGGGCAACGACGCCGCCGGCCGACTCGGCCAGGGCAACGGCTTCTGCCCGGACGAGCCGCTGACCATCGAGGAGCTGGCCGACAAGAACGTCGTGCAGATCGCCTGCGGCAACACGTACTCCGCGGCGGTGACGGACGCCGGCGAGATCTACACCTGGGGCCGGGCGAACTACGGCCGACTGGGCCACGGCAACTTCGAGGACCTGTGCGTGCCCGCCCTCGTGAAGAACATGGAGGGCCAGATGGTGACGCACGTGGCCTGCGGCGTCGGCAACTCGGGCACGCTCTGCTGCACCCAGGACGGCACCGTGTACTCCTGGGGCGACGGCGACTACAGCAAGCTCGGCCGCGGCGGTAGCGAGGGCCTGCGACTGCCCAAGGCCGTCGAGACCCTCAAGGGCTACAAGATCGTCAAGGTGTTCCGGGGCGATCAGTTCTCCGCGGCCCTCTCGGACGAGGGCGACATCTTCACCTGGGGCAAGGGCGACAACTATCGGCTCGGCCACGGCGACGAGAAGTACGTGCGCTACCCGATGCTGGTGGTGGCGCTGCGCAAGAAGAGGGTCTGCGACCTGTCCGTAGGCAGCTCGCACGTGCTCGCCCTCACGGAGGACCAGCTGGTCTACGGCTGGGGCCGCAACGACGCCTGCCAGATCGACCCGAGCCTGCCGGTCATCGTTTCCGAGCCCGCGCTCTGCCCGAGCCTCAGCGGCAAGGGACTCGTTGGCCTGGTGTGCGGCCCCACGCAGAGCTTCGCCTGGTCCATGTTCTCGTGGTTCGTCGCGCCCCAGGTGGCCTTCATCGTCGACGTCTGCGAGGAGAGCTTCAAGCTGCTGGACTGCCTGCTGGCCAAGTCGTGCGAGGGCCTGCCGGGCGCGCGGCCCCCCAATCAGGACCGCGAGTGCCTCGTGGTGGCCGCCCTGAATCTGCTGCGGCTGCAGCTGCACGCCATGCTCACCCACAACATGGACGCGAATCAGGTGGGCCTCGGCTACGCCTATCCGCTGCTCAACTCGCTGAAGCAGCGCTGCGTCTCGCTGGCGAGCCTGTCGGGCATCACGGCGACGATACAGGTGGCGGCGCAGGCCGTCCTCCAGACCGGCTGGAGCATACTGCTGCCCACGGCCTACGAGCGCGCCAAAACGCTCTCGGGCTTTTTGCCCAACACCAGCGGCCTAGACGTAGGAGGTGGAGGAGGAGGTTCGCCGTCCAGCGGCAGCAACAGCCGTGGCCAGCAGTTCATGGCCGACCTGCTGGTCTCGAGCCTGATGGCCGACGGTGGCTTGGAGCTGGCCCTCAAGATAGCCATCAAGACGGAGATCTCGGACGGTTCGGACAGCAACAAAGACGCCATGTCGGTGATGATGATCAATCAGGGCCGAGAGAGCGAGGGTCGCTACAACATATCTCTACTGCAGCTAGTCAAACAGTTGATACGTAACGGCACTTACATCACGCAGTCGCAGCTCAAGAACTTGCAGCAGCAGCAACAGCAGCAACAACAGCAACATCAGCAGCGTCAGCAATTCAATCAACGAAGCCAAGACAATCGCACGAACAAGATCAACAGCAACTCGCCGAGTCTGAATCTGCTGCTGAGATTCCAGAGGCTTCTGATCGCTCAGATGGTCGACTGCATCAGAAAGAACAGCAGCGGCAACTCCGAGTCGCAGGACCAGGAGATGCTCGGCGTCGAGTCGCTGCTCAACAAGTTCATCTGTCAGGTCTGCGCGCACGTGAACGAGACCCTGCCCGTGGCCATACAGCTGGCCAGCACGAGCGTCAAGCACTTCATCGTGGTGGCCACGGTGCTCAGGAACGACATAGTCAGTCTGCTCCTGCCCGAGCTCGTCATCAGTCTCATACTGCTGCAGGTGACGTATTTTCGTTGACGTACTTACTTAAAAAATTTTTTATAGCATTGTTAATTCGATTTTACTTTTTGAATCGCCTACAGATCGACTATCCGATGCTACTTGCCAAGATGAACTGGATGGAGGTGCTGTCGCCGATTCTCGACGTTCTCGATCAATTCAATCGTTTAGCGCCGACCATCGAGAAAGACGACGCCGACGATCTGTCCTGGCCCGGTATCATAGCCCCGCAGCACAGCAACAAACTCTTCATACAGGACGAGCCGTCGCTCATCCGCTGGGCCGATCTGGTCAATCACAATCGAGATGGCGGCTTCTGGGTCGTCGTCAATAACAGCGTTTACGACGTTCAAGACATATCCGGCTACGACGCCACGTCCATCGTAAGAATTCCATTCAATCGTGAATACTTTTCTCGAACGTTGGAAAATGTATTTTTCATTGTTATATCGTTCACAGGGATGCAATTCGGAGAGCCTGCATCGCTTGATCGGCCGCGAGGCGCGCCACGGCATGACGGACTCGTGCTTCGTCGGCTTCTACTGCCAGCCCGAGCCCGAGAACACGCAGTTCAGCATCGAGGTGACGGACCTCTGCGCGAGTCTGCTCGACACCGAGCGCGCCCTGAGCTTCGTGCTCGGCCTGCACGCGTGCCGGCTGCGCGAGAGCCTGAGCCTGCAGCCGGCCGAGGAGGAGGTCGGCCGCTGGCTCAAGTCCAGCTTCCTCAGCGGCGGCCTGCAGGTGCTCCAGCCGCCCAATCCGTACGAGGAGGAGAAGGGCGAGGCGCGCAGCAACAACTCGACGGCGGCCAACTCGCCCACGGAGGCGCCCCTGCTGCCGGTCTGCGGCGCCAAGGACGAGCCGCAGCGCCTCCTCGGCGACGATCGGGCCCTCGCCTTCGTGCAGGCCCTCGCCGAGAGCTACAAGTGCGACGGCCGCGCGCAGGCGTTCCTCGCCATCGTCGATCGCTACTACAAGTCCAACAATCTGCTCTGCAACGCCAACTTCAACGGCGACCATCCGGTCGAGGAGCTCGGCCGCCTCCTGCTGGCCGTGCTGATCAAGCATCTGGCGCTGGGCTGCCAGATACTGGCGCTCGTCGATCAAGAGCTGAGCGACGGCAACGCCAAACTGACCAAGCCCCTGGTGGACGTGGTCAAGGCCGTCTACCAGGCCAAGTGGGACCTCATAAGAACGAGACAGCAGCAGAATCGCAGCTACAAGGAGGTCTGCACGCCCGTGCAGGAGAAGTGCCGCTTCCTGCTCTACGAGGTCAGATCGGCCACGAGCTACGAGATCAAGGGCCTCAAGGATCTGAAGGTGCTGTACACGGTGCCGCGATTCAAGGCCGCGGTGCAGCGCGTGATGGCCGACCTGAAACTGGCCGACTCGCCGAGCAAACCCGAGGACATCGTCAACGCGTCCATACAGAATGCCAAAGCCAAGAACAGCGCTGGTGTCGGCATCGTCAGTGGCAGTGGCGGCAGCAGCAGCAAGAACATCGACGACTTGGAGGACGAGAAATCCGACGACGCGGAGAGCATCGGCGTCGGCGGGACCGGCTGCGCGACCTCGACCAAACTCAACGACGTCGAGGAGGCCAGCAGCGGCGGCGGCGGTGGCGTCTTAACGACCTGCATGACCAACGTGCTGCGCCAGCTCACCGACAAGCTGAGGCGCAAGCCCCTGTTGCAGACGCCCCACAGCCTGCTGACGAGCATCATGGAGTTCGTGCTGGCCGAGGAGAGCGGCGGCGACGTCGAGTCGCTGCGACGCGCCATGTACTGTCAGATACAGCGGGTGAAGATGCGCGAGCAGGGCCTGCGGATGATACAGGAGCTGCTGGAGAAGGATTACCTGATCACCTCGGTCAAGTACTCGCTGCTGAACGGCTGGCTCGGTCTGGTGCACGAGCAGCAGCGACACCTCAACAACAAGAGCGTCGCGCACTGCCTCGACGACATACAGTCGGTGACGCCCTACCTGCGACTCAAGGTGATCCTAGACGAGGCCAAGGTGACCCTGTGGGCCATCAAGACTCTGCGCGCCTACGTCATACAGACCGAGCTGCCGAGCAAGTCCAGCAAGGCAAGCGGCAAGAGCAGCCTGAACCAGGGCACCTACACCTGGCTGAGAAAGCTGCCGAGGGCCCGATTCTTGCTGACGATTTTCGGCATGCTCACGACGCGCCAGGGTGCCAACGAGATCGGCCTGCTCATCAACTCGGGACTTCTGTCGAGCGTACTGACGCTCATGCGTCAAATCGGCCCGACCAAGATCGGACATCATCACGAGAAGAGACGCGACAGTCGATGCAAGGACAGCAGCGGTGGCAGCGGTAGCCGCGTGCCGGCCATCTACGAGGACGCCGTGCACAAGTGCCGACCGCCCTCGGTCACGGTGAGCGGCATGGAGCTCGCGGCCCTCATGAAGATCGGCACGAAGGTCGTGCGAGGCGTCGACTGGAAGTGGGGCGAGCAAGACGGACCGCCGCCCGGCGAGGGCACCGTCATCAACGAGCTCGGCGAGGACGGCTGGATACGCGTCAAGTGGGACAACGGCTCCACCAATTCCTATCGCATGGGTAAGGAGGGCAAGTACGATCTGAAGCTCGCCGAGCCGCCGGCCCCGCTCGAGAGCGACTCGGACAGCGACATGGCGTCGCCGAGCGACACCCAGCAGAGCGCCGCCGCAGCTTTGACCGCCACCGCTGCTGCCAACGGCGTCTCCGCGGCCAACCATCAATTAGGACACGAGCAGCAGACAACAACGACGACGACCGCGACGACCACGACGACGATGGCGGCGAATCGCGAGGTACATCCGACGACTTATCTGAAAAATTCGTGCGTCACGCTGCTGCGCGTCGTCATGCTGTCGTCGGCCATCGAGGCCGAGCACATCCAGCCGTCGGCCGTCAGGATACTCTCGTCGGTGCTGCGAGGCGTCCTCGTCAACGCCAACAAGTCCGACTCGAGCCTGCAGACGCAGCTGGCCAAGGAGCACGAGGAGACCTGGGCCACGCTCGGCCTGATACGCGTCATATCGAGCTCCTCCGAGGCGCTCTGTCGCGCCCTCTGCACCCCCGTCTGGATCAACTTTCTGCTGAGCGTCGTCGAGGACTCGTCCGAGGGCTTCGCCCGCCTCACCAAGCAGATAATGGCCGTGCGGCTGCTCGGCAACGTGCTGCCCTACTGGCCGCTCAACGAGTCCCAGGCCCTGCTCGACAAGGTCTTCTGTCTGCTCGGCCGCATCGCCTATCTCTGCGAGTCCGGCAACGAGCTGCACTCGAACAAGTGTCGCGTCTCGCTCACCGCGTCGCACGGCTCGACCCTCGCCGAGGAGCTGATCGCCCTGCTGCGTAATCTGCACGCGCTGCCCAACTGGAACTGCGTCATCAATCGATACCTGCTGCCGAAGCTGCGAATGGCCGCGGATCTGCTCAAGGACCCGGCCAACTTCAACACGCAGCTCAACGAGAACGGCAAGGAGAACATCGCGAGCGTGCAGCAGTCTACGATGGCAGCACTGATCGTCGTCGGTGGCCTCGACAGTCGGCCGAGAATCGGAGCCACGGTCGAAGTGGACGGCTGCCAAGGCACCATTTGCAAATTCACTCGGCACTGCAAGCTCAGCGTGCAGCTGCACGATTGCAAAGCTCGCAAAAAAGTCAACTTCTCCGAGTTCAAGGTAAGAAAAGAAGAAGAAGCTCGCAACGTCGCGATGATTTTATAATCGAGATCGCGTTGTTCGTTACGATCAATCCCTCCTCGATCTTCCAGATGAAGATCGACAAGTTTCATCTGGACCCGAGCCTGCTGGCGCCGGCGGCCCTCGACACGTGGGCGGCTCTGCTGCTCGGGCAGAACGCGGCCGACAAGCGTCCCGGCGGCATGCCCGTGATCGCGGGCTTCGTCAACGCCTCGATTCTGCGCGCCCAGCAGCAGCAGCTCGCCGCCCTGAACGCCAGCAAGAGCCTGATCGAGTCGCAGACCAAGCTGCGCAGCGTGCTCAAGTGCCCGACCACGGACAACGACAAGGATCGTCGCACTCTGCTGCAGGAGCTGCTCGCCCGCGCCATCAAGCCGCAGCCGCTCAAGCCGATATTCAAGCTGGAGGAGCTGGAGACGGCGGCTCTGGTGGTCAGCCAGTATCTCGCCTCGGAGCTGAGACACTCGCCCATTCACTGTTCGGGTGAGGCGATCCTCTCTTCCTCGTATAGATTATCGACTCTGTGAAGCTCGCGCTCGTGACTAATTTTAATTTTAATTTTCATCGCAGGTATCGACGGATCCGAGCCCGTGACTCCGTGCTCGGAGGCGTCGGCCCCGTTCCCGAGCGCGGTCCAGCAGCATCGTCGGCCGATTCGCACGCCACGAGGCCGCGCCGCCGAGAGCAGCAGCAGCAACAAGTCCATCGCGACGACGGCCAGCGCGCACCTGCTGAGCCAGGTGACGGAGATGGGCTTCGATCGGCGCACCGTCGAGTTCGCCATCAAGCAGCTGAGCGCCGTCGACGTGGTCAGCGGCAGCGGCGTCGGCAGCCTGAAACCCGAGACGGTGGTGGCCTGGCTGCTCGAGAACGCCGACATCAATCTGAGCGACGACGACAGCTCGACCAGCGTCGAGGACGCGCGCGATTCCGACAATTCCATCAGCGAGGATAACGAGGACGACGCGATGCTGCTGCCCGAAGCCAGCGGTGGTGGTGGCGGCGGCGGCGGGGCCGGCAGTGGTAGCAGCAGCACGGGAGGAGGAGCAGGAAGCGCCAGCTCGGCGGCCGGCCCGAGCGGAAGCTCGTCCCAGCCAGCCTACATGAAGAGATCGGATTTCTTGTCGCTGGACGAGTACGCCAACTACGTGAAGGTCAACATCAAGGAGGGCATGCTGGTGAGATGCTGCAAGACCTACGAGGAAGTCGAGTACGGCGACGTCGGCCAGGCAGTGAAGATTGACGTCGAGGGCCTGCACGATCTGAACGTGCAGGTGGCCTGGCAGCACAAGGGCGGCACCTACTGGGTCAGATTCATACACATCGAGCTGCTGGGCAATCCGCCGTCGCTGCCGCTGCCCCCCGCGCTCAAGGTCGGCGACAAGGTGCGCGTCAAGCGCTCCGTCGCCGTGCCCAAGTACAAGTGGGGCTCGGTCAATCATCAGAGCGTCGGCGTCATCACCTCGATCATGAACAACGACAAGGACGTGCTCTGCGACTTTCCGCAGCAGGTCAACTGGACGGGCTGCGCCAGCGAGATGGAGCGCGTGCCGTCCTGCCATCACTCGGTCTCGTGCAACTCGTGCGGCGTCTCGCCCTCTCGGGGCCGCGCTTCAAGTGCAAGCCCTGCGACAATTACAATCTCTGCGAGAACTGCTTCTACACGAAGCGCGCCCATCGCCACGGCTTCAATCGCATCCCGGAGCCCGGCTCGGCGGCCGTCTACGCGGGCAAGCCGGGCCGCTATCATCGCCAGGACCTGCTCGAGCCGTCCCTCATCTACGACTGGTCCAAGTGCATACGCACGCTGTCCGTGTCGACGAACGAGCGCTCCGCCACCCATCTCGTCGACGGCATGGGCACCTACTGGCAGAGCTGCGGCCCCAAGGGCTCGCACTGGATCCGCCTGGAGATGCATCCGGGCATACACATACACTCGCTCAAGCTCAGCGTCAATCCCAAGGACAGCAATTACATGCCCGCGCTCATCGACATCAACGTGGGCCGCACCTTCGACTCCATGTGCCGGCTGTCGAGCGTCAACGTCGAGGAGCAGGCCTCGACCATACTGCTGCTCCAGGATCTGCAGTTCTATCACGCCTGCATCGAGATCAAGATCAAGCAGTGCCGCAACGAGGGCATCGACTGCCGCATACACGGACTGAAGATCGTCGGCTACAAGAAGCCCAGCGACAATCAGCTGGCCACGTCGATATCGTTTCTGGCCAGCGACTGGGAGGTTGTGCAGGAGCAGATATCGACGCCGCGAGCGAGCGACCAGCAGTTGGCGGCCGTCTTCGTCTGGGGTCTAAACGACAAGGATCAACTGGGCGGACTGAAAGGCAGCAAGATCAAATTTCCCTTTTACAGCGAGGTTCTGTCCAAGCTCAAGCCCATACACATCGCCGGTGAGTCTAAGGAAGACAACAACAAAAAATAACCGTCGCTTTTCGACTAGGTGAAATAATAATTTTTATCCTTTTTTACGCACACAGGTGGCAGCAAAACTCTCTTCGTGGTGAGTCAGGAGGGCAAGCTGTACGCTTGCGGCGAAGGCACGAACGGCCGACTCGGACTCGGCGACAACAACAACGTCAACGAGCCCAAGCCCATCCCCTTCCTCAGCCAGTACGTCATCAAGAAGGTGGCGGTGCACTCGGGTGGAAAGCACGCGCTCGCCCTCACGCAGGACGGCAAGGTGTTCTCGTGGGGCGAGGGCGAGGACGGCAAGCTCGGCCACGGCAACAAGACGTCGATCGACAAGCCGCGCCTGATCGAGGCGCTCAAGTCGAAGCGCGTGCGCGACATCGCCTGCGGCAGCGGACACTCCGCGGCCATCACCAGCAACGGCGAGCTCTACACCTGGGGCCTGGGCGAGTACGGCCGGCTCGGCCACGGCGACACCACGACCCACCTGAAGCCCAAGCTCGTCGAGGCCCTCGTCGGCCAGAACATCGTGCAGGTGGCCTGCGGCAGTCGCGACGCCCAGACCATGGCGCTGACCGCCGACGGGGCCGTCTTCTCCTGGGGCGACGGCGACTTCGGCAAGCTCGGCCGCGGCGGCAGCGACGGCTGCTACACGCCCAAGCAGGTCGACCGGCTCAACGGCATCGGCGTCACGCAGATCGAGTGCGGCGCCCAGTTCTCGCTGGCCCTCACCAAGTACGGTGAGGTCTGGACCTGGGGCAAGGGCGACTACTTTCGGCTCGGCCACGGCAACGACCAGCACGTGCGCCGGCCGCTCATCGTCGAGGGCCTGCGCGGCAAGAAGGTCGTGCACGTGGCCGTGGGCGCGCTCCACTGCCTCGCCGTGACGTCGGACGGCGAGGTCTACGCCTGGGGCGACAACGATCACGGCCAGCAGGGCAACGGCACCACCACCGTCAATCGCAAGCCCTCGCTCGTGCACAATCTCGAGGACGCCAAAGTCAATCGGGTGGCTTGCGGCTCGAGCCACAGCATCGCCTGGGTACTGACGGACCAGCCGAGCCTCGGCAATCAGGAGCCCGTGGAATTTCCCACGGCCAAAGACCCACTGGGCCAGGCTCTGCTTCATTTCGCGCAGAGCAGCGAGGCCGGCAGCAGCAGCACCACCACCACTACCACCACCAACAACACAAGTGCTGGCGTTGGGGCTAGCGCGACCGCGACCGCCACGATGACGACGACGAGCGGTACAGGCGCGACCACTGGTCACTCCGCCAACGGTAAAGCCGCGAGCAGAACTTCGTTGGCGCACATAATCCTGTCGCTGGAGAGCAACGTGGCCAAGCAGCAAGCTCTTCAGCACGTGCTCAACGCGCTGCAAATCATGCAAGCTCGCACGGCTGTTGTCACCGCTCTACAGAGCCACATAACGCACAGTTGCAGCAACGGTAGCAGCAACAGATCCTCGCCGATGAGACCAAGCGCCGATGGTAATTTTAAATGCTCTTTCGTACAAAAATGTGGAAGAAACGAATAATCTTTCTCTCTCTTTTCCGTTTCAGATAAATTGAGCTCGAGCATCGAGCAAGCTTCGTCGCGATGGATGAGCAACGACGTCATCAGCGAGATAGCCCAGGGCGGCGGAGAGTCCCTGGCCAACGCGTCCGAGGCTGCCGCCGTCACGAGTCCCCAAGCGACGCCCGAGAGCGACAACGAATTCCCCATAACGTCGAGTTTTCCGAACTCCAATTCAAGATCGGCGAGCATCTCGTCGCGAGCCTCGAGGATGTCCACGAGCAGCGCGATGAGCGTCATAGCCGCCACTTTCACGTCGAACGCGCAGGTGGTCGGCGAGGGCTCCACGAATTCCGATCACGATCTCGACGAGTTCACCTCTCAGGTAAAGCATTACGGCATTATTACGAATGCGCGACATCGATCGATCGTCGATCGTTAATGACTTTTATTTTCTTCGGCAGTTGACCGAAGAGGACGCGCGCATGCTGATGGATCTGCTGAAGTTGGCCGTGGCGAATCGCGTCTGCGACGGAGCCCGAGAGACCATATCGTCGGTACTGATGGCTCTGGGCAAGTCGAATGCGTCCATCGGCAATACGCTGCTCGAGCTGTGCGTCACCGAGCTCGAGGACACGGTGGCCAACTCCAACTGCTCGAACAAGGGTCCCCAGGCGATCGTCCAGGAGACGCCCCATCCGTACATCGACGACACGACGCTGCAGGGCTACGTGAAGATACCGGGCGCCGAGGCGCTGCGAGTCGAGTTCGATCGGCAGTGCTCGACCGAGCGCAAGCACGATCCGCTCACGATCATGGACGGCAACAATCAGGTGGTGGCGGTGCGCTCGGGCCGCGACTGGAACGAGTGGTCAACGGACGTGCGCGTCGAGGGCGACGAGCTGCGCTGGCGCTTCACCGCCGACGGCTCGGTCAACGGCTGGGGCTGGCGCTTCACCGTCTACTCGACCTACGGCAATCTCAGTCCCCAGGAGTCGGGCTCCGACCGCTGCGTGCTCTCTTCCACGTCGATCGCCCTGGCCGAATGCCTGCTCGACAACAATTTGCCCATGATGCTGAGCCTCGATCGGGTCATAGTGCAGAGACTGGCCAGCGCTCTGTCCCAGTGCAGCCAGCTGAACAATCTGAGCGCCCGACAGCGCGTCTGGGCCCTGAAGAAGCTCCAACTGATCGTCCAGTGCCACTCCGTGAAGCCGCAAGTGACGCTCACCAGTTTGCTGGGTTCGTTGCCGCAGATCCTGCTGAGGCAGTACGAATACGAGGATCCAGCCGTGAGGGGCGGCAAGCAGCTCATGCACAGCGATTTCTTCAAGACACTCGTCTCGCTCGCTTGCGATCTGGAATTAGGTAAATATACGATCTTCTTCGCTGTCGATGCGAAATCGCACGAATAATCTGATATGCATATGACGTGTTTTGACCGACACAGACGCGATGCCGTACTGCGCCGAGATCCACAAGTGGTCGTGGTTCCGACGTTACTGCCTGTCCGCGCGAGTCGCCAACTCCCTCATCAATCGAACCCCCCTGCCGGCGGCCTTCTGCGTCGAGGTGTCGAAGCGCATCAGCGAAATGGTCGCGGACGACGTGGAGAACGTCGTCAGGGAGCACGAGAATCACGCGCTCTTCAAGCAGGAGCACGACGAGACCCTTCTGCAGTGGTTCACGCGACGCCCCGACGATTGGACCCTGTCCTGGGACGGCTGCGGCGCCATCTACGGCTGGGGTCACAACCACAGGGGCCAGCTGGGCGGTCTGGAGGGTGCCAAGGTCAAATTGCCCCTGCCCTGCGATAGCCTGTCGGCGCTGAGGCCCGTCCAGCTGGCCGGCGGCGAGCAGACCCTGTTCGCCGTGACGGCCGACGGCAAAGTCTATGCCACTGGTGAGTGTGTGCATATACTTTTATTCGCGATCGCAGCTTTGGAAAACTTGCGTTAATTCGCGCGAATCTTTTCGCCCCTGCCAGGTTACGGAGCGCTAGGTAGACTCGGTATCGGCGGCGTCGAATCCGCGATGGTGCCCACTCTACTGGAGTCGATCCAGCACGTCTACATCAAGAAGGTCGCGGTGAACTCCGGGGGCAAGCACTGCCTCGCTCTGAGCAGCGAGGGCCACGTTTATTCCTGGGGCGAGGGCGAGGACGGCAAGCTCGGCCACGGCAACCGACTCACCTACGACCGGCCCAAGCTCATCGAGTCGCTGCTCGGCACCGAGATCGTCGACATAGCCTGCGGCGGGCATCACAGCGCCGCCATATCCAGCGCCGGCTGGCTTTTCACCTGGGGCAAAGGTACGTGTTTGTTCTTGTAACAAGCCCCGAGATGGATCATCTTGTGGTTATTTAACGCGGCTTTGGCACTCGCAGGTCGTTACGGGCGACTGGGTCACGGGGACAGCGACGATCAGGTGAAGCCCACGATCGTCACCGCTCTGCAAGGCTACAAGGTCATCGACGTGGCCTGCGGCAGCGGCGACGCGCAGACCCTCTGCGTGACCGACGACGACAACGTCTGGAGCTGGGGCGACGGCGACTACGGCAAACTCGGCCGCGGCGGCAGCGACGGCTGCAAAGTGCCCATGAAGATCGAATCGCTCGCCGGACTGGGAGTGGTCAAGGTCGAGTGCGGCAGCCAATTTTCCGTGGCGCTCACGCGATCCGGAGCCGTCTACACCTGGTAAGGAAGATTTCATTTGAATTCGTATAAGTTTGATTGCGATCGATATCGATTCTCTTGCGCAGGGGTAAAGGCGACTATTACCGCTTGGGCCACGGCACCGACGATCACGTGCGCCGCCCGAGAAAAGTCAACGCCCTGCAGGGACTGAAAATCGTGTCGATCGCCACGGGCTCGTTGCACTGCGTGGCGTGCTCCGACCAGGGCGAGGTCTACACCTGGGGCGACAACGACGAGGGCCAACTGGGCGACGGCACGACGAGGGCCCAGCAGAGTCCCCGGCTCGTGCTCGCGCTCCAGGGAAAGAACACCACCAGGGTGTCGTGCGGCAGCGCACACACGCTGGCCTGGAGCACGACCAAGGCGCCCCACAGCCTGCCCGCGTCCGCGCCCATGGAGTACGACGCCGTGAAGGATCTTCCGTTTTCCGCCCTCTACAACAGGCTCATACTGCTGCATCACTTCGCGGAGCTGCTGTGCCCGACGCTGGCCATGTTCCCGACCACGGGCCAGCTGGCTCTGCACAAACTGGCGCCCATGCTGGTTTACAGTATCAAAGAGGCGACCTTCAGAAAAGTCGTACAATCGACCATGGTCAGAGACAGACAGCACGGACCGATCATCGAGCTCAGTAGATTGCAAGTTAAGAAGAGTCGAGGAAAAGGCGGTTACGCTGGCCCAGATGGAATGAAATCTGTATTCGGACAGATGGTTGCGAAAATGTCGCTACTCACTCCAGAAGTTCTCTTCCTCCCACATCGAGTGTGGAAAGTCAAATTTGTTGGTAAGATCGATCAAAGATTTAAAAAATTAGACTACATCGATAGAATTAGCTCAAACGTCGAATTGAAAATAAATGCATAAACTCGCGTGTCCACAGGTGAGAGCGTGGACGATTGCGGCGGTGGCTACAGCGAGAGCATAGCCGAGATGTGCGACGAGCTGCAAAACGGCTCGCTGCCTCTCTTGATAGCGACTCCGAACGGCCGCGACGACAACGGCACGAATCGCGACTGCTTCATTCTCAATCCCGCGGCCAAGTCGCCGCTGCACATGCAGATGTTCCAGTTTCTCGGCATACTGATGGGCGTGGCCATACGCACGGGCAGCCCGCTGAGCCTGAATCTGGCCGAGCCCGTGTGGAAGCAATTGGCGGGCGTACAGCTGACTCCCGCCGATCTGACGGAGGTCGATCGAGTGTACGTTCCGGGTTTGCTGTACATCAGGGACATGGATCCGCAGGAGAAGAACTTCCAAAATTTGGAGATGCATTTCTCGACACCCTCGGCCGCTGGATACGACGTTCCCTTATCCACCAAGTAATTTTCATTCCATTACTCATACGTGCGGGTCGAAATTCAAAACTTTAAAAATCAATGTCTCACTTTGTTAAACAGATACCGAAAAATAACACCGGAAAATAGAAACGAGTACGTCAGGTTGGCTTTGAATTATCGTCTTCACGAGTTCGACGCCCAGGTAGCCGCGGTGCGCGACGGCATGTCCAAAGTCATTCCCGTTCCGCTGCTCACCTTGTTCAGCGGTAGCGAGCTCGAGACGATGGTCTGCGGCAGTCCTGACATACCGATTGAGATGCTGAAATCCGTTGCTACTTACAAAAGTTCGAACTCAGAAATGATCTATCGTTGTTGCTTGTCATTAGGCATTGGTCCAATTCTGACTTCTGTATGTTACAGGCATTGAACCAACATCTCCGATAGTTCAATGGTTTTGGGAAGTGATGGAAGAGTTCACAATCAGGAACGATCATTGTTTTTAAGATTCGTTTGGGGCCGAACGCGTTTGCCTCGAACCATCAACGATTTTCGCGGTCGAGATTTTGTCCTCCAGGTAATTATCAACTGATATTCTTCCGATTTTTTAAAACCAACGAAACGCTGTAGCTCATAAAACTCTTTCTTGCAAAAACAGGTAATGGACAAGTACAATCCAGCCGACGCATTTTTACCCGAGAGCTACACGTGCTTCTTCTTGCTGAAACTACCACGCTACTCCTGCAAGAGCATACTGCGAAAAAAACTGAAATATGCCATACATTTCTGCAAAAGCATCGACAACGACGATTACGCGCGAGTTCAGGCAGAGGCGACCTCCGAAATCGACGACACAGAGAGCCTCATGAGCGAGGAGCACACGTCGCTGTAGTTTAATCAATCCAGGCGACAAAGGTGATGGAATTTCGCGTGTATTTGAATTAAAAAAAAAAGCACAATCGAGACACGAAATTCTAAAACAAAACTTACCAAAAAATAGAAAAATACCGACTAGACTAACTACTTTACGAATAGACTCATAACGTAGCACAAATGGAGGAGAGATACGTAGCGATTTGTGCGTAAAAAAAAGAAAAAAAGAGAATGGCAATTATTTTAATCCGATAATTCGTGCGATTTGTGATTATCAGATTATCAGAGACGAAAGAAATGTTATTTTGTGCGACGCATAAACTAAAATGCGTCTAACACGAGGCTTGGAAGCGTCATTTGTCGATCTTTCGTAAGCCGCTTTGTGATATATATTCTTTTAAAGAGAGCTACATACAAATATTAATTACTATTTTGTACGATAACTTCTATTCCTCTAAGCGCTATTAACATATTATTTAAGAATTACGTTCGGTTAATCATTGAGAATGTTGGGTTAACAAGCTTCGATATTTCATGAGCTTTGTGAAATTTATATTAATTACATTGAATATTACATTAATTACGAATGGCTGTGTGAATGGGAATCTGAGAAAATAAGATTTATGTCTGAGTAATGTCATTGTAATAAATGACATTTACACCAAACCAAAATATTGTTCAGTTTGATCTTTCATATGATGATGATGCACTAGTGCTCTACTTTTTTACTTTTGAAATGTTTTTATTATCTTTAATCATTCAGATCTGTATTGTATTTTCTATTTAGTTTGTAAAAACTTTGTTTACATCGTCAATTTACAAATCAAAGATAAATGTTATAAATAAATAAATAAATTTACTGAAAATAAATCGTCATTGTAATTTGTTGGTTTTATCATTAAATTCAAAATGTTACCAATCGAGGCCAAATCTCCCAAGTCGACAAGAAAATATGTGATATAAATCGTCGTTAGTAAATGATTAATCGTCGTTAGTAAATGATTCATCGATGATTATTTCACTGCGCCCAATTGGCAGCCGAAAGCGCCTCAATCCAGTGTCCATCACCATCGTCCATCGAGATCTGCAAGCCGTTGGCCCTTCCAATCCCTGATCAAGTTGAATTTATTTGTAAAAACTTTGTTTGCATCGACGATTCACAAATCAAAGATACATGTTTTAATAACATGATAAATTATAATTGATGCGTTGGTTTTATTGCAGAATACAAAATGTTACTCAATTTTTCTGTTTTAATACAAAAAAGTTTGCAGAGTTAAGTATCAAATTCTTTCCTAATGTAATATAACAAAAATTGTTACGAACGGGTTCATTTTTTTTTGATTATGATAGGCTTGAAAAAGTTCCAAAACCCGAGTATCCTTCCCGAAAAAGAAATCGAGTAAGCCGAAAGTTTGAGTGTTCGATCAAGTTAATTTTTTTCGAGCCCAATCATTATGCAAAGATAATTTTGTAATCCGTCATTCGAACTGAAAAAAATTAAACGAGTGATAAGTTCGTTTAAATTTGTTATACACTTAAGTAAGAGCGGGTTTAAATTTGGAAGGCAATGTATAAATCGATAAATCAGTTAATTGATTGTAAACAATATGATCGTAAACGAATCGAACGTCGTCCCTCGTAAACACTTACCATGTGTATAGTGAAAATAAATTAGTGTGAATATTGTCTTTCCCGACGAGACAAGCCTCAATACCAGAACATAAATTGTAATCATTTAATTTCTGTAGCACCAAATAGAAAGATCCAACGTTTATTTTAGTCCCCAAAATGGATAAAAGTAAACAGAAATCAGAGGAAATTGTCTCCATGGTTGTTTCAGATGGTAAACGATACGTTTTTGACATTTGCCAGGAGTCATTTACACCAGAATCGAGCATGATAACGCACAAAAATACAATTCATAATAATGAACGAAAAGATTACTCGTGCGACAAGTGCGAAATAAAATTTGAATTCCGAAATCATTTGAGTAGACACCAAATATCAGTGCACAAAATCCGCAAAGATTTTGCATGCGATAGATGCGAAAAGAAATTTGTGAAAAAATCGACTTTGTTCACGCACCAAAAATTAGTACACAAAGATTGCAAAGATTTCACGTGCAACAAGTGTGAGAGAAAATTTGAAATCAAATCAAGTTTACTCAAGCACAAAAAAATATTTCACGAAGTCTTCAAAGATTACTTATGTGAAAAGTGCGCCAAGAGATTTGGAAACAAACGAAATTTACTCATACATGTAAAGACTATCCATGAGGGTCGCAAAGATTTCCCATGCGATAAATTCGAGAAGAAATTTGGACATAAACAACATTTGCTTTTGCAACAAAAAATATTCCATGAAGGTCGGATAGATTTTGCATGTGACAAGTGTGAGAAGAAATATGCATATAAATCAGATTTGTTGAAGCACCAAAGGATAATACACGAAGGTCGAAGAGATTTCGCGTGCGAAAAGTGCGAGAAGAAATTCGGACAAAAATGTATCTTACGTTTGCATCAAATGACAGTCCACGAAGGTCGTAGAGATTTTGCATGCGACAAGTGCGAGCAGAAATTTACACAAAAACGGAGTTTGCTCATACACCAAAGGATAGTCCACGAAGGTCGTAAAGATTTCGCATGCGACTATTGCGAGAAAAAATGTTCAACAAAACCGAATTTGCGCTCACACCAAAAGTTTGTTCACGAAAGAAGTAAAGATTACGCATGCGACAAGTGCGACAGGAAATTTGGACAAAAATCAGATTTGTTTTCCCACAAACAAACAGTACACGACGGTCGGAGAGATTTCGCATGTGACCAATGCGAGAAGAAATTCGGACATAAAGCAACTTTACTGATTCATCAAAAAACAGTTCACGAAGGTCGGAAAGATTACGGATGCGACAAGTGTGAAAAGAAGTTTGGATACAAATCGAATTTACTTACTCACGAAAGGATCGTACACGAAGGTCGCAAAGATTTCGCATGTGACAAGTGTGAGCAGAAATATTCAAAAAAATGTAATTTGCTCTACCACCTAACGATAGTACACGAAGGTCGGAAAGATTATACATGCGATAAGTGCGAGAAGAAGTTTACACAAAAATCGAGTTTGCTCGTGCACATAAGAACAGTCCACGAAGGTCGGAAAGATTTCGCATGTGACAAGTGCGAGAAGAAATTTGGACAAAAACAGTATTTACACCTCCACCAAAAAACAGTACACGAAGGACGAAGAGATTTTGCGTGCGACAAATGCGATAGGAACTGCTCTAGTAAAGCAGATTTGTTGATACACCAAAGGACGGTACATGAAGGTCGAAAAGATTACTCATGCGATAAGTGTGAGAAGAAATATACACAAAAACCAAATTTACTCCAACACCAAAAGACAGTCCACGAAGGTCGTAAAGATTTTGCATGTGACAAATGCGAGCAGAAATTTACACAACAACCAAATTTTCTCAAACACCAAAAGACAGTCCACGAAGGCCGTAAAGATTTCGCATGTGACAAATGCGAGAAGCTATTTGTAAGTAGACGGAATTTGCTCTTGCACATAACATCAGTCCATGAGGGTCGCAAAAATTACGAATGCGACAAGTGCGATAAGGGATTTGGACAAAAAATACATTTGATCAGGCACCAGAAGACAGTACACGATGGTCGTGAAAAATTCGAACGTTAATTAACCCAGTTTCCACATTTCCGCATGAATTTATAACGAGAAATGAGTCCGATGCGCTCATAATACTTGGAGTCTTTGCCCCCGCGGCTTTATTGTGTTCATCCATCCCCATTTGAACCAATGGCTAACCAGATTCGATACTCCTAGAGCTTTGTGAAATTCATATTGATAATTCATATTTAATTTATTAATACATGTTTGACTTATTTGTAAAAAAAACTTTGTTTACATTATCGGTTCATAAATCAAATATAAATGTTATAAATAAATAAAATAACTGAAAATATATCATCATTATAATTGATGCGTTGGTTTTATTGCAAAATACAAAATGTTACTTAATCTTTCTGTTTTAATACCACTAGAAAAATTCACAGTGATGAAAAAAGCGCACGAAAAATTGTAAAAAAAAGATATCAGGGCACGCGTAATAATTACTCTTGGCTCAGGCCTGTATACGATTTTTATTAATAAGCTAATGGCATTGCAGTATTGCATTTACAACTTTGTACAGCGTCAAAGAAAAATAGTCCTTGTCGGGTCACTGGCGTGAAAAATATACCCATGAATTGCCTAGTGAAATTTCAAATTCTTTCCTAATGAAATATAACAAAAATTGTTACGAATGGGTTCATTTTTTTTTAATTATGATAGGCTTGAAAAAGTTCCAAAACCCAAGTATCCTTCCCGAAAAAGAAATCGAGTAAGCCGATGTAACGGCGATACTACTTCCTTACACCGAAAATTTGAGTGCTCGATCGAGTTAACTTTTTTCGAGCCCAGTCCTTATGCAAAGATAATTTTGTAATCCGTCATTCGAACTGAAAAAAATTAAACGAGTGATAGGTTCGTTTAAATTTGTTATAAACTTAAGTAAGAACGGGTTTAAATTTGGAAGGCAATGTATAAATCGATATTGCGATGAAAAGAGCTGTGAAAATAAGCCCCAGGAAGGAAGGGTGCAATATATTCAAAACTACATATTTAATGGTACTCGTTTTATTGACACTGCCACTGATCGCTGTTATTCGTTGTTCAAGGAATTCGGACGCTCTCTGGCGTCGCTGCTGCTAAGGCAGACAGTGCGCACACACACTCATACTAGCACACACATACGTGAGAACCTGTGGGTTCGCCACACCGATAAATTGGTAACTTACTTGTAAACAATATGATGAACAATAAGCGAATTGGACGACGTCCTTCGAAACACTTACCATGTGTATAGTGAAAATAAATTAGTGCGAATATTGTCTTTCCCGACGAAACAAGCCTCAATACCAGAACATAAATTGTAATCATTTAATTTCTGTAGCACCAAATAGAAAGATCCAACGTTTATTTTAGTCCCCAAAATGGATAAAAGTAAACAGAAATCAGAGGAAATTGTCTCCATGGTTGTTTCAGACGGTAAACGATACGTTTGTGACATTTGCCAGGAGTCATTTACACTAGAATCGAGCATGATAACGCACAAAAATAAAATTCATAATAATGAACGAAAAGATTACTCGTGCGACAAGTGCGAAATGAAATTTGAGTTCCGAAGTCATTTGAGTAGACATCAAATATCAGAACACAAAGTCCACAAAGATTTTGTATGTGACAGGTGTGATAAGAAATTTGAGAAAAAATCGAGTTTGTTCAGGCATCAAAAATTGGTACACAAAGATCGCGAAGATTACTCATGCAACAAGTGTGAGAGAAAATTTGAAAACAAATCAAGTTTACTCAAGCACAAAAAAATATTTCACGAAGTCTTCAAAGATTACTTATGTGAAAAGTGCGCCAAGAGATTTTGGAAACAAACGAAATTTACTCATACATGTAAAAACTATCCATGAGGGTCGCAAAGATTTCCCATGCGATAAATTCGAGAAGAGATTTGGAAATAAATCACATTTACTCAAACATCACAAATCAGCCCACGAGAGTCGTCGAAATTTCGCCTGTGGCATGTGCGAGAGAAAATTTGAAAGTAAATCAGATATGCTGAAGCACCAAAAGACAGTTCATGAAGAACAGAAAGATTTCAAAATCTCCAAGGATTACACTTGCGATAATTTTGAGACAAGGTACGGGCACAAAGCGCATTTGCTTGAGCATCAAAGGACAGTACACGAAGATCGAAAAGATTTTGAATGCGCCAAGTGTGAGAAGAAATTCGGACAAAAACATCATTTGCAGCGTCACCAAACTACAGTACACGAAGGTCGCAAAGATTTCGCATGCGACAAGTGCGAGCAGAAATTTACACAAAAACCGAGTTTGTTCTCGCACCAAAGGATAGTCCACGAAGGTCGCAATGATTACGGATGTGACAAGTGCGAAAAGAAATTTGGACGAAAATTGACTCTGCTCATACATCAAAAGACGGTTCATGAGGGTCGCAAAGATTACGCGTGCGACAAGTGTGAGAAGAAATTTGGGGCTCAGAGCAATTTGATAAAACACCGAAAAACAGTCCACGAAGGTCGTAAAGATTACGTATGCGATAAATGCGAGCAGAAATTTGGGCACAACCGGGGCTTGCTATGCCACCAAAAGACAGTACACGAAGACCGCAGAGATTTCCCATGTGACAAGTGTGAGAAGAAATATGCAAGAAAAGATAATTTGCGATTACACCAAAAGGCGGTTCACGAAGGACGTAAAAATTACGCATGCGATAAGTGCGAGAAAAAATTTGGACAAAAATCGCATTTTATCATGCACCAAAAAACAGTCCACGAAGGTCGCAGAGAATATGCTTGTGACAAGTGCGAAAAGAAATTTGGACATTCCAGTTCTTTGATCCATCACCAAAAAACAATTCACGAAGGTCGCAGAGAATATGCTTGTGACAAGTGCAAGAAGAAATTTAGTCAAAAATCAAATTTGCTAATCCACGTAAAAACAGTACACGAAGGTCGAAAAGATTTCTCATGTGACAAGTGTGAGAAAGAATATGGAACCGAACGGACTCTGCTTATCCACCAAAGGACAGTTCACGAAGGTTGTAAAGACTTTACATGCGACAAGTGCGAGAAGAAATTTGGATTTAAACAGTATTTGCTTCTCCACCAAAAGACAGTGCACGAAGGTCGCAAAGATTACTCATGTGACAGTTGCGAGAAGAAATTTGGAACTTTATCAAATTTTTTGAAACATAATAGGATAATACACGAAGGTCGAAAATATTTCTCATGTGACAAGTGTATGAAAAAATATGGAGAAAAATCAGATTTATTAAAGCACCAAAAGATAATTCACGAAGGTCGGAAAGATTATACATGCGATAAGTGCGAGAAGAAATTTACACAAAAATCGAGTTTGCTCGTGCACATAAGAACAGTCCACGAAGGTCGGAAAGATTTCGCATGTGACAAGTGTGAGAAGCAATTTGGTCATAAATCACATTTGGTCACCCACCTAAGGGTAATCCATGAAGGTCGAAAAGATTTCGCATGCAACCAATGCGAGAAAAAATTTGGAGACCGAAGTAAATTGAAAAAACACCAAAAAGCAGTCCACAACACTAAGTCTCAAACTTATCGAAAATTATGAGCTTTCGTAATTAGTGAGTATACTAATAGTAAATCCCAGAATATATTGATTCTTGAAATATTCTGGATCAAGCTCAGAAAAGCTTCATTAAGCTAATATTTCGAAAACTTTTTTCTCACAGTCGTAAATTCACGTCTGATGATAATCCAGTCTTTATGTATAATTAATTATTCGCTCATATGAATTTCTCGAACTCATTGCAATCATAGTTTTTCAGAGAATACAGTGCATTCAATCGGTGAAATAATGAAAACTGCTGTTTTTTCTTGACAATTGTAAATATATTATATAGATATTAATATAGACGTTTTTCTAAAATTTTAATAAAAATTGTCCTAATATTATGATTGAGTCTTACACAATATTATCTGTCATTATACTTTTGCTCATTATCGTGGTTGGTTTTTTTAACCTTCGACTGCTAATTCCATGTATTTTCTGGCTCATTTTCGACGATCAATAGCCGAGAATTTTGTTCACCTTTTCTTTGGAACTGTATTGTTGCGCGACCCTAAACTGATCAAGCCCCCCCCCCCCCCCCCCTATATAGAAAGATTTTGATAGATTTGCGGACTGACTGACTGACTCGTTATTATTTCTGCCAAGAGAAACGTAGCAATTTTTTTTTCGAACTCAAAATCTTATTTTAATCCAACAGCCAACGATTTTTATTTTTCAAGTTTTTAAAAATCAACGGCCTTTAAACTGACCGGCAAAATGGGGCGGCGTTTTCCTAATTTGCCACTGAATAAACCAACCACGGTTGAATATTTTAAATTATATCACTAGAAACTTGATCTATGAAATTCATGTTTCATACAACCACAGAATCGATGTGTATCGTTGGTAGCTTTTTTCTCGTATTTACGGCACCTACAACCGAAGACACATTTTCGCATGAATTAATTAAGAGAAATGAGTCCGATGCGCTCATAATACTTGGAATCTTTGCCACCGGCTTTGTTGTGTTCATCCATCCCCATTTGCTAACAAGATTCGATACTCCTAGATCTATGCGAAATTTATATTGATAATTCATATTTAATTTGTTAATGCATGTTTGATTGTAAAAAAAACTTGGTTTAAATCGTCGATTCACAAATCAAATATAAATGTTATAAATAAATAAAATAACTGAAAATACATCATCATTATAATTGATGCGTTCATTTTATTGCAAAGTACAAAATGTTACTAAATCTTTCTGTTTTAATACAGATCAATATAAAAGTTTGTACAGTGAAATTTTAAATTCTTTCCAAATGAAACACAACAAAGATTGTTACGAACGGGTTCATTTTTTTAATTATGATAGGCTTGATGAAAAAAAGTTCCGAAACTCGAGTATCCTTCCCGATAAAGAAATCGAGTACGCCGAAAATTTGAGTGCTCGATCGAGTTAACTTTTTTCGAGCCCAGCCCTTATGCAAAGATAATTTTGTAATCCGTCATTCGAACTGAAAAAAATTATTAAACGAGCGATAATTTCGTTTAAATTTGTTATAAACTTAAGTTAGAACGGGTTTACATTTGGAAGGCAATGTATAAACCGATAAATCGAAATTAATTGTAAACAATATGATCGTAAACGAATTGAAAGTCGTCCCTCGTAACACTTACCATGTGTATAGTGAAAATAAATCAGTTTAAATCTTGTTTTTCTCTACGACACAAGTAATAATGCCTAAAGATAAATTTTTCTCATTTAATTTCTGTAGCACCAAATAGAAGGATTAAACGTTTATTTGAAGCACCATGATGGTTAAAAATGAGAAGAAATCCGAGGAAATTGTCTCCATGGATGTTTCAGGCGACATAAATCACGTTGGTGATATTTGTCAGGAGTCATTTACTCTAGAATCAAGCATGATAACGCACAAAAATACAATTCATAATGAACGAAAAGATTACTCGTGCGACAAGTGCGAAAAGATATTTGAGTTCCGAAGTCATTTGAGTAGACATCAAATATCAGAACACAAAGTCCACAAAGATTTTGCATGTGACAGGTGTGATAAAAAATTTGTGAAAAAATCGAGTTTGTTCACGCATCAAAAATTGGTACACAAAGATCGCGAAGATTACTCATGCAACAAGTGTGAGAGAAAATTTGAAAACAAATCAAGTTTACTCAAGCACAAAAAAATATTTCACGAAGTCTTCAAAGATTACTTATGTGAAAAGTGCGCCAAGAGATTTGGAAACAAACGAAATTTACTCATACATGTAAAGACTATCCATGAGGGTCGCAAAGATTTCCCATGCGATAAATTCGAGAAGAAATTTGGACATAAACAACATTTGCGTTTGCAACAAAAAATATTCCATGAAGGTCGGATAGATTTTGCATGTGACAAGTGTGAGAGGAAATATGCATATAAATCAGATTTGTTGAAGCACCAAAGGATAATACACGAAGGTCGAAGAGATTTCGCATGCGACGTTTGTGAGAAGAAATTTGGGTATCAAAGCAGTTTAACAATTCACACAAAAATAGTACATGAAGGTCGCAAGGATTACGCATGCGAAAAGTGCGAGCAAAAATTTGGATACAAATGGTATTTGCTCTTACACCAAAAGACAGTACACAAAGGTCAAAAAGATTACTCGTGTGACAGTTGCGAGAAGAAATTTGGAACTATATCGAATTTTTTGAAGCATAATAGGGTAGTACATGAAGGTCGCAAAGATTTCTCATGTGACAAGTGTGTGAAGAAATTTGGAGAAAAATCAACTTTACTTTTGCACAAAAAGATATTCCACACAGGTCGCAAAGATTACGCTTGCGACAATTGTGAGAAAAAATTTGGAAGAAAATCACATTTGCTCTTCCACCAAAGGACAGTGCACGAAGGTCAGAGAAATTTCGCATGTGACAAGTGCGAGAAGAAATTTGGTCATAAATCATCTTTGGTCGTCCACCTAAGGGTAATCCATGAAGGTCGAAAAGATTTTGCATGTGACCAATGCCAGAAAAAATATGGAGACCGAAGTAATTTGACAAGACATCAAAAGACAGTCCACGAAGGCAAGAAAGATTACGCATGTGACAAGTGTGAGAAGCAATTTACACAAAAATTGAGTTTGCTCTTCCACCAAAGGACAGTCCACGAAGATCGCAAAGATTTCGCATGTGACCAATGCGAGAAGAAATTTGGAGACCGAAGTAATTTGAAAAAACACCAAAAAGCAGTCCACGACACTAAGTCTCAAACTTATCGAAAATTATGAGCTTTCGTAATTAGTGAGTATACTAATATTAAATTCCAGAAAATATTGATTCTTGAAATATTCTGGATCAAGCTCAGAAAAGCTTCATTAGACTCGAAAAAATTCGAGTACCCGAAAAAACTCGAGTGGTTATCGAGTTAAAAATTGTCGAAATAATTTTATGACATACAGATCTTCGGGAGTCATATTAATGATCGCCATATTGAATTTCATAATTATAACTATTTTACAATAAAGTATACATGCCAATGACCAAATCTATATGCGTGAGACGCACGAGCTAACCTTCTTTCCGTGTTAAAATTTGAGTTCAACGAGATTTTTTTCTCGAAATTTCATGTTTTTTTTTCACAAAATTGTTTATAACTTTTTATTAAATAAATTTTTGAAAATTCTGACCCCAGATTCAAAAAGTACATTAAATTTTACGTAAGAATTGACTTCTGAAAAGTTTTTTAAACAATTTTTTGTCGGTATAATTCATCGCTATAAATGTCCAAAAATGGTCATTTGGCGTTAAAGGGTTAACATCGTATATATTGGTCTACCTACACAATTGTAGTATAGCGATTCCACGTGTACTACCGTAATAATTATTTAATATATAATTTCAATAGATTATTCTTGAATATGATATTCTTAAACAATTCATTTACATCTTTTTTGCATCTTAAATTTCAGAGAAAGTTAATATCTGGATTTGGTTTGAAGGGGAAAAAAGGACCATATATATGTACTTCTTGCGAAATTCGCAAGGGAACCTCCTCAAAAAGATGTAAGTCGAGCGACGGTACTGCCCCTAGTCATATGCTACTGTATATGCCCGGGGGAAAGCTATACAATTAGACGTGGCTTGTTCATTGCAAATCTTACAATTTGAATATCGAGTAAAAAATCTATTTAATTATTTATAATCAATCGGTACCGTGTAGTCATGATCCACGATTGATATTTTCGACAACTGCTAGTAATTATCAATTTACATATGACGTATTTTACGGGACGTTTTTCCTTCTAATTAAAAAATTCTTCGAGTCAACTTTCATTTCGAGTTTCTTTAGCTTCAAGTCACGATTAGTTATACTTATAAACTTTCTTTATATTCTAGAAATGTGAATTTCATTTGAATTAGATTGTAGTATGCGTTAAATTATTCAACTCAATCAATGTTGAACAATGAGTTTTGCTCGATTTTTTTCAAGTTCATGTCGATATTTTTGGTGAAAAAGTAACTGGTTTGCTGGGAACTGGTATGGATTTGTATATCAACATCATTTTTCAATGATAAATAAAATCAGAAAATTTTACTTAAAATATTAATAAATGCGTAGCACATATTTTATTAGGGTCATTCTTATATCCTCTAAGCAATATTCGTTACAAACAAGTTGACAATGTAAACTGAAGAATAGTGCTGTACTGCCAAATACAAACAGTAAAACACAAACATTGATTTTAAAAATGTTTTTATTCTTCGGCCTCGAGTGCCTTGAGGAACGATGCCTTCTTCTGAGCGACACGGTTCTTCCTCTCTGAGAGAGACATTTTCGCTCTGTTCCACCTCTTCTTCTTCTCCTGGGGTTTCTTCTCCTCCTTAACATGCTCTGGGTTGGCACGGATGGATTCATGTGCCTTTTTGTACATGCTTTCAATCTGCAAGCAAATAAATTAAAATAAAAATTAGCACATGTTACGATATTGCAATGTAGAATGGATGAACAATTTTGATATAGTTTCAGATTTATCAAACATTAGGGAACAAGTGTTTTTTCTTCAGTTATGCATCAAAGCGAGCTGAGTGGATCATCATTTAAAACTTTTTTTATATTATAAAAAAATATATCAATGATAAAATGAAACATAAGAATGAGATATAAACTTACGCTATCGGCAGCAATTCCGTTCTTAATGTATTGCGAGAATTGTCTTTGGAAAGCTTCTGGGTCTTCTTCTTCAAGAAGCTTCATGTAGTTGGCAACATGTTGTCCAAAGATGTGTTGACGATGAACATCAGCATTCAGAGATTTGGATTCGTTGTCATAGCCAGGGAATCGTTTCAAGCTGAAATTAAGAATGAATTTTGTAAGAATGGATTCAACAATGCAAAAATTCAATTTTTCAAGCTATCAAATGTCAGAGACACTTTATAATCTTATTATGCCTGTATAAAGCTTTATCTTATGAATGTAAAACACACGCATAAGGAAAGAATTATGATGGCTCAGATGACGCGCATGTGTCAATTGTTCATCATATAGAATTAAAAATTTCATGTAAGAAATTACTTGATTTTAGATTTGTAGGTTGTCAATGTTAATATTTACCTGTGTGGGATGTTAAGTCCACCATCAACAGCTCCCTTCATGGCACCGAATACACGAGCACCAGTAGAGGTACGCATGAGTCCAGTGTCAAGGTAGCATTTGAAGGCACCAGGTCCTTTGTCGAGCTCTTCAACATTGTACTCATCACCAGTAACATCGGTGGTTCCAGGGTACAAGGTGTCCAAGCCCAATTTCTTCAGGAGCTAAAAAATGAAATTACAATTCAATTAATTTGTTCCAGAGCATTTGAAATTACTATGTAACTGATTTGATATTTTCAGATTTTTAAAACATTAGGGAACAAGTGATTTTTCTTCAGTTATGCATCAAAGCGAGCTGAGTGGGATCATCATTTGAAATTTTTTCAATATTAAAAATATGTCAATGATAAAATAAGATATTTACCCTTCTGGCCAAGAGAAGACCGGTGCAGTAGGCAGCGGCGTAGTTGGTCAGACCAACCTTGATGCCATACTTGGGGAGCTCATGACTGTATGCGGCGCACACAATCTTGTCTCCTTCGATCCTGGCGTATGCAACTTGGCATGTGATATCTCGGTTGGAGATACGTGTGATCAACCTGTACTTAGGGGTGTTGTATTTGTTCTTGTCCTGAACAGTTAGGCGCTTCCTGGCATAGTAGTCGGTTTTTCCTTCACGGCGCCTCTTGAATTTGACTTGGAAGCGCTTGAAGTACTGCTTGTTCTTCACTAACTTCACAAAACCCTTTTGAGGAGAAGAAACGAATTATCATTAGTTTGTTCGAATTTTCGGAAGCGAGAAAATGTGGCACGTAAAATTGCCAGTCAGCCATTAAACATATTAGGGAACAAGTGTTTTTCTTCAGTTATTACATCGAAGCGAGCTGAGTGGGATCATCATTTTGGCAATTGTTTCTAGCTAATAACCCTTACACATGCGAAGACCGTTAAATATCAATTGAATTAAACTTTAATAATGCAGTTTGCAAATACACGCGTGCATATTCGCACGCTTTAACCTCAAAACGATTCTCACATGGCAGAGTATCGATTGATTTAATTCGGCAAATCTTATTAATTTATTATCGATAAAATTGAACCTAAGTACTAGATAAAGCGATCGTAGCGTATCTTAACAATAAACTTACTATTTTGCAACCCTATTCTAATAATTTTTAGACTAAAATTAGGATACGGAATTGTACTCACGTACCATCGTGGAAGCCTTAGCACGAAAGAGAGGAGCCTCGATTCCACCACGCCGACTGATATCTCACGGCGATGCCGCTGCGCAGTGCTGCCTCTCCACCTCATCGCATGCGCGGCGCTCGAGATCGTTGCGCGTCATCTAAAATTTTGAAAAAGAAAAACGAACAACGGCAACAGCAGTAGCAATAAATAATTTACCGCTGAATCATTGGAGTTTTTTAAGAGTGCAAACGACGAGGCAACATTTTGACATTTTTTTTAATTTGCCGAAACACGATGGCAAGTCCATTCGTAAATGGAATTTGAATTGGTTGGCATCGGACGCCGGATCATCTGAGTTGCAGATGTAAAGATCGTGCAGTCGCCGATGCCGCCGCCACGCGCTCTTACCTATTCGCCTCGAATGCGAGCGCACAGTTCCAAAAAAACGCACGTGCGCTATTCGATTCGAGAACGGGTACATACCATCTCTGATGGACGAAATCGATTAATCGGCACGTAAACGCAGTGTGATTACATTTTCTATTATTAAGATGTCCGTTCAGATACACAACGTTCGTTTTTACGACTTGAAACCCAGGGCCATCGTGTGCTTCGCCTACGAACCCGAGAAAAAGAAGTTGGCTCTTGCAAGGTTTGTTAGTCAGCATACTCGTGCGTTATAAACTTGAAAATAATAAATAATCAAAAAAACTCGTGATACAATGATGTTATTATTTTTTTTCCAGAGATGACAATACACTGGAGCTGTGGAATGTGGCTCATGCTCCTTTTTTGGAGTCGACCATCTGTGGAGCTGACTCCATTGACTCCATCGAAGGTATCCTCTGGGTAGGCAGTAGACTGTTTACATGTGGCTTACGAGGAATGATCACTGAGTACGACTCAGTCATGCTTGGTGTAAAGGAAGAAAATGCACTGACTGGTGGAGCAGCTTGGTGCATGGATATCAATCCAAATAAAACTAGAATCGCTGTTGGTACCGAAGAGGGATATATCAATACATTTTTTGTGACAGAAGATTCTTTGATGTATGAGAGAATTTTTGATAAACAGAAGGGTCGGATACTGTGCCTCAAGTGGGATTTGACTGGTGGTATGATATTTACTGGTTCTCAGGATTCAATCAGAGTGTGGAATGCAACATCGGGTCATGCCGTTCACAAAATGATAGTTCCAAGGAAAGAAAGAAAAGAAACAATAGTATGGTGTTTGGAGGTGACCAATGAAAATATGATTGTGTCTGGAGACTCCAGAGGAACACTCAGTATCTACGATCCAAATAAGGGAGTATTAGTAGAATACCATGACAGCCATATAGCAGACATTCTTGCCATAACAATGACTAGCGACAAAAATATAATTTATTGCGCTGGAGTGGATCCAGTAATTAGAACCTTCCAAAAAGTAACTACAAAATCATTGGGTAAAGCTCAATGGGTGAGAGGTATTGAACGCAGAGTTCATATTCATGATGTGCGAGCTCTTACTATTATTGATAATAAATTGTATTCTGGTGGCGTAGATGGCTACTTGGGTCAGTCAAGCTATCCACCAAAAACATTGGTGAAGCATCCACCTCTATTGCAACATCCTAGTGCTCATGCTTGCCCAAAATCAAGGTGCATCATGTTGAAATATGCAAATTATTTGCAAATTTGGAAACTTGGTCGTGCAACACTAGAAAATGGCTCAGTGAATCCTGGTACAATTCATCAATTACAAGAAAATCCAGTAAATATTTTACAACTCAAAACCAAGGATGAAGAAAATATTGTATCTTGTGCAATTACAAAAGATTCAAAATTAATCATTTATTCTACACAAAATTCAACAAGGGTGTTTAATTTTGATGTCATTGACAATTCTGTTCAGATCATGAAGCAAGAGAGTGATGTTCCAAACAAAAAAGTTGATAAAATGATATTCAGTTCAGACGATAAGTTATTTATAACTTGCAGCAACGACGGCAAACGAAACATAGTGTCAATATATTCTGTTAATAATGAAAATTACTTATTTTTCAAGACATCCTTTACGACGGAAAATGAAAATGTGAAAACTGTTGGCCATGTTTCTCTTTCATCAGACAACAAATACTTAGTAATATCAGATGTTGACAGTCACATAGTTGTTTATAACTTAGAAAAATATTTAAATTCAGGATCTTTAGAAAAATGGTCTCTTCCCCAGTATAGTTGTGTAGTTACAGCTATGGCTGTGCAAAACGACACTTACAATTTAGTTATTGTTTACTCTGATCAAAAGATTTTAGAATACAGTATACCGCGCCGAAAATTCACCGACTTTTCGAATAATTTGCAAGGGCGATTGCCGAATCAATGGCTGGCCAGGCATTTTCCAATCACCCATATTATTTTTGATGAAAATAATGAAAATGTAATAATATTCCATGATAGTACTACAGTATTTGTAGTAAATAAAGTCAGTGATCTTCCAAATGCCAATGCCAAAATTCCTAAACTAGAAAGTCTTGACAAAGAAGAGAGCACTGGGTCTAATCCAAACTCCAAGCATGCATTGCAGGTTGTAAAGAAATATAAGGTATGTAAACAATATTTTTCACAAATTTCAATCTTCTATAATTCTGAAAATTGTTCTAATGATATAAATTTTCTTTACAGCATTTGGCTCATTTGGCTTGGATGAGTGATACAGAGCTGGTCGCTGTGGAGCTAAATCACACCTCACTGACTGAAAAGTTACCACCCACATTAAAGAAAAAGCAATTTGGAACGTAAATTATAAAATTAAAAAGAGTATTGTTTCTCCGAATAAATGTGTACATATAGATATTTTAACCCAAGAATTGTTATTAAACCTTTCCAATTAATTTCAATGGTGCCAAGTCAAAGATGCTGTTTTTATTTTTTTTTCATTCGCTTACACTTTGAGAACATTAAAAAAAAAATGTTCTACTTTACAACATAACAGATTCGAAATTTTTTGTTGACTAAAATGGATCTCACCATTTAAAATAATCGTCATTTTAATTTCACCTAAAGACGTGTTGCAAAAAAATACAATAGGTCTGATCGCTCCTCTTTCTTACCGTAATAACTATACATTTGTAAAATGTAAAAAAAGCTAAGTTTGCACGTTTCACGGTTTTCATATATAAATTTACTCATTTATACTATACGCTTTACGCAAAAGAAAGGATACTACGATAAACTGCACTGAAACTGCCATGTACAATGTATTACGATAAATCAATGAAAGATCAAGTCATAATTAAGAACTAATATATTTTATCTTTTATTACCATCATCGTTTCGTTTGTCGGATTCATCAATATTTTCAATCGTAAGTTCACAGTTACCTAGTCATTATTCGCATTTGAATACATTTTTTGTTCCGTCATTTTTTTTTTTTTATACTATACATCAACGTGTACACATATCCATGCGCGTTTTTTTTCATTTAAATATAATTATCAATGTTCATATGTACCACTGCATAATGATTAAAATGTTCTTGTTCGCGTGTGTTACCCGAGTCCATTGTGAAATACATATGTCGATAAAATTTTCTTTTTTCAATGAACTAAAAACAAAGTGATTCGTTTATAACTCGATCATGTTTCTTTTTCTCTTTTTTATTTATATATAAAAGTGATTTCGTTCTGGTGTATACAGCTACGAACCCGTGGAAAGGAACGATTACACAATAATAATTAACTCGTAATATACTCTTCTTTTTTTAGCAGAAAAATGTGTATAGGATAGGAATATCGTAGCACGATTAACCCGAGCTATATGACATAATAATAGATACTTTTTTTTTCAAAACGAATCGTTTCGTCGTCTCAAACTCTTTATCATTATTTTTTCTTCCATATAGCGGTTACACAATAGTACAGTATAAGATAATAATACAAACGAAAAGATACAATAGAAATCGTGTACAAATAGCGGCGTACAAAAACTCCATTACAATTACACATTCATATAATAGTAATCATCCACATTACTTTTTCTTTTTTTTTTATATTTAAATATAGGTACACAGATCAAACGAGTGCGCGAGCGCCTTTTTCTTTTTACATAATCCCCAGGCATCGACGTACCTGCCGTCGAATGCAGTACGACACACTTAATGCAGTTTTTTTCACAGTTACTTTTCTTTTCCCTTTCGATAAATCATTTTCTTTCATTTTTTTTTAATTTCATTTTCGTTTCAAAACAAAAAAGGTAATGTGAAAAAAAATTATGGAAACGACATCAGCAATTACACAATAGCTTTTCAATTTCCTTGATATTTTAATTTGATTAATCGCTGAGTGTGTGTGTGTGTAATACGAGGCACGATCGAAGATTCGTACAAAAAAATCTAAATTAACGTGCCTCGACCCGTATAGCTCGCGATGCGATCAGATTTTGCCCGTTGTCATCGGCTATCTATCCCAAATAAACTACTCAAACTATTTGCGTGTAATACATTTTTTTTTGTCACATGGCTTTCAACAAAAGTTTGAAGTAATATATCTCGTGGCCGCACAATAGCAACACGCGAGGGTTCAATTTTTCTTTCACGCGAAATCCACCGTTTGGATTCATGTAAATTCAAACTTCAAGTACATGTTAATATATATTTTTATGATTCACTTGGTTTATTTTTTTTTTCCTCATTGAGAAATGAGGAATCACGGCTGGCTAACTATATAATTCACTTAAACAAAGACTATAACAGGCTACAAATAGAGAATGTTATTTTTTTCGCAATAATATTTATATTATATATTTCTATCTCACAAAAATTTCATCTTACTATAAGAGAATCAGTTGCATTTCAGTTTACCTCTTTTTCTTTATGAGTTTCCGCAATTCACTAATAACAAACACACAACTTTCAGTCTTTTGGATAAAAACCATATGAATATAGGACATATGTATCGTTGGTCGCAAAAGAATTTACGACCATATAACTCGATCTTCGATACTCTTATCGCTATTTTTGAAAGGAAAAGAAAAAAAAAGTTATAAAATTAATTACGACTATTAAAAATACGTTTCACGAATAATTATTACAATGGGAAAAGAAAGTCAAAATATCCTGTAGGCGCTGACTACTTAGCAACTACATTTACTTTGATTCTTTTCAAATCGAGTTATGATTATTGCATTGTATATTCGACAAACTCACTTTCTATTATAATACCAAAGCAGTGTCGTTAGTTCATAAGGTATACATGCCAGTCTTTTTGACGTATATATTTATGCAACTTGAAGTGAAAAATGACCCCTCGACGTTTCGTATTGCACAGCGACGCCGAATGCGGTTGCATTTCATTTCCGGGAAATCCGTCTCAATCGAGAACGGCGCATCTCTATAGTCACTCGCAGCTTACGGGTATTTTTATCAATATATTATTTATATATTTATTCAGCAATCACAAGTATATTGTACGCACTTTTTTGTCACTACGTTAATCATTGTGGCAGGTATTACTTTAATATGCTTTCCTGTGACAATATTCGTCCGCTAAATGTACACGTCCAAACACAAATGTTAATTACGACTAAAACAACGAGGAAGATAGAGATAATTATATTTCCATAAAGTTATAGTAGAGCAGCTACTGTATAGCAATCAATGGAATATTTCATCTCGCTCATTTCTTTTTTTCATCTTTAGCTTGTTTTGAATCAACGTTACTGCTTCGACTTCAAATCGAACGAAAAATAAGAGATTGTTAATCGACCGATCGACAATCTGAAAGTAATAGAGAGAAGAATTCGTTTTCTTTCTTGCACGCGATCAATTTTTTTGTTTTTCGTCCGAACGGGCTGTCATGAGCAACCATTTTTGTTGCGCTTTTTCACAAGTTCCGTGCGCATTATGACAATGTTCAATGCGATTTGGCATTATCACACGTCGAATAATCGCGCGCGCATCTCGTTCAAAGTCACAAAACATGATGCTTCCTTAGTTTTTTTTTTCACATTAATCATAACATGTTCCTCAGTTTGCTTGCAAATTTAAGACACATCCAGGTAATTTACATAACAGATTATTCAAGATCATGTTCACGCACGGTTCTCGGCAAAGAGATAATTAATTTATTATTTATGACCACTTAACTTTGCGTGATACGCTTTGACGACAAATTAAATCATTGATGTGAATTTTCATTTTGTAATTTTACTTGTGCATCGTGGCGACACGTGATAGTACATTATGTTTTTCCCCCACACACATTCGATTCTTATACTTGAAGTTTTATTCTACTAAAAGGTGAAAAACACTCGTAGGTATTGTGGTTGTCGTTGAAACGACTGGCAGTAAATTCATTACGTTCTCGATAAATTCAAAGATAAATCGAATCCAGTCTCATTCCGTCATGAAAGTAACGTCAGTTAATATATATTATCATTAATATATGATGTTTTTTATATATTGTATATATTTTGGCTGTGACAAGTAATTTAGCACAACCGATGTTCGAATAAAAAACTATGCAACGGTGGAATTTGATTTTTTTAAGCTGATAGCTTGCATTTATTTTTCATTTTAATGAATTTTTTGTTTATATAATAATATTAATAATAATTATAATAACAGACGACCTAATTAGAAACGACAACGGAAATGTACAATTGCTATTTTTCTTAATTTCTTGTTTTTTTTTCTTATACTTTAGCTTTTTTTTCTTATATAAACATGAGGCTTTACTTTGTTTCAAATGATTAATCAGCCTTGGCAATTATAGTGAGACTTTTAATATGCTGCACTTTCGATACTTGAAAACATTTTACAGCTATAAATACAAAATAACCAAGCAAAAGGCAAGGTCCATATCATGTTAATGTTGTTACTTTTTGTGAGATTATTTTTAATGTATTTGACTTAGAAGAATGCACAAAGTTTGCAAATACGTTATAGAAATGCTTGCCATTATTAATGTACTTATGCAAAAATTTTCTGCCAAAGCAAAAGACAGTCTTCTAGCGTGTATGAAGAAGTAAGGGCAGTTTCTAGCCTCTTTTAGTTTTTATCACATTAATGCGTGGCGCAGCATCGACGATTTACATTGCAATTTTCTTATGAGCTGAGATTAATAATTGTCTCTATTGTATCGAGAGTGAACTCTTTTTTGGCTCATCTAAATTTTACGCCCAAAATTTGGTGGCGATTCATCATTTTTAGTTACGTTACACTGTAGTGTGCAAAGTATATTTATAGAAACTTTTACACTTATATTGATTTAAAGGTTGAAAATTTGACCACTGCTATACTATCGAATTGATTCGATAAAAAGTTATTTAATCATGCCATCGCGCTTATGCTATATGTAGATGAAACAAGAGACGCCAGTTCAAAAAATCTTTCAAGCGTCATAATTAGTACAATTATAAAATTCAAAAAGAAATCTCTTTCAGCGCTTCCATTTCATGTGCTGTTTCCAAGTGAGTTTCGCGTTTTAGACATACAATTTAACTGATATCAGTTCATGTTTTGCCCTAATTTTACAAACTAGTTGATGTAAAAATGCACCAGAGTTATACGTTCTAGTGTATGCATATATGATTTATCATCTTCGTTATCGTGAGTATAATTAAAAGTAGCAATTAATGCTTATGAATTTGCGTCCCAAGCCAAGAATAATAGTTGACAGACGGGTTTCTAGTCATAATTGAATTGAATTCTCTAAATAAAGATGGATTCTATTTTCAACAGTAATTATTGAATGGTCATCAAGAAACCTTGATAGTTTTTGATGACTTATTCATTTTGTTGTCCGACTTCTTCTTTGTTGTCACTCTCAACGGGATTGACGTTCCCTTTGTTACCGCCTACAGATGAGTTTCCAGCATTGACATCAGATATTTTGTCGCTGTGAGGATCTTTGTCTCCTGAATCCATCTTCACATTGCCTAGAGCAAAATTTCGAATCACGAGTTATTATTTTTAATCGCTAAAACAAATTTAAGTCACTGGAATCGTTCATTTATTAAAACATAGAAAAAGAGAACGCCAAGAAAGCAGCGATTAGAGAAAAAGACACGATAAGAGAAGAAAAGAGTTTCACAAATAAACGATTCGACCCACTGCTATAATAAAAGCATTAAATCTCACTTTGATTTGAATAGTACTGCTGCTGTTGTTGCTGCATTTTCATGTTTCGCTGTTGTTGTTGCTGTTGTTGATGCATATTAGGCCGATGTCGGTTCATTTGAGACTGTTGCTGCTGCTGCTGTTGATTGGGCATACAATTTTGTTGCTGTCCCTGCTGCGAATTGTTCGGACCACCCGGAGCGAAGGAGCCCGGAACTACTGCTGGTCGCTGTATGGGTGCTGGGTATGGTCGCTGCTGTTGATTCGGTTGAATATTACCACGTGGTGGCATTTGCATTCCTCGGTTCTGCTGCATAAACTTTATGGTCATTGTTTAAACCATTAGATAACGATTAGTATTTTAGTTGCGAATAGCATGAATTTTTAACAGATGGTTATTGGCATATTAAGCATAATATAGCACGCTAACAATCAATATAAATATCCGTGCATCGAGCTTGTGATTCATCTCAGAGTATGGAAAAAAGAGGTGTTACTTACGAATTGGTTGTTGTAATTGCCAACCAGACCAGGCTGATTAATATTTTGATATTGGTTATATTTGTGGTGCTGCGAAGAACTGGATTGCTGTTGTTGTGAAGATGCTTGTTGTTTTCTTGATTTGGGAGATGGTATTTGTTGTGCTGAAATTTTACAAGAAAATGGTTAGAATTCTGGTCATTTCAATCACTATTAAAAAAAAAAAGAAAAAAAAAGGGTGAACTTAGTACATGAGTACAAACTTGAGTTAAACACGGAGCCTAGGACATCTTGTTGATTTCCGGATGGACTCTTGAGCTGTCTAGGCTGCTCTTGTTGCTGATGTTTACTGAGGAAATTAGCCGCGGCATTAGCTGGCCCTGGTAAGCCACCCGGAGGATTCCGCTGGGCATACTGTTGGGCTGCAGCTGCAGCTATTTGCAGACCAGAATTTGAGAGGAATTGTGATCCAAAATTTTGGAGACCGACAGGAGCTGCATTACCAGTGGCTAAATTTTGATTGTGTTGTCCAAAACCTTGCAAGCCGTAATGTGCACCTGTTTGCTGGGCTGCATTAGCTTGTTGATAGAAGCCTGTCTGTGATCCAGAGAATACATCTAAAAAGGAAACCATACGATTTTAGTATCATGGTCAACGATTTGATTTAAAAAAAAAATTGTGCACTGCATTTTGTGATAGATTAATAAGATCAGGATTAAGCTGTGACAAATTAAAATGTCAATTGGTTGTGGAAAAAAATCGATAACTTCTAAGTAATATCGATCAAAAAATTAAAAAAAAAAATCAAAATATATTAGCGTGCATAGTAGTAAAAATAAATGAATAAAGGAAAGGTTGGTTAAGCTTACATAAATTCGAGTTAGGTTTACCAGCAGATGCTGCGTTGTAATAGTTATTTGCCGGTGGTTGCACGTTGGGGCCTGGTCTCTGCACAAGCTGCGAGTTGCCCATGTAGTTACCACTGACACCCAACACTTGTTGCGGATCGTAAGGAATGTATGCCAACTGCAAAAATCAGTTACTTTAGAAAACGAAAAATGGTTGGAAAATTGTTGTTATAGAATGAATATTTACTTGATTTGGCTGTTGTGGAGCTGAAGGTGCCGGGAAATGACCTGTCTTAGTGCCAATGGCACCGATAGGCTGTGTCGACGGCTTAACACTAGCTGACATCAGAGAATTCGACGACGAGCTAATAAGAACCGTGTTCGGATTATTGCTTAGCTGCTGATTTTGTCCAAATGGTGGAGCAGCGGCTGCGGCCTGCGTGACAAAATGAGTTATAAAAATAATAAGCTCGAGAATCGGTGCCACCTCGTCTCGAAGATACTCACGAGTCTGTATTGCTGAGAGAGATTGCTTTGATAAATATCAGGCTGAGCAGTCGGTGGCTGGGGCGGTGGCGGCGGCGGTTGCTGTGGCTGCATGTACATGTTCTGATTGTACGAGCTTTGCAGCGACGGCGCGTACGGCGGATACTGAGTGAAGGGCGATCGGCCCTGATCCAATTGGAAAGCGCCGTACAAGTTGCCGGCTTGAGCTGGCAACTGTCCCGAGCCGGTGTTAAACAGCACGGCCGGTGGCGAGGGTATCGCCGACATGTTGCCGTACGGGGCCGCTGCCTGCGAACCAGGATACTGCTGTGAGTGAGAAAAGTTCGATCGTTAGTTTGCGTGCGCCTTTGAGAAAAGAAGTCTAGCAGTTGTTGTGTTTTTTTTGTGTTATTTGCAATGTTTTGGAAAAAAAAACTTGCAAGATAGCTCTTCTCTGTAGTATATGTAGACAACTACTCGTGTTGAATATGTATACAAACGAAGTAAAATGAAAGACAAAATCTACAGCCTCTATTCGACATGACAGTATATAATGAGAAACGATGGTATTAAGTCTGGCCAACCAGTAGACAAATAAATTGAAAAACAGCGATAGGCATTACCAGAACTGAGGAAAACTATAAGTAAATAAAACAAAATTAAATTAACGATAAACTATTTTATTAAAAAAAATGAACGATCAGCCGCGAGATCTTATTTTCTATTGAGCAAAGATACATCTTCTAAAACGAGAAGTAAGTGTCCAACAAAAAAAAATACAACAACAACAAAAATAAAAAATAAATAAGTAAAAAAAAAGAACTTGATGATGTTAGATATCACAACCTGATAATTAATGTGCGACGGCTGGCCGGTCGAGTTGTAAGGCGGCGGACTGAGAGGACCCTGCAGACTCGCCGGCGGATGGCCGATGGGGCTCTGGCCTGGCCGCATGGGACTTGGTCCCGGTACGGCAGAGCCGGGCTGGGCGCCTTGGCCACCCGACGACTGTTGCTGCGGCTTCACCTGCTGGGGTACCAGCTGCGCATGAGGGGAGAGAGAAGCAGTCAGCGATTTGTTTTTTTCTATTTCTTTTTGGTTGCTCTCCTTCTTATCAGCGAGGAGAATTTTTTCGTATCTTTTTTGTTGTTTTTTATTTTTTCAACTGTGGTTCATTTTTCGTTTGTTCTTAAGTACGCTGAACTACCTCGTTGGACTACAGCGATCTCCGGTGCGTCAGCTTATCCAGCATCGAATTATAAGAGCTAAGTTTCTTTAGATTCATGCTTCAACAATGGCCACATGCATGCAAATGTGTAATAATCGTGTGCAGAACGAGGTAGTTGGCGTTAAAAAAAGAACTACTTTTATAAAGAACTAAAGATAAGCAAGGTACGACCATCGATCTGATCGATTGAATGTCTCGTGCTATTCTCTAGCTAAGATGTTTATGAAAACTAACAAATGAATGAAGCAGCTCTAAAAGCCAAATGCCAACTAAATGAACATTATGTTTTTATGAAAAAATGATCATAATGATTCGTCAATAAGAAGCTCGAGCAGTTGCGTGAACTATCGTAAAGAGAGAGAGAGAGAGAGATGTATGACAAGTGTGGGTGAGTGAAACGAGAGGCGAGATAGAGAGAGAAAGAGAGTAAAAAGTATAGACGAGCGAGAAACTGTCGTGTCAGATTCGTGTGTGGTACGAACACTGAACTCGGGTCCCTGCACTCGAGACACTTACCTTGCAAACGTTATTGGCCGCGTTCATGTCGTTCTTCATGGCGGCTTGATTGTACTGCTGATGCGCTGCACTGTAGCCGTCATCGACGTCGTTGGCCTCGAACGGCTGATTGAAGCTGTTAGCGGCGCTGACGACGCTGTTGGGGTCAACCACGTCGTGCTCGACGACAGTGGGCATCGGCGGCACGTTCTCCCACACCTTCTTGACCGAGGCTATCTTGAGATTGAGCTCGGCCGTCGAGGGCGATATGGTGCTCTGGTTGATTGGCATTTGAATCGACCTTGGCATGCCCAAGCTCTTGCCCTTGTCGTCGGTAAGCTGACTCAGATCAGAGTCGAACGTGAAGTCCAGCTTCATGTCCGCGGTGTCCTCCTTCCCGCTGCCCGATGTCGTGCCGAAGGTGAGGGGCATCTGTATGGCATCCTGCTGCTGAACGAGTTTGTCCTTGCCCACGGCGAGCTCGCCACATGACTTGGTGGAGAAGGCAACGGCGAGTGCTTGTTGCTGTTGCAGCTGATTCACACCTTCGTTGTCCTCCACCATGTCGTTGGAACGTTTGCTGCCAGAATCTTGTCTTTGTTGGGGCTTCATGTGACTGGAGTACTTTGACTTGATGGCCATGTCACCAGTCGAACCTACGTTGCTTTTGGTGTTCTTCGAGTAGTTTGTATTTTCAAATATCAGTGTCTGGACAGGTGCCGAGGTCGTGTCATCTTGACCACCGGTCTGATCCTTCATAGAGCCAAGCTTGATTTTGTCGCAGTTGGGCGAGTTGCGCTGATTATCAGCTGCTTGATTGGAGTCGTGATCGGCGTTTGGTGCATTGGAGCTCGATCCAGAGCCAGGGGTCAGTACCGACATGAGCTGAATGTCACCGGCCGCCGATCCAACAGCGGGCGAGGGTGGCTTAGCCGCACCACCACTGGTGAAGGGCTTGTCCCAGGCGTTGACGGGCGGCGGCGCCGGAGTAACGGCCGAGCCGTCCTTGGAGCCGGGCTTGGTGCTAGACGGCATGTCCACGGATTCGTTGACGGCTTGCTGCTTGGCCATTTTCTGTTTCTGGAAACGCGGCGCAAGCTTCTGCTTGTGCTGTCCGTAATGCTGCTTCGCTTGGCCCGCAGCGCCAGGCGGTCCCATCAGTGGCGGGATGCTCTGGTTCTGGGACTGCGACTGCTGTGGCTGCTGTTGTTGCTGCTGCATGCCATCGCCGCCACGAGACGACTGGGAACCGTTGCTCTTGGATTTGGAGCGTTCGCGTCTGCCACCAGCTTTGGCGTTCTGTTGCTCGTCCTTCTGCTGTTGTCTGCTGGAGTCTTTGACGTTCTTCTTGGATCGAACTTCCTGGAATCCATCGGAGTCGATTTTTCCGTCGTCTCCGGCGTTACCGGATGCAGCGTCGTCGATGATGCTTCCATCGTCGTGGTCCACGTTGCTACCGGCGCTGCTGCGCTTTTCCTTGGATTTCTTGGCATTGATGTCGTTCAGAGCTTGGTTAACTAGATTTGGATCATTGAGCTTGATGTCGTCGACGCGATTGACCATCTGGGCCTCCTTGCCCATCTTTATACTATTGATCGGGCCAGCGTTGGCTGAGCCTTGGCTGCGCGGACGACCGTTAAGCTGGGTGTTCTGTATCAATGGTGGAATGTGGTTACGCTGTGGTCCTCCGCCGCTGCGGTCCGCGGCTCCCTGGGCGTTGCGAGCTTTCTCGGCGCCTGGAGCGCGATTCGACTGGGCATTGGAAGACTTGGGACCTTTGCTGTCGCCTCCCTTGGGCTGCTGCTCTCTTGGCTCTCTTGGCTCTCTAGGTTCCCTGGGCTCCCTGGGCTCTCTGTCGCGATCTCTATTGCCGCCACCGCGACGATTGTCACGATTGTCACGATTGTCACGATTGTCGTGAGCGTCGCGGTTATTGCCAACGGCGTTGCGCTCATTTCTAAACGGCTTGTTCGAGCGACTCGATGGCGGTCCATGACCGTCGAGCGGCTGTTCCTCGCTGTTTTCAGAGTTGGTCTCCCAATCTTCGTTGCCGTGTTCATTCTTCATCGACATACCGCGGCCTCGACCACCCTCGTCGGCTACGCTTCGAGTACGCTTGGATTTGAGCTCTTTCTCCTTGGGAGGTCTGGGCCCGGCGCTTTGCTGCTGTCCGGCATTGTTGCCTCCACTGTGATTGTTTACCTGAGTGCTGGGCGACTTGGTGTGTCGCGTAAGGCCAGCAGTCAAGGCCTGCTGCTTAGCCATTGTCTTTTCATCGGCCGATTGATCTCCCGACAGCTGAGCATTCGACTGGTCGTAGTGCTCGGATGGGCTGGCATTGGTTTTGTTGGAGTCGACGAGATTGTCCGGTCTATCGGTGGAGAAGGGGCTCTTACTGGGTGGGGGCCCGTAACCGTCCATACGTCCGCCGGCGGCGCTGCCAGTCGTAATGACGTTGACCGGCGGTGCTCCGCGAGACGTGTTGTTCGTACGGAATCCGCCACGTCCACGACGCGAAGGCTCACCAGATGGCGCAAATCCTTCGCGACTGGGTCTTCCACTGTCGGACCTCTTGTCGCCACCGCGTGGACCGAAATCTCGTTGCTGGGAATCATTGGAAATGTCCTTGTTGCTGCCGCTGCTCTTCTGCTGCTGCTGCTGAGAGCTGGCTGCCGTCGACGCGGATGCGGTGCTCGCTGCGGAGGCCGACGACGATTGATTGCGATTGCGTTCATCCTTTTCAGCTTTTGGTGCTGACGGCTTGGGAGAGCGAGCCTTCGGCAGTTGATCGTGGCTGGCTTGACCGAGCTCGTCACCGCTGAGTTCCGAATCGGTGCGATCGTAACCAGGCTTGCGGTTCAGACCTCTGCTGCCACCAGGACCGCGACGACCTCCCCTGGATGACGGGGCCGCAGATGCGGCTGGTTGCACGTTGGCCTCGTTTCTCCACGGGCGCTCGCGCTCGGCACGGTCGCGATCGCGATCGCGACACGACCGCCGGCGGAAGGATAGGCATTGGATCCAGCGCGATCGCGATCGACGCGGTTGCGTTGGTCACGGCCGCCGCTTTCACGGTCTCGATCGTCCGGCCATTGGCGGGCGTTGCGCGAGTCCGAGGGACGCGGTCCGCGAGCGCTGCCACTGCCAGCGCGGTTGCGCGCATTCTTGTCGCGCTTGTCATCCTTGTCGTCGACGTCTTTGTCGAGCATATCAGCCGAGGAAGCGTCCGCGGGACTGCGCTTCTTGTTGTCGAGACTCATCTTCTCCATGCCGTGCTTGAGTTCGTTGACTTGCTTGTGATCGCTCATCTTCGACTTGTCGTCGTGTCCGTAGCGATGCTTCTCTTCCTCTCCTTTTCAAAGGTTGGCGACATGGCATCGGCCCAGCTCGTGCTCTTAGTCTCGGCTTTGCGTCCCCAGACGCATTCTTCCTTTTTGTCCTCCTTCGGACTGTCTTTCTTATCATCGTGACGCTTCATCGGAGCTCCGCGCTTATTGTGCACGTCCTGGTCTTGATCATGCTTGTCCTTGGCCATCAATGGGCCCGACATCTGACGACGATCGCGATCCCTGTCCCGGATGTCTTCTCGGAAGTTATCACCCGCGTGCGGCTTCTTCGGGACTTGCTGTTTCGACAGCTGCTCCTCCTCGTACTCGGGGTAATCATTAGCCCAGGAGCCGGTGGAAGGCGCTATGCGCGAGTCCTCGTGCACCGAGGTACGCGAAGTGCGCGAGTCCCGGGAATCCGGACGCGTCGGCCGCTCGTTCTCGGAACGATGACCGAGATCAGCACTGCTGACGCTGCGTCGGCCGCTGTCGTCGTGGGACACGCGACTCTCGTGCCAGTCGCCGGAGCTGTTGTTGTCGCTGCGAGCGCCGTGACGCAAGTCGCTGGGCTGCTGATCGTCGAACGCGTGCTCCTGAGGCGATCCCTGTATCAACGATAAATGTCGCATGAGTCGATGCTTCCAAAATTTCATTTTATATAACTTGAGCAGTGTGAAATCATCGCCGCAACTCACCTTGCTGTATCCATCGTGATCCTTTCTGTCTCTGTGATCTCTGCTGTCTTTGTCGTCGTAACCGCGCCTCTGGTCGGGATGTTGGTCAGCCCAGCTGCCACTGTTGCGTCGATTGTCGTCGTAGTCGTATTCCTTGCCGGACGAGTAGCGATCGCGATCACGACGTGGATAATCGTCGTAATACTCGTTGCTGGACTGCTTTCTGGCAGGCTCGAAGCGACGATGGGATCCGCTGCCACCACTGCTGCGACGGTCCCTAGCATCGTCGTCCCGGTCACGCTCACGATCACGCTCGTCCATGCGTCTTGGGCCAGGTTTCATACTGTTGTCTGCGATAGTAGTGAAATAATTAATGTTGTTCAAAATAAGTTTTTGGAATAAAATTACGATTATAAACAAATATACTTGCTAAAGATACTTGAGACAATATAAATTATGTTTCTTAATTCTATAGAGATCTATTTTCAATGATATAAAACCTAATTTATGAAAATGTATATAATTGCATGCAGGATTAAAAAAATTACATGCACAGAGGGTAAGTCATTATCATAAGAACGAATATTAATAAAAGATAACTTGATGCTTAGTAGTGCTAAGATAAAAAGGAGCATTTTTTCTGTTGTAAAGAAGTATTTGACAAATGATTATTATGGTATCGAAATTTCATCATCTTCAAATACTTAATTGAAAGTTTGACGTAAATAGACAAGATATTGAAACGGAAGTAGAAATTAGTATTACAAGAAGTCTAAGAAATCAGATATACATTTTCGAATGGCTCATTACTAAGCACATAAGTTATCTTTCATAAGTTTTCCATCATTACATAAATGATTTCAAAATATTATCAAAGCTTACTTTGATATCTTTTGAATCATTAACGACGCCATAAATACTAATGAGCGTTCTCAATTAAACGCAATCTAAAATTGGCATTAGTAAACAATTATTTTACGGGTTAGGCAACATTTTTAGGACAAGTCAGTGAGAAAATGAGGATCGGGTGATTTTTAGGGCTTATTTTAGCAGCGTATGATAAATTGATATTGCGTTCCGACTGTTAGCCGTCCAAAGCATTTAAATTGTGCATGACATAGCATAAAGGATTTATATGCACGCAAATCAACAGCAATAAATGTTTTGTTAAAATACTATGCAAAAAAAAAAATAGTAAAAAAAGGGTGCAGTTAGGTCTGATGTGAAAAAGATCATGCATAAAAAAAATCTACGGAGGTATGGAAGAGAAAACACTCTTAACGAATACACTAACGAAGAGATAAAGAGTTAAATCGCTCAATGGCACGTACTCAATGAGTTAGCATGGTTATGGACCCATCGACCAGGGTCATATTGCTGCGAAAATGAAACGGGCTGCGAGGAGCGCTCGGTGCTTGGGGAAAGTCGATTATTGGTCTGAGCCTGTGCAGCTACTGCACCGCTCCTCTCGGCCTGCTGCTTTTGAAATCTCGGCGGCAGATTGCTCTGAAAGTGACGGGAGAAAGCGGGCTCGCGCGCTGACGGGCCACTCGACGGTTCCATGGAGGAGGAAGCGTTCGATGCTCCAGCCGACTGCTGTTGCTGTTGTTGGCGCATGAAAGAGGGACGTTCAATCTGGCGAAACTCACTTGTTGCTTGGTGTTTGTCAGGTGCGCCGGCCTGCTGCTGGCTGTCTTTGCTCGACGACGCGTCCGAGGAGGAAGTGCGCGACCGTGTCTCTCGCTTCCACTCGGGCATGATTGCGGACGCCGCCGGTGGCACGCTCGACTTGCTCTCGCTATTACCGGCCTGCTGCTTTTGCTGCTCTTCGTCCTTTTGCTTTTTCTCGCGCAACTTGTTCTCGAGGTCTTGCAATTTCTTGGCGGCAGCCTGCTTGGTCTGCTCGAGGAACCGCTTCTCTTCTTCCTCTTTGCGCTGACGAGCGCGTATCACGACCGAGTTCATGTTCTCGGCCTGTTCGCGACGTCGCTGGTTCCATAACTCTTCTTCATCTGTAACATATATTATTCATTGTGTTATTTTAATAGCAAGTACATGCTATTTGCATATTGCATCGTCCGAAAGACTTTTTCAAGGAATTGAAAACGCGCTCTTACCTCTGATAGCGTGGGATGATCTCGATGGTTGCTGAGGAGGATAATTATTTGAGGGTGCTGCTGACTGTCCACGAAAGTCACGTGGTACGGGCTGATTCCAAGACGTCAAGACACACATGCCGCCCTTGCGATTATCCTTGGACTGTGGTGGATGTTCTTTTTCTCTTGAGGGTAAATTGTCTTTCTCTTCAGAATGATCTTTTTTGTGGTCTGATTCCTTTCGACTGTCTTCTATTTTTTTAGAACTTGCAGCGCTAGATGAAGACTGTTGATGAGACTGTGAGTGTTGGTTGCTCGATGGCTCATCACCTTCCTCATCGCTGAATGCAAGTTTTTGATTATAATCTATGTCATCGGAGGCGGTCCAACCGGCATCACGCGAAATGTCGTCCATGCGAGACAAGTCCTCTTCTTTGATAATTGGACGCGTCACAATTTCTTCTTCTGGGGGTGGCTGGCGAGACTCGCGCTCTTGTTGGCGAGGTGATGCACGATCGCCTGTATAATTGAAACGTGGTCGTGGACCAGTCGCTGGGAACTGAGTAGGGAAGTTATTTCCCGCAGCCAGTTGACCTTTATACATCTAAGGAAGATTTTTCATTTAGCGTGTTTTACTTTCAATGATGGGTGTCGAAGGAGCATGACAAAATTATATACTTACAAATGGGGGAATGATTCCTCTGTAATGGTGCATATTACTCATTCCAGGTTGTTGTTGATTAGCCTGATTATTTTGTGAGGCACCACCACCTGCTGCATTCTGGCCTGCCTGGCCCCCTGCCATGCCTTGCGATTGGGCCGAGTTCGTTCGTACGCCAGCGGCAGCTTCCGCTGGACTGGGACCACCCAAGTGGGGGCCCGGGCCCCCCTGAGTATTCCCAGCGCCGGCCGCTCCTGCTGATCCCGGTGCACCACCCGCTATGCGACTTCCACCTTGGCTCCAGCTTCCTTCTGCTAGTTTTATTTTATACGAATTCATTAGTCAAATCTATCCAATTCAATTTCCAAAAATTGTTGTTTCTTCATTATCTCGTCAAACTTACTTTGGGGACGTAGACTTGGCCCGGGACCATATTGTGCGTTTTCGCGGTTCTGTTGTGTTTGTTGCTGTCCTGCTACAGGTCCGCCTCCTTTTAGAAAAAATTAAATTGACACGATATAAGTAAATAATAAATATATTTAAGTACCAACTGCAAAATTAATGTAAAACAATTCAAATAAAAATAATTGAAACAATGAATTATGGGGTTCGATTGAAAATAGTGTTTGAAAATAAATGATCAAATGTGGATTAAAAAAAAATAACAAACATAAGCGCATCTTTCTATGCTTCTATAACATCACCTACAGCCTACTATCAACAATTGTAATAATAATAATATTAACATGCTCTACAACAATGGGCTAAAATATATTGAACATCAAGTACAGTTGAAATAAAAATTTTACTGCAAATAGTTTATGAACGCCGTCAACATATGCAGGAAATAATTTAAATAAGCAATACAGCATAAAAATGGATGCTCTCTTAGGGCTACAAACAAGAATAAAATTAAAAAAAAACATACACAAGGGTAAAAACTCTCATTGATAAAACATTTGCTATAAAATGTTATTTTCTTTACATTTAGAATATGTTTCAGAACATGGATAAGTAAGTTAGAATCAACTAATCCTTATTCATGGACATATTCAAAAATGTAAAAACTTTATTAGAAAATGTTGTGGGATAAATGAGAAATTTTCTTTTTTGAACAATAAGAACAATTATTAAAATGGAGAAAAAAAGGTGTAACCAAAAACTGGAAATATGGGTAGGTTACAAAATTTAATTGACAGTTGGTGTAAATTACGAACTGGATAAGAAAGCAAATTAAATAAAAGAGCAGAGGGCATAAATAAAAGCCCACTAAAATGATTGTGAGATAAAGATAAGTTGGCACCTGCAGCTGTTTGCTGCTGGCCTGTTGGTGGGCCGGATGACTGGCCGCTCAGACTTGGAAACTCGTGCTGGAACTGTGGAGACTGGTGGGCCAAAAAGCTTAAGCCTCGGCCGCCTCTTCCCGATTCTACAAGGCCTGCATAACCGAATGCTATACATTTACCAGGAACATTATGTTAAACGACAATAAGTTTCTTTTACTTAGAAACTCAATCCATTTTTAAGGGATGCATTTGTATCATGATGCTTTAATTCAAATTATAGCACTTAAGAAAGTTTCTATATCTAGTGGAACACACTGATAGACTCTGTTAGTTTCTTTATCAGAATGTAAGTTGCTAGTTTATCAATCAAGCAGTGTCTACTAATCTTAAATTGCATGATTCACCTTGAGCTTTTTCAACATTAAATTTATAGCAACAGTGATTATCAAATAATAGAAAATACAGTTATTAATGATGAAAATGGTTCATGAGATTAAAGGTCAAATAATATTTATTTAACTCACCAACATCGCCTTGTTTGCTCATTATTGCACTCCATGATGACTTTCCTGAATCTGTTTGGTGTTGATTTTGTCCTGGCAGTGATGGATGCTGTTGTTGTGTTAATGAAGGTATTTTTGCAGGTATGGGTCCTGTTGCACATTGTGTTGGTGTAGAATTTACCTGTAATTTGGAAAAGACATGTTACCAGCAAACTGTTTGAGTCAATTCACAAATAGTTGAATAAAATCATCTACTAACGTGTGTTGTATTTGTGGGGGTGTTGGTTGAAGTTACAGTGTTTGTAGTAGGTGCTGATTCCTTGGTTGTGGCCCAACCACTACCACCGCTTGGTACTAGAGCGACTGCTGGATCACTGCTGCTGGTCTCACTCCTCAGACTCGGCAAGTTAGCTGGAGGTCGCCTGGCTGAGGGCACCTTTCCCAATGTTTGCATTCCATGTTTACGTGGTACCGTGCTTTTTTGTTGCTGTTGTTCCAAAGACTCTCCCTAAAGGAAGTTCATTATATCCAATTACAACAATCGGTCTCATCTTTTCTGCATGACATTGCGGGGGATCAAGAGTTACTTACCCTGCTGTTGCGGTACAAACTATTGATGTCTATCGATTGATACTTGGTTTTTCCTTTCTCCCCCTTCGAAGCAATCCCTGACAGAGTAGACATACTGTCTGCAGGCAACCATTTAGGACTGCTCAGACCCAGCGAACGAACCTTTTGTCTGCAAATATAAAATGAAAAAAAAAAGAGGTAAAGTAACGTCACGTTTTTTTGAACAAATGAATCATTAACATATAACCAGACCACGCATCGCACACGTGCCAGACAAAGGAATTCTCTCTCTTTCGCGCGAGTGCAAAAGACAGAAAGAGATAGAGACGGCGAGAGAAACAAACAATAATATTTCAACGTTATTCTTTGTCGAGAACGTTCTTCTCCTTTTCGACTGTCAACACGTTGCAAGTCACGAGCACAAGAGTGCGCGAGAGAGACGAAAAATGTGCGTCAACGCTTCTCGATAACGCGACGACACGACGATATCGCGATTCGGACACACACACACACATTAACACGCAATCCTTTTTGGGGGAAAAACGCGCGTGTGCAACGCGAGACACGGGCGAACGCGAGGAGGCTAAACAAGAGCTGCTGCTGCTGCTGCTGCTGCTGCTACTGCTGCACAGCCAGTGCGCGCGCGAAAGAGAGAGAGAAGGTCATTCAACTTCGCGACTCTCGCAGGAGGCGCGCACACACTCGTATCGCGCACGGAGGGAGGAGAAGGAAAAAAGGGCATTCTATAATAATAATAAATACGCATCGACCGTACACGTTGTTTTTTCTTCGGCGAGTCTCGTTTTTCACTCTCGGTTATACGCGCTGCTGTTTTGCGGAAAAATGTCTCGGATCTCGCTCGCTCGCTCGCTCGCTCGCTCTCACTGGTTATGATACACCGACTAGAGGCAACCTCTTCTTCTCGCTATATAATTCCCCCTTTTTTGTATTCTTTCAAGGCGATCGTACTCGTCCAAGGCCGCTGCTGCCGCCGCCACCGCGGCACACAACTACACTATATATATACTATCGTATCGGCTCGTGCGTGCGTGCCGCACATACACGTATTCCATACGCACTCACACATATGCCTACAGCAGCACTCCATTACTTTATACTCTCTTTCTCGATCTCTTATGTTTTATATACCCGAGAGCGGCACAATTGCGTACGCGCATCGTGTACACCTTTTCTTAATGGTTAATAAGACTTTTGATTTGACTCACGTTTGCGCGAACGACGATATGGACGGATATGGACGTGTCGTCGTCGTTCTCGTTGCTGCGCTCGACGCAGATGAACAGAACGAAAAATAAAAAATTGAAAAAAAATCTCAACGAATGAACGAACGAACGAGCGAACGATAACCAGCCACCGCTACACCGATACCACTCTATACCAGCGGCGGCGTATACAGTAAGAGCAACGTCGTCGTCGTCGTCGTAGTTGTGCCGCGTGCGCGACTCATACAGCTGCATATAATGTAAAGGCTTTTCTACGCTCAGCCGATGCTGCTGCTGCTGGCTCTCTCTCATATGTGTAATGAGTATAGAGCGAGAGAGAACCTATACATTAATATCTTTCTCTCTTTCTCTCTCTCGTAAAAAAGTAGATGGCTTAGTAGTTAGTATAGTAGTAATGATCATCACCGCTGCCGCCGCCGACGCCGCCACCGTGAACGTTGCGTGTACATATTTCTTCTTAAATATTGTGGCTTACGCGAGCGGCAGACATTGCGCTTATATTATTATAATAACGAGTGCTGTAACATCAATGCAGACGCCCCCGTATAGACCTGCATATATACGAGAGAGAGAGAGAGAAAGATAAAGTCTAACGACCGACCGATAATGAAAGAAACTATTATAATGAAAATTCGGTCCGCCCCCCGATGATCGTCGTTTCATCATTATAGGTAAATGTGTCGCGTGGCGGTCAGAGGGATTTACGGCGGCGACGCGATCCACCTTGCAGCGTGGCATGGGCATTTAGATAGGAAAAAATCATCGTACCATCCGTGTGCACCTATAATATACATTATAATCGTAATACATATCGGATCGAAAGGAGAAACAGTTGAAGAACTCAACTTCACGGAGATAGCGCATAAACGAGTGGAAAAGAATAGCGAGAAAGAGAGCAATGACTAATGAGTGTGTATAACGCGGCGCCGCGAATTTCGTCTCTCTCTCTCTCTCTCTCTATGTTCCGTGGCACGCACTCTCTCTCTCTCTCTCTCTCTCCCGTCCATCTTCTTTCGTTTAATGCCGTATAGCCGCTGTGCTGTTGCTGCTCGCGGCGGCGCGTCGGTGTACGCGCTGCGTGCGTGTGTGTGTATGTAGTGTTGCTACCGTTCAAGGGAATATATAGGTAGTATAAGTACACATACACGTAGACACGGATTTACATTATAAAGGGGCGCGATCGTGTGTGTGTGTGTGTGTGTGTTGCGCGGCGGGTGCAAGGGGCCGGCGGAAGAACGACACGAACACGAGAGAGAAAGACGAACGAGCTTATGTACGCGTATACACACACGTAAAAAAATCTCGCGTGGAATTTCACACACACACACTCATGGAGAGACACGCTCATGCATACGCAGAACTTGGACTCTTTCTCTCGCGCGCGCGCGCGCGCGAATGGCAGAGATTCCGCACCACCAAACCTAGATCAACAACAATTCTTTTCTCGAAATTTTTGCAAAAACACCTCTCTCTCTCTCTCTCTCTCTCTCTCTGTCTCTGAGTCATCGTACACGCATCGTACACGCAGAGAATCCCGGTGAATTTCTGCGTGTGCGTGTCAGCCACGCACACGCGCGCGCACAAATCGCGCTACGATCGTGCGACCTAACCCATAAGCTCGACTCCTATATGTATATACAAGAAGTGTGTATGTATTGTATGGCAAAAGGCGTGTTAGCGTTCCGTTTCCCCTGGCCGAGATATACATACACGACGATACGCGTATATATATATATATGCGTGTGTATGCGTGCGATGTATACGCGGCGCGCAGCTTCCTTCCTTCCGGAAAGAAACAACCTCAAGAGTATACACATAATCATCGTCCGAGTTTTATGTATAATAATATATAATGTAGTATACATTTTGTGCTCTCTCTCGCGCATATTATATACACACTGACACGTATACACGAATTCTATTTCGCGTGCCACACGCTGGGGCTAAGTCGTATGTATGTATGTATGTGCGCGTGTGTGTTGTATTGTACGCGACGACGACGACGCTCCGTCTCTTTCTCGCGCCCGACCGACGAGAGCCTCGACTTTGCGCACTAACACACACACACATAGATATATGCGCGTGTGTGTGTGTGTGTGATAGAATATGTATATAAAATGCGCTTCGACTTCGACGAAGAAAACGACGAGACGATAACGAGAAAATGAAGAAAAAAAAAAGAAAGAAGAGCTCGTGCGTGACTCCCTTACCTTGGTCCGTCCAAATGGGTAGGCGATACAAGAAAATCCCTCGGGGCAACGTCAGGCTCCCAAGTTGCTGCTGCTGCTGCTGCTGCTGCCGTTGTTGTCCGTCGTCGTTACAACACAGACACACAGACACGGACGTGTGTTAGTAGAAAAAAGAGTCGAAGAGAGATAGAGAGTCTCGAAGAAAGAGGAGAATTTTCAACGTCGGATTTTTGTTTTCTTTTTTCTTCTTTTTCGCTGGTTCGCGCACACTACTCTCTCTCTCTGAACGGGACGACACACCACAACGGGCGACGTAGACACACAGACACACTCACTAGTGGCGCGTACACGCACACAGAGACAGACAGACACACAGACACACACAACGGCTAGCTAACTGCCGTGTGTTTTGCCAACAGGACGAGTAGAACTTGGTCGAGTGGCGATGAAAAAGAGCAGCTCTTGTCTTGCAGATTGTTGTTGTTGTTGTTGTTGTTGTTTTATATATATTTATGTTAATACGGTAACACCGTGGCGGAGATTTTGGTCTAAGGCTCTCCGCTTATATGTATACGTGTATATATACGTGATGTATATGTATACGTTGTTACTTTCTCAACGCAGGTTGTGGTGTTCTTTGTTGAGAAATCGTCGTTGTCGTCGAACTAACACACACACATACACAAACGAGTGTCCTCTTCTTCTCTTCTGTTTTTTTTTTTTGTTACTTTAAAATAATTATAAATTATACTTGACACTTTTTGTTGTTGTTGTTGCGAACTTTCGTCGCTCGTCGATTTATATATTCAATAATAAGATGAAACAATTAAATTAACACACACTACGATACGGCACAGTTCGCGTTATACACAGTATTATATACTACTATACGTCGATTCCTTATTCTTTATTATCGAATAATTGTGTTATATTTTTATCAAAAAAAAAAAAAAAAAAAAACCGCCTTGTTGCTCGTTGAAGAGGAACACACGGTGGGGGGAAATGAGAATGAAAAGAAAGAAAAAAGTTCACGTCTTCGTCGTCGTCGTCGTTGCTGTTGAAGATCGACGATGATGAAGAAGCGAAGAAAAAAAAATTATGTATACGTATGCAAGGAAGGAAAAACGAATTTTTGGTCAAGTTGAGAGAGGAGAGAGAAGAGAATCGCCGACGTGACCGACGACGATGCGCTGTTATATACAGCCGCGTATAATATGCCTATAATGCTGCTCTGCTGCTGCTGCTTCGCGAGCCACTTCACACACACACACGCGTATACACACACGAACGGTACCACACTCACACGCACGCATACAACACGTATATATATATAATATAACACCACCACACACTTCTTTATCTTTTTTTCTCTGCCTTTTTCTCTCTCTCTCTCTGGCTGGTGGTGGTGGTGGCTGGCCGTCTCACACACTGTACGAGAACCCGAAACTCACTCTCTTTTTTTTTTCTTTTACGTCCGTCTTGCTTTAATACAATATATTATAATCTATCTATCGCGCGGGCCCCTCTCTTTTTTTTTTTTTCCTCTTTTTTATTATTTCACTTAACAAGTCGACTCGAGCGCGCGCGCGGGTTATCCGCACAGAGAAAATGAAACACGGTTATGTGTGCTCTCTCTTTGGGTGCCCTTCTAGGCTCTCTTTCCTCTCCGGGACTACTGCGGACTCTGCGCTGCGATTCTCTCTCTCTCTCTTTCTCTCTCGGTCTTCTATATGCCGTGATACGGGCGCCGCGCACACAGTAGAGCAGAGCAGCACCACTCGGGCTGTTACACACACACAAGCGCGAAACGCTCCTGCTGCTGCTGCTGCTGCGCGAATATTGTACAGATGTATATAGCAACGATTGATACGCGCGCATGCACACATACACGCTTCTCTCTTTCCAGTGTATATATATATATGAGCTGGTGTAAGGTACGAGAGAGAAAAAGAGAGAGAGAGACTTGTACGTGTGTGTGTGTGGCTGCCCTGCCTGCCTTGCACTTTTTCGCAATTAATGCAATGACAATATTGTTTTATTTTACTATCGGTCGCGAGCCGAGCAAGTGCGAGCTCGGCCGTCGTCGTCCGGTGGCTGCAGGAGAAACTCGTGTTTTGTTTTTGTTTTTTAATCGGGTGTTCTCGACGTGCAGGCCGCGCGCGCTGCTGCAGTTGCGGACTTTAAGCTGCTGCCTCGGCTTCTCTTTCTTTCTTTCTTTCCTTCTCTCTCTCTTTATTATGATACACTTCGTTCGTCCTCTAACGAGCTTCGGATTTTCTGGCTTGTGTGCCTCGGCGGTGGTGTGCTCGCTGCACGTCTATATAGTTCGCATATTCGCATAGTTTCTTTCTATCTCTCTCTCTCTCTCTCTCTGTTTTAAGCGCAAAAGGGGAGAGAGAGAGAGAGAGAAGGAGATAGAGTTGGCGAGCAAACTTGCCGAGTTTGCGATAGAGAAAGAGACGGATGCACATTATAAGATCGCGCCGAACGAAACGAACGAACGAGTCGACGGCTGGTGGCGCGCGAGAAAGATGCACCTTTATAGTTCGCGCAGATAGAGAGAGAGAGGACGCGTTTTGTAGAGCGCGTCACAATACGATGCGCGCGCGCGAGAAAGAAAACACACACGCTTTTAGATTCTTGGCTCGCTGATCGACTTACTTACTTGCTTACTTTTTTTTTAACTCTTGTAACGCCGCGCGTACACCTGTATACGTAGTTGTTTCCTCCTCGTCTATATAATAAATAATGTATTTTTATGTTTTCGCAACGCGTCATCGTTATAATCGCCGATCGGCTCTCGTTAGCGCGGCGCGAGTTAAAAGTCATTCGTCATAGTATATATAAGGTGCAGTGGGCGATGCATACGCAAGCTCCTATATAGTTCTATGGTTCTATATGTATTTTGTGTCATTGTGATTCGCGCGCATATATATATAGCACGAACTCATATATACGAGCGGGGTCCCGTTATCGTTGCGATTTGCTCCGAAACGAGATCTTATAATTAACGAGGGGCGACGAATGTCAAAAATTTTCTTCGGTTCAAAACGCCAGAGTCATCCTCGTTCTCTCTCTCTCTCTCTCTCTCTCCTCCTTTTTTTTGTTTTTTCACCCCCCTCGTTCGCGCCACCACACCCGCGTACCCTAACTCGCAAAGCTACACTACTCTCCGCTTCTAAGAATACGTGTGCCGCGTGGGCTTCTCCGTTCGTCGAATTCATCTCGTTTTTACTTTTGAGCTTTGTTACTTCCTTCCATCTCTTTTCCTCTCATACTCTATATATATTTCGCGGTGAATCGCAGGATACCCATATATAACGCGCGCCCGCGCTTCTGTGTGCATGCGTGCGTGCGTGCGTCTGTGTGTACGCGCGCGCCTCGAGTTCGTATGAATGGGATTGTTGGTATATATATATGTTGCATCGATACATTTAACGTACACCGCGCGACGACGAAAAATTCGTAACGACGATATAAAAAGCGGCAGCGACAAAGTTTTCGAGAGAAAGAGAGGAATCGAATTCACGGTCGGCGTAAAGTTTCTCGCTGTAATGTCTCTCTCTCTCTTTCTCTTGCCTATATATAATATAATACTACATTAGCGGCTTGCGATAGTACTCAACTTGTATATACAGATATATACAGTATGTGTGCCAACAACTGCTGCTTACATACACAAACGCGCGCGCGCGCGCACACATTCCGCGAACTGCTGCGATCGCTCCGTCTTCGTCTGGCTCGCGTTACGTATACGAGGGAATAACAAAATGGCCGCGCGATCGTGCGTGCTCTTAAGTGTATACAAATACACACATATACACAGAGGACGATCGACTCCGCGGCAACTCGTCATCGACGGATATATAATACAATAATATTGCAGGCACGCCGACGCGTGTCTTATATGTGTGTGTGTGTGTTATATGGACCCCCCCGCTCGGACGTTAAATGCTCGTATCGTATTCCTATAATATAATACAAAGGCGCAGAGAGTGTATATATAGACGATGTATATAGCGAGCCGCGGAGCTCTCTCATCGATTCGAGCAGCATTTAACATAACGTTCGTATCGAAAGGAACTTTTCGTTCGCGTTACGATATCGCGTTACGCATTACGGAGCTCGCTCCGCGACTCTCTCTCTCTATCTATCTATCCGAGAGATATAATATACGGTATACGAGAAAAAATATGTATACGTGCCGCCGAGTCGAGCGAAGAATCCCCTTTCGCGAGCTGTATTTTTATATATAATATAATATATATAGCCAGGCGGCAGACTGTATATGGACGAGATAGCGCGGAGCGTGGTGGTGGTGGTGGTGGTGCCGAGCGCCGTTGTAACGATCAATACGCTAAAACGTTACATGCTTACGAAGCGGCTGCTGCTGCTGCTAGCACATGCCACATACCCATGCGGCCGGTGGTGGCTATACTTTGGCTTTGTGCAGCTTGCGAGACACGATTCACATCCGCCGAGCGTTGCTCGGTTCGCGCCGAATATATGTAAACCGTTAGCCTACTGTATTTATATAGTCGAGCCGGCGTGTGGTATTGGGTATGGGTATACTTGTGTGAATTACCCTGCGACACCGTGCCGAATGGTCGAGCTTTAAAAGATACGACTCTGAAAAAAAAAAGGGTATACCCTCGTGATACGCGATCGTTGCTCAATAATGATATCGGTTTTGATTTACGTCAGTATATACGGTACGATCGTTCGAATACAAATTGTAACGATAACGAAGCGACGAGCACGAGCGAGCGCGTTGAGTAATCGGTATATATACCTATATTGTAAAAAAGACACCTCGCTATATACGTGACCTCGAAATTCAAAAAAACAAAACTCTCTCGTATAGAAATTCCGTGTACACCGCTTCGAGAGATTTCTCTTCGAATTTTACCTTGTACTCGCTGCTGCTGGACGCGAACGTCTAATTGAATTGGATCGCGAGGCGCGACCCTTGCTTATAAGAATCAGTCCTTCGGGTCGTAGTTTCAAGGGCGAACGAGTAACGATATAACTTCGTATATATAAAAATGATCGACTTCGTTCCCCTGAATGAAAGGCGAAGCGCTAACGTCGGTATTTATATGTAAACACTTCCGAACGCGGCGCGCGATGCCTTTCATGCCGCGCGCCGTTGGCGGTTGGCATTAGATTTTGAAATCGCGACGTGTGTATTAGATATCGAACACGGCTCCGTCTTCGAAGCAGCAGCTCCTTATTTCGAAATTTTTTTTTCTCTCTCACTCTCTCTCTCTCTCTCTCTTAACGTCGCGCGAACGCGGCAACTATTTTCGTCCGTCATCGCGTTGTATATCGTAATACCTCGAGCGCGTATAAGTGATCGCGAAGCACGTGCGGGTCGCTCTGTCTCGGCTCCGTTATTTTTTTTTTTGTTTTTTTTTTTTCACGCGTCCAAACCAAATTGCGGTATCGAAACATACAATCGTCATACATCGGCCGCGAAAATGTCCGACGACCTTTCCTCGACGGACCCGTGCGCGAGGCACGAGAAAGAACTGTACGCCAGCCTCCTGTACAGCCACGACAGTCAGCTGCAGTTCTGGCAGCTGTGCCACGACGGCAAGGCCCTCTGCGCCGAGATCCTGCTGCGCGGCCGTTGCGGCGAGATCGACGTGGACCTGGCCTGTCGCGACACCGGCCGGCCCTGGTGCGGCTGCTCGTGCCTGGCGCCGCTGCTCGTCGCCGCGAACAAGCGCCGCTACGCCACGATCGCCTTTCTGCTGGGCCACGGGGCCAGAGTGGACGCGCGCGACGAGTCGGCTCGCACGGCTCTGCATCTCCTGTCGAGGCTGGGCTCCTGGTGGAGGATCGACGAGCGGACGGAATTCGACCGGCACGCCGACGTCGTGGACCTGCTGGCCGGCTACTCGGAGTCGCATCAGTTGGACGCCCTCGACGAGGACGGGCGCAGTCCGATGTTTCACTTGTTCAGGTACGAGAGCGGCCGCGGCAACGATTACGCGGGAAAAGCCAAGCGCGTGAGGCGTCGTCAGCTGCGTCTGCTGCGCTCGCTGCTCGAGAACGGGGCCGATGCGACGATCGTCGACGGCCGGGGCTGGTCGCTGCTGCACTGCGTCGCGGACTGGCGTGGCTCGCTGGCCCCGTACCATCGCAACGACCATTACGGCGCCGCCATGGCCCAGAGTCTGTGCGAGCGCGGGGCCCGGGTGAATCGCCGACTCGGAGCGGCGGCAGGAGGAGGAGGAGGAGGCGCGACCCCGCTGGAGATGGCCGTGCGGAATCTGAACTACGCCGTGGCGCGGGTGCTGGTGGCGAACGGCGCCGAGGCCACGAGCTGCTGGACTATCGGCGATACTTTCCCGTGGCCGGGACGGACGTGGTCAACGCCGACACGATCCTGAGGACGTACTACATGAGCGTGGCGACCTTCGGCAAGCTGCGAGCGCCGAGGATCGCCAAGATGCTGGACTTCTTGGAGCGCCCGCCGTGGATCAAGAGCGTGGAGGGCTTCAACGCGCTCATCAAGTGGGGTGAGTGGAGCATCGATGACGATGTCGAATCAACATTTCGAAGCTCGAGTTGAAATTTCAGCGTGATCGGTTGGTTATTTCGCGAGATATTGATGTCGTTTCGAGAAAAAAAATTAGCTCGCGTATGAAAGATTGAGGAAAAATTAAAAATTAAGCAGCTTAAAATTATTTTTACTCTACAAAAACAATTTGACATTATTCAACGCGCTTAAAGAAAGCTTTTTATGCAAAAATAAAATAATCGACTCTTTGAAAATCCTAGAGTGGTGTTACCTTGATCTGTATATTGTTACCTTAAGTGTACGCTTGACCACTTAAAACGTCAAATCTTCAGAAAAGTGATTTTCAAAAACAAGTCGAAAAATATATAATTCAGTTCATGCTTCGTATCGTAATTTCAGTGTACTGACATTTATCCTTATAAAACCACATAAAATAAAGAGCTCGAATATTTAAAATACACGAATTATCGAAGTGTCCGCTTTGTAGAATTCAAAATGCCAACTTATTTAGTTTTCGGAAACTAAACTTTAATTTTAACGTTTTAATCAATACTCACGCTCGAAAATGAATTTTCACGATAACTTACAATGAATACTATTATGTGTTTTTTTTTTTTAATCGATTGATTAAAAGAGTAGTTTTAACTGATGTATCCAAAAATTAGCTATGATTAAATCACTAGAGCAGTTTTAGCCCATTCGAAAAATTGTCGATTTTGCGCGAGACAATGAAAACGTTCTCTCTATCGCAGCTCCCGAGGACAGAATCCGCGACTACTTCGACGACGTGTGGTTGGCGCTCGAGGACGAGCAGCTGCCTCGCGAGCTCGACGAGGTCGCGTGGGCCGCGTTGAAGCTCCCGGTGGAGCGCGCCTACACCACCACGCTGCTGGCTGGATTCCACCGTAGCCGAGAGACGGACCGTCTGTTCTCCTACATGGAGCACATACTGCCGGGTTTCGTCGATGTTCTATCCGGCATGAGGATGGAGGTGGAGAACGAGATGTCACGGGCGGACTCGCTGACGCTCGGGCCGAATCTGACGCTGCTGGATTTCTGCCGCAGGAATCCGGCGATCGCGCACGAGCCCGAGGTGTACGAGGCTCTGCGCGCGATGCTCGACGACGACTTCGAGAGGCGCTTCCCGCAGATGAGAGAGATGATAAAGGGCCACATCGCGAAAAATCTGCTGCACAAATTGCGCCGAGAGTTGGCCCGCGCGACGGCTCGCGCTCGCGATTGAGCCGCGCCATTCGAGCTTTTGCGCGTCGTTACGCAATGTGATATGTAAATAGAAGTATTTAATGATTGTAAATAAGTTGTAAAAAATACATAATCTTAATGGAAATTAAATAAATATGAAATTTGATCAAACACCAATATTACAGTAGTACAGGAAATATTTCTTCCTTTTGTAATGTCGAGCGAGCCTTCCTGTTTACAATCAAGTTGAAATTATTTGATAAAATACAAGTTTTTGAAAATTGCGAATATTATTTTAACGGGGTACAATTTCAGAATAATCGTAGTCACTATACTCGATTGATTCGAAATGTTCATATCTTATTGTAGAATTAAAAAAACGCTACGAAAGAAAAGCGAGCTTTCTGACCGAGAGGACGATATCAAAAATTTGAATTTCACAGAGGAGGAGTTATGGGAATTATACATTGGAATAACATTTTGGATTGGATAAAAGTACTAAGAATTAGGATTTAACAATTAGGAGAGCTAGAGTTTCTTTAAGTAAAGAATTATTGTCACTACGTCTCTTTTAGCAGAAATAATCAGTGTCTGTCGGAAAATTTATAAAAAATCTCTCTACGGTGTGACGTTTATAAAAAGTTCAACAGTCAACCAAAAGCTCGCTCCCCATTCATCGCGAGGTTTGAAACAAATTATTGACTGACTGTAGGCTACAGACTGTAGCATGATGAGTCGCAAAAAATGTACAGAGAGTACTAATTCTTGTGAAAAAATAAATCACCACGATAACTAAAGAAGGTGTAGTTGATAGTTGATAGCACTAGGTGCAGGTGAAACACAATCACAAAGGTACAATTTTTATTGAAATTTAAAAAACAATATCTGTATTAAATATAAATATATAATATACTTACGATTGTCAATAAGAATAAAGAAAGCGTGTTTTATTTTTAGAGGGCAGGCCCTCTATTCTTGGTGGAACTATGACTAAAATGAGTTCGAGACATAAAGACTGGATTATTATCAGACGAAAATTTACAACTGTGAGAAAAAAGCTCTTGATATATTAGCCTATGGAAGCTTTTCTGAGCTTGATCCAGAATATTTCAAGAGTCAATATATTCTAGGATTTACTATTAGTATACTCACTAATTACGAAAGCTCATAATTTTCGATAAGTTTGAGACTTAGTGTCATGGACTGCTTTTTCGTGTTTTTTCAAATTACTTCGGTCTCCAAATTTTTTCTCGCATTGTTCCATGCGAAATCTTTTCGACCTTCATGGATCACCCTTAGGTGGGCGACCAAAAGTGATTTATGACCAAATTTTTTTTCGCACTTGTCGCATGCGAAATCTTTGCGATTTTCGTGAACTGTCTTGTGATGTCTGAGCACATGTGATTTCCTTCCAAATTTTTTCTCACACTTGTCGCATGCGAAATCTTTGCGATTTTCGTGAACTGTCTTGTGGTGTCTGAGCACATGTGATTTTGTTCCAAATTTTTTGTCACACTTGTTGCATGGGTAATCTTTACGACCCTCGTGTACTGTTTTTTGGTGGCTGTGTAAATTATATATATTTCCAAATTTCTTCTCACATGTGTCACATACGAAATCTCTCCGACCCTCGTGGACTAGTTTTTGGTGTTTTATCAAATTGCCCTGAACCCCAAATTTCTTCTCACAATTATCGCATGTGAAGTCTTTGCGACCTTCGTGTACTGTCTTTTGGTGAAAAAGCAAATACCCTTTGTTTCCGAGCTTCTTTTCGCATTTGCCACATTCGTAATCTTTACGTCCTTCGTGAACCATTTTTTGGTGTACGAGCAAATTCGATTTTTTTGAAAATACCTTGTCGCACTTGTCGCATTCAAAATCTCTCCGACCTTCGTGGATTGTCTTTTGGTGCATCATCAATTCTGAATTAGTTCCAAATTTCTTCTCGCACTTGTTGCATGCGTAATCTTTGCGACGTTCATGTATAGTCTTTTTGTGCCTGAACAAATCTGATTTTTGTCCAAATTTCCTCTCACATTGCTCACATGCGAAATCTCTTCGACCTTCGTGGACTGTCCTTTTGTGTAAGACCAAACTCGATTTATATGTAAATTTTTTCTCGCACTTGTCGCATGGGTAATCTTTGCGAGCTTCATGGACTGTCCTTTGGTGTACAAGCAAATGAAATTTTTGTGTAAATTTCTTTTCGCATTTGTCACATGCATAATCTTTACGTCCTTCGTGAACTGTTTTTTGGTGCAAACGCAAATGATGTTTAAGTCCGAATTTCCTCTCACATTGCTCACATGCGAAATCTCTTCGACCTTCGTGGACTGTCCTTTTGTGTAAGAGCAAACTCGATTTGTATGTAAATTTTTTCTCGCACTGGTCGCATGGGTAATCTTTGCGGCCCTCGTGTATTGTCTTTTGATGCATGAGTAAATGCAATTTTTGTCCAAATTTCTCCTCACACTTGTCGCATGCGAAATCTTTGCGACCCTCATGTACTACCATCACGTGTGTAAATAAACTCTGCTTACTTGCAAATCTTTTGGCGCACTTTTCACATAAATAATCTTTGAAAACATCGTGGAATATTTTGTTGTGCTTGAGTAAAGTCGATTTATTTTCAAATTTTTTCTCGCACTTGTTGCATGAGTAATCTTCACGATTTTTGTGTACCAATTTTTGATGCGTGGACAAACTCGATTTTTTCACAAATTTCTTATCACACCTGTCACATGCAAAATCTTTGTGTTCTGATATTTGATGTCTACTCAAATGACTTCGAAACTCAAATGTCTTTTCGCACTTGTCGCACGAGTAATCTTTTCGTTCATTATTATGAATTGTATTTTTGTGCGTTATCATGCTCGATTCCAGTGTAAATGACTCCTGACCAATGTCACAAACGTGATTTTTGTTGTCTGAAACATCCTGGGAGTCAACTTCCTCGAATTTCCTCTCACTTTTATCCATTTTAGTACAGAAATTAAACGTTGAATCTTTCTATTTAGTGTCACAGAAATTAAATGAGAAAAATTTATCTTTTGGTATTATAGGTTGTTTTATCAGGAAAGACAATGTTCACACTAATTGATTTCCACTATAAACATGATTAGTTTTTCGAGAGACGACGTTCAATTCGTTTATGATCATATTGTTTACAATCAAGTACCGGTTTATCGGTTTATACATTACTTTCCAAATTTAAACCAGTTCTAACTTAAGTTTGTTACGAATTTGAACGAAATTATCGCTCATTTAATCCTTTTTTCAGCTGCGATGATGAAGTAAAAAATTATCTTTGCATAATGATTGGGCTCGAAAAAAATTAACTTGATCGAGCACTCAAACTTTTGGCTATCATCCTATTTATTTCTTTTTCGGGAAGGATACTCGAGTTTTGGAACTTTGATTTATAAGGCCTATCACAATTAAAGATTAATTTAAAAAATGAATCCGTTCAATGTTTGTTGTATTTCATTAGGAAAGAATTTGAAATTTCACTAGGCAATTCATGGGTATATTTTTCACGCCAGTGACCCGACAAGGACTATTTTTCTTTGTACAAAGTTGTAAATGCAATACTGCAATGCCATTAGCTTATTAATAAAAATCGTATACAGGCCTGAGCCAAGAATAATTATTACGCGTGCCCTGATATCTTTTTTTTACAATTTTTCATGCGCACTTTTTCATCACTGTGAATTTTTCTAGTGGTATTAAAACAGAAAGATTTAGTAACATTTTGTATTTTGCAATAAAACCAACGCATCAATTATAATGATGATATATTTTCAGTTTTTATTTATTTATAACATTTATATTTGATTTATGAACCGATAATGTAAACAAAGTTTTTTTTACAAATAAGTCAAACATGTATTAATAAATTAAATATGAATTATCAATATGAATTTCACAAAGCTCTAGGAGTATCGAATCTGGTTAGCCATTGGTTCAAATGGGGATGGATGAACACAATAAAGCCGCGGGGGCAAAGACTCCAAGTATTATGAGCGCATACTCATTTCTCGTTATAAATTCATGCGGAAATGTGGAAACTGGGTTAATTAACGTTCGAATTTTTCACGACCATCGTGTACTGTCTTTTGGTGTTGAAGTAAATTTGGTTTTTGTGTATATTTCTTCTCACACTTATCGCATGCGTAATCTTTGCGACCCTCATGGACTGATGTTATGTGCAAGAGCAAATTCCGTCTACTTACAAATAGCTTCTCGCATTTGTCACATGCGAAATCTTTACGGCCTTCGTGGACTGTCTTTTGGTGTTGGAGTAAATTGGGTTTTTGTGTAAATTTCTGCTCGCATTTGTCGCATGCAAAATCTTTGCGACCTTCGTGTACGATCCTTTCGTGAGTAAGTAAATTCGATTTGTATCCAAACTTCTTTTCACACTTGTCGCATCTGTAATCTTTCCGACCTTCGTGAACTGATTTTTGATGCATGAGTAAAGTTGCTTTATGTCCGAATTTCTTCTCGCATTGGTCACATGCGAAATCTCTCCGACCGTCGTGTACTGTTTGTTTGTGGGAAAACAAATCTGATTTTTGTCCAAATTTCCTGTCGCACTTGTCGCATGTGTAATCTTTACTTCTTTCGTGAACAAACTTTTGGTGTGAGCGCAAATTCGGTTTTGTTGAACATTTTTTCTCGCAATAGTCGCATGCGAAATCTTTACGACCTTCGTGGACTATCCTTTGGTGCGTCAACAAATATGATTTATATGCATATTTCTTCTCACACTTGTCACATGCAAAATCTATCCGACCTTCATGGAATATTTTTTGTTGCAAAAGCAAATGTTTATGTCCAAATTTCTTCTCGAATTTATCGCATGCGAAATCTTTGCGACCCTCATGGATAGTCTTTACATGTATGCGTAAATTTCGTTTGTTTCCAAATCTCTTGGCGCACTTTTCACATAAGTAATCTTTGAAGACTTCGTGAAATATTTTTTTGTGCTTGAGTAAACTTGATTTGTTTTCAAATTTTCTCTCACACTTGTTGCATGAGTAATCTTCGCGATCTTTGTGTACCAATTTTTGATGCGTGAACAAACTCGATTTTTTCACAAATTTCTTATCACACCTGTCACATGCAAAATCTTTGTGGACTTTGTGTTCTGATATTTGATGTCTACTCAAATGACTTCGGAACTCAAATGTCTTTTCGCACTTGTCACACGAGTAATCTTTTCGTTCATTATGAATTGTATTTTTGTGTGTTATCATGCTTGATTCTAGAATAAATGACTCCTGACAAATATCACCAACGTGATTTTTGTCGCCTGAAACATCCATGGAGACAATTTCCTCTGATTTCTGTTCACCTTTATCCATTTTGGGGACTAAAATAAACGTTGGATCTTTCTATTTGGTGCTACAGAAATTAAATGATTACAATTTATGTTCTGGTATTGAGGCTTGTTTCGTCGGGAAAGACAATATTCACACTAATTTATTTTCACTATACACATGGTAAGTGTTTACGAGGGACAACGTTCGATTCGTTTACGATCATATTGTTTACAATCAATTAACTGATTTATCGGTATATACATTACCTTCCAAATTTAAACCTGTTCAAACTTTAGTTTATTACAAAATTGATCGAGCCTATCGCTTGTTTAATACTTTTTTCAGCTCCGATGATTGAAAGCCTAAGGCAGAGACTTCAAGTATTATGAGCGCATCGGACTGATTTATCGTTATAAATTCATGCGCATACGTGAACTATTGCTGTAGGTGGCGTAAATACGAGAAAAAAAAGTTACTAACGATACAGATCGATTCTGTGGTTGTATGAAACATTAATTTCAAAAATAATGAGACATTTTCGTGCAATAATTTAAAATATTATACCGCGATTGGCTTTTTTCAGCGGCGAATTAGGAAAACGCCGCCCCATTTTGCCGGTTAGTTTAAAGGCCGTTGATTTTTAAAAACTTAGAAAAAAAAATCTTTGGCCGTAGGATTAAAATAAGATTTTGGATTGGATAAAAAATTTAATACGTCTCTCTTGGCAGTAGTAATCACTAGTCAGTCCACAAATCTATCAACATCGTTGAATAGTGTGTGCTTTATCAATTCAGGGTCACGCATCATCACAGTTCTGAAGAAGAGGTGAAAAAAATTGTCGGCTGATCGAGCCGCAAAATACAAGCACAAACCAGGATATTGACCAAAAGTGTAATGATGGATGATATTGAGTGAGACTCAATCATGTTGGCATAATTTTTATTAAAATTTTAGAAAAACTATATAAATATCTATGTATGATTTATAACACGTCAACCGTGATAACCAAAAAAATGAAGTTGAAAAAGAAGTATGTACTTTTGAAAAGTACATTGAAAAATGAAAATCCTGAAATTTTTATGCTTCTAGGTTCATCTCTCTCATGTTTCAACATTTTTTTCATGTTCACCCTAGAAAATTAGACTCAAATTGGAAAAATCAAATTCCTGGAGGGCTGAAAATGTTAGGATTTTCATTTTTCAATGTACTTTTCAAAAGTACATACTTCTTTTCAACTTCATTTTTTTTATCATCAGGGTTGATGTGATTTGGCTCATATATTTACAACTATAAAGAAAACAATTAGCACTTTTCATTATTTCCCTGACCAAATGTACTCTATTATCTGAAGAACTATAATTGCAATTACTTCGAGATAATCATATGAGCAAATAATTAATTGTACATAAAGACTGGATTATCATCTGATATTAATTTTAAATTATGAGAAAAAAGAACTTGAAAATATTTTAAAAAGTTGATAGCAAAGCAACTCCATCATAAAAATCTATTATTATAATAAAGCTGGTTATTATACTGTTTGATCATCTGGAAATACATAATATAATTAACTTAATAAAACTACTTTCAATGTAATACAGAACATTTGGAGAGTTTATGTATTACGAAATTTACTATTAGTACTCAAGAGTTAGGAAAGCTCATATTTTTCGATTAGTTCAAGACTTCATGTCTCCTTGCATTCGTCGCGGGCGAAATCTTTTCGACCGTCGTGTACTGTCCTTTGGTGTGAGAGCAAATTCGGTTTTTGTCCAAATTTCTTTTCGCATTTGTCGCATGTAAAGTCTTTGCGACCCTCGTGGACTGTTTTTATGTGTGCGAGCAAATTCTGTTTAATTCTAAATAGCTTCTCGCATCTGTCACAAGCATAATCTTTCCGACCTTCGTGTACGATCTTTTGGTGCCGAAATAAATCTGATTTTCTTCCAAATTTCTTCTCGCACTCGGGACATGCATAATCTTTACAACCTTCATGGACTGTGTTTTGATGACCCACCAAATGCCATTTATGTGCGAATTTCTTTTCGCACTTATCACATGCGAAATCTTTCCGACCTTTGTGGACTGTCTTTTGGTGCCGAAACAAATCTGATATTGTTCCGAATTTTTTTTCGCACTTATCGCATGCGTAATCTTTCCGACCTTCATGCACTGTCCTTTGGTGCTTAGGCAAATCTTCTTTGCTCCCAAATTTCTTCTCACACTTGTAGCATGCGAAATCTTTGCGATTTTCGTGAACTGTTTTGTGATGTCTGAGCAAATTTGATTTTTTTTCCAAAATTCTTGTCGCACTTGTGGCATGGGTAATCTTTGCGAGCTTCATGGACTGTCCTTTGGTGCACAAGCAAATGAACTTTTTGTGTAAATTCATTTTCACATCTGTCGCATGCATAGTCTCTCCGACCTTCGTGGACGGTGTTTTGGTGTATGAGCAAATTCGATTTTTGTACGAATACCTTGTCGCACTTGTCACACGCGTAATCTTTTCGACCTCCGTTGACTGTTTTTTGATGGGAGAGCAAATGCGATTTTTTTTATAATATTTCCTTGATATTATAACAAGCAAAATCTTTGCAACCTTTATGGACTTCTTTTATGTGCACGAGCAAACTATGTTTATTTCCAAATCTCTTGGCGCCCTTTTCACATAAGTAATCTTTGAAGACTTCGTGAAATATTTTTTTGTGCTTGAGTAAACTTGATTTGTTTTCAAATTTTCTCTCACACTTGTTGCACGTGAAATCTTTGCGATCTTTGTGTACTAATTTTTGGTGCAACAAAGTCGATTTTGTCACAAATTTTTTCTCGCACTCATCGCATGCAAAATCTTTGCGGATTTTGTGCACTGATATTTGGTGTCTACTCAAATGACTTCGAAACTCAAATGTCTTTTCGCACTTGTCGCATTCGTAATCTTTTCGTTCATTATGAATTGTATTTTTGTGAGTTATCATGCTCGAGTCTAGTGTAAAAGACTCCTGACCAATGTCACAAACGTGATTTTTGTTGTCTGAAACATCCTGGGAGTCAACTTCCTCGAATTTCCTCTCACTTTTATCCATTTTAGTACAGAAATTAAACGTTGAATCCTTCTATTTAGTTTCACAGAAATTAAATGAGAAAAATTTATCTTTTGGTATTATAGCTTGTTTCATCGGGAAAGACAATATTCTCACTAATTTATTTTCGCTATTAACATGATCAGTGTTCGAGGGACTTTATGAAAATCGTTTATGCTATCATTGTTTACAATTAACTTAGTGATTTATACTTTTACTGCCTTTCAAATTTAAACCTACTCTAACTTTAGTTTATTACACATTTAAACGAGCCTATTACTCGTCGTGAAGCTCGAAAAAAATTTACTCGATCCAGCACTTGAACTTTCGGCTTACTCAATTTCTTTGCCAGAAAGCCGAGAAAGGAAACATACATACATACATTTGTTGGTAATTCAATGTAATTCCTAAATATTTTAAACAAATTTTCCTACGATGTCCAAATATCCTTTTCAAGCCTATTATAGCTTCCTCTGTGAGGAAGCAAAAGCTACTAACGATACACATTGATTTTGTGGTTGTATGTTACATCAATTTCAAAAATAATGAAAAATTTTCGTGCAATAATTTCAAATATTCAATCCTGATTGGTTATTTTCAGTGACAAATTAGGAAAACGCCGCCCCAAGAAAATGATTATTTTCAGGTCTAATGAAAAAGTTATTTAAATGTACACTTTTAATGCTTGGTCGGTCAAAATTGAGGCCTCGGCATCTCCTGAAAGGCAGTTGATTTTTGAAAACTTAAAAAATAAAAATCGTTGGCCGTTGAATTAAAATAAGATTTTGAATTGGATAAAAATATTAAGGAAGAGAATTTATGAATTAGGAGAGCTAGTGTAGAGAGTAGAGAAGCCAAAAAATACAAGCTTCAAGCACGATATTGACCAAAAGTGTTATGATAGATGATATCAAGTAAGATTGAATCATAATATTGGCACAATTTTTATTAAAATTTTAGAAAAAAGTTTATATAAATATCGATATATTTACAATTGTCAAGAAAAAAATGAGTACTTTTCATTATTGCCCTGACCAAATGTACTCTACTATCTGCGAAACTATGACTTCAATGACTTCGATACATTCATTCCGAGTTGAAAAAAATTGCGTGGATTTCTACGTGGATTATCTACGCAGATTACGTGTAGATTCCAAGTGGAAAGTACAAAGATTCCATGTAGAATCAAGGTGGATCATTTTTGTAAAAATCTGCTAAGATTTTTCGATCATCTCTTAAAAACTAAATTCCACGTTTCTATTCATTTTCACAGAATAATCGAAAATTCATGGCAGATTTTTAATAGAATAATCCCCGCTGATTCTACATGGAATCCATGCACTTTCCACGTTGAATCAACGTAGGAATCCAAGCAATTGTTTTCAACTGGGTTAATTAACGTTCGAATTTTTCACGACCTTCGTGTACTGTCCTTTGATGGAAAAGCCAATGATGTTTTTGTCCAAATTTTTTCTCACAATTGTCGCATTCAAAATCTTTTCGACCTTCGTGTACTGTCTTTTGGTGTAAGAGTAAACTCGGTTTTTGTCCAAATTTCTTCTCGCACTTGTCACATGCGAAATCTTTTCGACCTTCGTGGACTGTTTTTTGATGTCTGAGCAAATGAGCTTTCCATCCAAATTTCTTCTCGCATTCGTCACACGCGTAATCTTTGTGACCTTCGTGTATTATCTTCTGGTGATAGAGCAAATGATGTTTTAGTCCAAATTTTTTCTCGCACTGATCGCATGCGTAATCTTTGCGACCCTCGTGGGCTGATGTTATGTGCAAGAGCAAATTCCGTCTAATTCCAAATAGCTTCTCGCATTTGTCACATGCGAAATCTTTTCGACCTTTGTGTACGATCCTTTCGTGAGTAAGTAAATTCGATTTGTATCCAAACTTCTTTTCACACTTGTCGCATGCGTAATCTTTGGGACCTTCGTGAACCAACCGTTGGTGTGAACGCAAATTCGGTTTTTGTCCAAATTTTTTTTCACACTTGTCGCATGCGAAATCTTTACGTCCTTCGTGAACTGTTTTTTGGTGCTGAATCAAAGTCCACTTATGTCCAAATACCTTCTCGCACTCGTCGCATGCGTAATTTTTCTGAGCTTCGTGCACTGTTCTTTGGTGCACAAGCAAATTTTGTTTAAGTCCGAATTTTTTCTCGCATTTGGCACATGCGAAATCTTTCCGACCTTCATGCACTGTTCTTTGGTGCCTTAGCAAATCCTCTTTACTCCCAAATTTCATCTCACACTTGTCGCATGCGTAATCTTTGCGATTTTCGTGAACTGTTTTGTGATGCCTGAGCAAACTTGATTTTTTTCCAAATTTCTTGTCGCACTTGTCGCATGCGTAGTCTTTGCGACCTTCATGGACTGTTTTTTTGTGTCTGATCAAAGTGCTTGGATCCCTAAATTTTTTTTCACAATTTGTACACGCGTAATCTTTTCGACCTCCGTTGACTGTTTTTAGCTGGGAGAGCAAATGCCATTTTTTTATGAATATCTCCTTGCGACCCTCGTGGACTACTTTTATGTGCGCGAGCAAATTATGTTTATTTCCAAATCTCTTCGCACAAATTTCACATAAGTAATCTTTGAAGACTTCGTGAAATATTTTTTTGTGCTTGAGTAAACTTGATTTGTTTTCAAATTTTTTCTCGCACTTGTTGCAAGTTAAATCTTCACGATCTTTGTGTGCCAATTTTTGATGCGTAGACAAACTTGATTTTTTCACAAATTTCTTTTCGCATCTATCGCATGCAAAATCTTTGTGGACTTTGTGTTCTGATATTTGATGTCTACTCAAATGACTTCGGAACTCAAATGTCTTTTCGCACTTGTCACACGAGTAATCTTTTCGTTCATTATTATGAATTGTATTTTTGTGCGTTATCATGCTTGATTCTAGAAAAATGACTCCTGACAAATATCACCAACGTGATTTTTGTCGCCTGAAACATCCATGGAGACAATTTCCTCTGATTTCTGTTCACCTTTATCCATTTTGGGGACTAAAATAAACGTTGGATCTTTCTATTTGGTGCTACAGAAATTAAATGATTACAATTTATGTTCTGGTATTGAGGCTTGTTTCGTCGGGAAAGACAATATTCACACTAATTTATTTTCACTATACACATGGTAAGTGTTTACGAGGGACAACGTTCGATTCGTTTACGATCATATTGTTTACAATCAATTAACTGATTTATCGGTATATCATTACCTTCGAAATTTAAACCAGTTCTAACTTAAGTTTGTTACGAATTTGAATGAAATTATCGCTCGTTTAATATTTTTTTCAGCTGCGATGATGAAGTACAAAATTATCTTTGCATAATGATTGGGCTCGAAAAAAATTAACTTGATCGAACACTCAAACTTTCGGCTTACTCGATTTCTTTTTCGGGAAGAGTAATCAAGTTTTTTTTAGAGTACTTGAGTATTTTGGAACTTTTTTTGATAATGCCTAAGATTATTAAAATTGTACATGAGTATATTTTTCGGGCCAGTGACTCGACTATTTTCTCTCGACGACGTGCAAAACGGTAAATTACATGTTCATTGGTTATAAAAAATTGTACACAGGCCCGAGACAAGAATAAAGGAATCTCCAGTGCACTTGGCTTCGCCGATTTTATTACGCGTATCTTTAGATACTTTTTTACGGTGTAGAGCAGTAATATAATTTTACCATCATGATTTCTGACTTTGAAATAGTATGCAACTGCAACCCGAAAATAGCTGTATACACTTAGTCATTTTCACTTTCATCATTTTCATAGTCATCAAAGTATCACTTTGAATTTCAAATTCGAAAGTTTTTCTACGTAACCGATTTCGTGCTATATGTTAACTTCTAATGCATCTCGTTACCAGCAGCGCGCAGTGCAGCGCCAATAGGCAACGCGCACACAGATGAAGAAGCCTGCGTTACGCTCAGAATTCGGGCACTGTGAGTCTAGACCCACGCTGGAAACTTTTCCAGGTTTTTTTTTGACCTATTAGAGACTTTTAAAGACAAAAAAAATTTCATTCGCGTACACATGTACGGATCGATCATGACTCTAGACGCGTCCAACTTCTTTAGTTCTCTAGTGAAGTGTAGTGACGTCGATCACGCGTGCTTGAGGTTTTTAGTAATCATTGTACAGTATTCAGTGTCAAACTCGAAATTAGTCGTCGCAAAAGCTAATTTTGTCAACAGTTCGAAATGGCCTTAAACAATAACGATGCATACTTGTCTCGTCTATCAGAATTGAATAATTCTGACGATAAACACATTAAATTTTGTGAAATGCTGCGAGATTGGTCCAATTCAGAAGAAAACGAATTAATCGAAAGAGTCTTAATAGATTTGATGAACTGTGAAAATCTATTTCCAAGTTTCAACGAAAAAATATATTTCTTCTGGTATTCCTTGGAAAAACGTAGCTCAAAAATGGTAAAACTGATCGTGGCGAGCGGACTCGACATGCACGAGGTTGCGTGCCTGAACGGATGGTCCGGTATTCATTATTTGGCCGAGGTAATATACGGGAAAAATCACGATGGCTTCCGATGGATCCATCACATCGGAAAAAAATGGAGGAGAAAAAAAGTTCCACATTTGAAATGCAGACACTGGGGTTTCGTTTTTTCCAAGTTGCTCAGTCAGAAAACTAATTCTTACCAGAACTCATCCTTACAAGAAAGCTTATAGTATACATTTTTCAAGCTTAGCTCGTTAATTGCATTTTTAAGTGCATGGAAACCTTGGTCAGTCAAATAAAAAACTAATGGTTAATTTTTTTTGTGAAAAATTTAATTGATAAATTAATATTAATACATTTGATTTTTCAGTACAGTATTTACATAATATTCAGTTCTATTTACATAGTATATTCAAACTCAGTTGTATCTACAGAAAATAATTAACTACTTTTATGCTAAAGGATTAGCATGAATTGTTACGGAGTTGATTCTTGTGTCAGTGAGGGGCTTGAAATTTTTAGGATTAACCGGCAATTTTTCCAATTGCTCCAAAGTGTCCAAACCATCGATGACCCTAAAAGTTGAATGAAAATTTAAGTATATTAAAAATTGCAATGTAAGGTTTGGTAAAAGTACAAATGTTGTAGCTTCTATTTACCTGCCAAACAACGTATATTTCAAATCCAAATGTGGTTGAGGAGCATAGCTGATGAAAAATTGACTTCCGTTTGTATTTGGACCATTGTTAGCCATTGACACCAAACCTCTTGCATTGTGCTTCAATTCCTCTTTGAATTCATCTTCAAACTTTTTGTTCCAAATGGACGTACCTCCTTTACCAGTGTTCAAGGGATCACCCGTTTGTACGATGAATCCCTTAATGTTTCTGTGAAATATGCAACCATTGTAGTAGTCCGTGGCACAAAGTGCAAGGAAATTCTGTAAAAATAAAATGAATAAATATACAAATTGAAAACATTCATTAAGAAATTATTAATGTTTGAATTAGATTAAAAAATAAATAATCAGAAATTTCTACATGAGGTTATGTGTCAAGCAATGACATTACGTACTGTAAGATTCGATGTAACAAGTTCGTAAATAAATTTTTAACAATAGTGTAACAGAAATAACTGAAAAGTTCACACACCTCGCAAGTTTTTGGACACAATTCACAAAACAGCTCTATTTTGATGTCGCCGATGTCTGTGTGCAACGTTACACTCTGATGAAAAAGTAAACATTACAATTAAAATAGGCATTATGAGATTTTTTTAGTAGCTATTGATTGTGAATCAAGTACAAACCATTTTGATGATTCTGATCTGTCTCGTCGAAAAATAAAAAATTATAAGAAATGAGTTTAAAAACTTTTACGAGCCGAGCCGGGTCCCAAACAATGCGATAAAAGCGTCTGCAACTGACAATTTGATTCTGACGCATTTGTGTATGTGTATCATATAATAATTCGTAAAGTGAAATCGTCTGGGCGCCCTCTATCGAAAGAACTATACTGTAAACTGCAAGTCTGGTCTTGATTGACGCGTTATGTACCAGTCATTGACGAAGCTCCGCCCACAATTCATTTCCCAATATACAAATTTACACATGCAAATAGATAATTGAAATGACTCGAGTATCAATAAAATTAATTGTCATTGAAAGTTATCCAGGGGAAAATATTTAATTCATGATTCGGTTGCTATTTACGGTTTTAATGCTAGCCATTTGCAATCCCGAAAACATAATTATGAAAAATAAAAGATTTTTTAAAAAACATTATTCTTTATAAAATTTTTTGTCTCTTTATTCAAATAATTTTTTTTCATCCTTAAAACTTGAAACGAAAAATCATCTTCATAACTGCAATCTGGGGCATAAATTTTTAGCGCTATGACAACTGCATAATGAAAAGTCGTCTGCTATTCTTTTCGACGGCTCTTCTCGCTGCTGCTGCTGCTGCGAGGCGCGCGTAAGACATTTGGCATTGGCACAGATCCGTGGGTGATTGTCAAAATAGAAGCATGTTTTCTCGATGATACTCCAGCGACGTGATTTAAAATTTTCCGTAACGACTTCGTAGCTCCGCCATCTCCCAGACGATCCGGTGCGAGGCCAGTGACAAACAGAAGATGATTTTAAGAAAATGTTCCTCGACCCTGTGGATGCTGCCGTGCAGGTTAAATGCAGTTTTGGTCGAACGAAGAGCAGCCAGCACCACTTCGTCGTAAGTATTTTAAATTCTTTTTTATTTCTCAATTTTAATCGTCGTTTACGACTGATGGAGATTTTTTATGACAGCAGTCAGAAACCTGTCAAGTTGGCATATGCATCGTACGAGTCAACGAATCATGAAGCGTTAGATACAAAAGCTCCAATTTTGATAATGCATGGTCTCTTTGGCTCCAAAAGCAATTGGAACAGCTTGTCAAAAACCATTCATCAGAAGACGAAACGAAAGGTGCATATGATTACCTGCATTATTGTCTCTCAATACAGAAACTTGATAAAAAAATATTAATTTATTGTTTAGGTAGTCACCATCGATGCCAGAAATCATGGAGATTCACCACATGCTACACAGCATACATATCATCATATGTCAGAAGATATAGCATTACTAGCAAATGATTTAGAAATTAAGAAACTTATTCTTATGGGCCATAGTATGGGTGGTGGAGCTGTCATGTATACAGCATTGAGTTACCCTGAGTTAATGAAAAGCTTATTGTTGTTGATTTTTGTCCTACTAAAACCAGCCCTAGTTTATTAGGAATGATCCAATTGTTCGATGCTATGAGGTCCATCTTAAAGGCACCGATTAACTAAAGCAAGGAAATTAGCAGATGAGCAACTTTCTGTAAATGTCAAATCAAACGCAGTTCGACAGGTACTTAATTTTAATAAAATCATTATTCATTTAACAAAACCAATTATTACAATTGTTGGTAATTTATCAATTTTTTAATTTTCAGTTTTTATTGACTAATTTGGTCGAATCTGAGCCTGGGAAATACAAATGGCGGGTAAATCTTCCTGTTTTAGAAGAAAATTTTCCTACTCGTATTGCGAATTTCACACACGAAAAAGATAGAAAATTCAATGGTCCAACGTTATTCATTGGTGGAACTGAAAGTGATTATCTAAAAGAAAGTGATCATCCATTTATACAAAAAATATTTCCAATGGCTAAGTTTCATTATATAACTGGTGCAGGACACTGGGTACATGCAGATAAACCAAAAGAATTTTTAGATTGTTTAACTAATTTTATTAATGAAGAACATTAATAAAAAAAAATTGGCAGGTGAATAGTCCTAATCCTAATTGTGTTCATTAGCAATTATTCTTCAATTCTATAAATACTTTCATTTTATGAACACAGAGTCAAATACGTTATAAATAAAATATTTCTACAATAACAGTTTTACATAAAATCTTTGCAATTCAAATTTGATGAATGACTTCAACTCGCATCAATTTTTGTTCAGTTCAAATTTAAAATGCATCTTTTATTTTTGCAAACGATAGAACGATAAGTTACATAGTCAAAATAAGGCATGAAAGCTATTGCTCATGTTCAAAGTGAAAATCATACATGAATTATTGTGTAGATTTGATAGCAGCCGCTATCGTTTACTTGTGATGTACCAAAACTTTGTAAGATGTAAATATGAAGTTAAAATTGTAAATTATTTATATAAAAAAGAAAAGGAAAAATTATTTTATATCACCCGTGATATAAATTGAGTATATGTGATGAATATACAATTATATATATATATATAGTATGTACAAAGTAATAAATTGATTTAACGATATTACATTCTTTAGAGCCAACGTTCCAAGTTGTTTCATTTTAGAAAAATCCGTGACAAAGGTTTATTCCCTTTGCTCCAGGCCGCCGTTGTACGCGTAGTCCGCTTTGTTATGCATCACGAGCTCGTCGTTGACGAAGTAGAACGAGTCCGATTTGGTCTCGAACGGATTGGCAATCATTTCGGCAGCTGGAACGTGGAAAAAATTCGAACGATAAAAAATAGTCGACGAGTTATAACAAATTTCAGTACTTTTATATCATATACCCTACCTAATTCCGCCGGCAGCTCGGGAAATTCGTAAATGTGCTCGCAGGAATTTCGACTGTTGGGTATGCAGAATCCGAACTCGAAGTCGAACGTCTTGAGCAGCTGATTCTTGAAGTAGTGCTTCTCGATCATGCGGAATCTCCTGATGGGCTTCGAGCCCGTCATGAAATCCACCGTGGCTCCGACGTTTTTCAGCTTCAAAAATTGAGGCGTGAACTGATAGCGCACGTATCGTCCGGCGTTGGAGTCCTTGGTCTCGTCGGCCGTCTGAGGCGCGACCCGTTCGCCGCTCTTTTCGCTGTCCGCCGCGTCTTGAAAACGAAAAAAAGGATCAGTTCTCTGAATGATCGTCGTAAAAATAAAGTAGAAAACAAAAAAACTTACCGGATTTCAGGACGGGTGGCTTGGCGATTTCGAACAGAGTCAGGCCCGTATCGATGTCGCGAATGTGAAACTTGGTAAAGTCGATGCCGTAGGTATTGGCCTCGGGCGTGCACAAGTAGGCTGTCAAAAGAATGAACACGTTTCAAATGCGAAAACAAGAAGAACATAGGGAAACTCACAATCGGTAATGGACGTAAAGCCCAGGACCATTTCGGGTGTGATGCCCGTCGACTCTTGCGATGAGGCACCTTGGGGTTCGTCGACGGCTTTGCTGTGGTGTGGTGGTCGTGTCCGCCGCGCCATTGTCGCGGGTATCAGCGGTCTGCTTGTCGAGTAAACTCATGACGAGTACGAACGCCCACGAAGACCACGAAGAACGAATCAATCATAAAAAGAAAGGGGGAAAAAAAAAGGAAAAAAATAAAAATTGACGAGTCCGAAGGAACGATTGGACGCTGCGGCACTCTGTAATTATAAATGTGCTTTAAAATATCGATCAAAAAGAGTTCGAGGTAATACTTTCTGTACAAAGGCCCGTGGAAGAGTATCAAACAGAAAACAGTTCGAATGCGACACTTCGCTCGGTCGACGGGTACGTTGACCCCCTTCCAAATTCAATGCACACACAACACAAGCAGTAGTATATAGAGATAGTAGTTTAAGCGAGACTAGCCGCGCGCAATTGTTCACTCGGCGACGATCCGCCACGACGAAGTAATATAATAATATGCACATACATATATACACACGCTCCAAAGTCGCAGCGCATCGAATCGCGATAGCAACAACATTTACCGTTAACGTGTAAACACAAAAACGTTATAAACGCGCAGTGCACCGCAGTCCGTGTGTATACAATAGCATATATATATATATCGGAATAAGGAAAGAAGGGCGAAGCACTGGCGCGTGTTACACACACTGGATGTACGTGTGTATAGATAATTATACAGGTATACACGGACAGACAGACAGACACAGACAGAGTTGTGTGCATAAAGAAGCGTAAACACACACCTGTGCGGTGGCATATATATACACGCGACGCGAAACTTATGTCTATATATACGGAGCTATGGACAATTAACGAAAATCAATTGCGGCGCTCGTACTTACGCTACTTCAAAACTTTGCAGTCGCCAAAAATGTCCAGGCTATGTAAGGAGAAAAAAAAAAAACCCTGATACGATTTTCGGGTGTTGTGCAGCGCGATTAAAGTGATTCGTCGAGTGGAGAGCGCAGCGACTGTCACTGGCCTGCGTATATACACACAGTAAAGCGTTCCGAGGTAAACAATCGCCTCTGTTGTGCTATGCGTATAAAATGTGCAGCGCGCCGCGACTCTCCAGTGGCAGTGCACTATGATGTACACACACGACTGACGACGACGACGTACAACAATACCATACGGATTTGTGCGAATATGTATACACGCGATCGCCCTGAAGTCGGTCGTCGTTCGTGTACTTAACCCATGTATACATGCATCGTGATCTGTGTCGTCAGCTGGGATCGTTATCGTAAAAATTTCGCTCGGGTATGGGGAGTTACACTTTCGAATTTTGACTCCGATATATTGCCTAACGAGAATTTATTGTCGTTCTGTGAATGACGAAACGAGAAACTCGCGCGAAATACATTTTTCACGTTCTATCGCATCGTCGCAGGCCCTTATGTGTCAATTCTGCGCACACGCGCGCGCGCGCGAGAGTTCATTGACTCGACTCCTGACGCTCGATTTTTTGAATTTGCCGCCGAGTCCGCGCACGTTCGATACGCGCTCGACTTCGGAGTGTACGTATAGCCCGGTGCGGCCGCTTTGTAAACACAGCAGCAGTCGATGTGCGGTGCGATAACTTTCCCATGCGCCTGACTTTTTTGTTTTTGTTATTTGAAGAAAAAAATTCGAAACAATGTTGATGAACGGTTTGAGGCTGACGGCGACTGGCTCGTCGATCGCGGCCAAGAGTCTGACAGGCAACGTCGTCGTCGCGTCGAGGCAAGTGCGAAGCAACGCGGCCGTGCTGGAGAGGTGCACGGAGATCAGAAATAGGAATCCGAGAAATTTGGAGTTGATGACGATCGCCCGCAAGCCGCAGGGTTATCATCTCGATAAGAAGGGCCACGAGTTCTGGAACAAGTACGTCTTTAACGTTTCAATAGTTTAACGAGTGCTTCGAGTACGAGGTGAACCGATGGTTACGACGTTTATGATTTGCAGATTATTCGTCAGGGTTTCTGCTAGGCACTTCGATGCCGAGATCGTTCACTATAAACATGGTCCCACCATCACGGTGTCCACGAGAGATTGGGCCTTGAAAAAGCAGCTTTACAAGTAACGATTTTTAACATTTCTAATAACATTTCAATCTATAAGTTAAAGATTGTAATTTTCATTATTATGTTCTCTCAGAACAAATGACATTTCTGCCTATTCGAATGTTGGGAGAGTGTTGGCGCAGAAATGCCTGGAAGCTGGAATCACATCGGTTTACTGCGACATGGATGAAAACTCGAGCCAAAAGTTTGCAGCTTTCATTGCTGAAATGAAGAAGGGTGGCGTAGCGTTGGAAGAACCGCCACAATACACACACGCGTATCCATGGGACGCCAAGAGGATGGTGAAACCGTGGACTCTAGAGAATTAGTTGTAAATGTTGTTTTAGAGTTTTTGTTAATTAGTGTAATAATGTTACGTGGAAAACTATAAATCAAATATTATACATAAGCTATAAGAATGACAATACTCTTTATTGAAAAGATCCATTTACTTATAGTTACAATTAGAACAACATATACATCTCTGACTCTGTTTCTTTCTCAGAAAGTCTTAGAAGGTAAAACTTATCAATTCACTTCATTTGTCTTTGTTAAATCACATCTTACACAACACGTCTCACTTCAAAGAAACGCTTCAAATAGTACACTTGACCTAATGTCATGCACAGCAAAGCTGTAGCTTCAAAGATCGACCACGCAACAACTCTGAAGTTGGTGCTTTCGTTGATAGCCCTGTGATTTCTATCTCTGACCTGAAATACAATAAAATCATCAGTGCTTCAAATCTGTCGAGCAATTACAATTGCCAAGTGCAAATCAACTTACAGCCATGTACTCTTGTTCGCTCTTGACGCTCTGCAAACCCTCGCTGAGCTCCTTGATCATGTCCTCGAGTTTGGCATTGGAAGTATCGCCTTCGACGGCTTGTTTTTTGGCTTGTTGGCTGGGACTCTCACCGATGAACATGTTGAACATGACCACCTTGGGCGTCATGGTGCCCCTGAAGTTGCTGAAGCAGTAAGTGTAAACACCGCCGGTATGGGCGGCGAACGTGAACTTGCCGCTGCTCTCCTGCTCGCCGTCGTACATGATCTTGTTGTCCGGGGCCACTATCCTCACGTCGATGTCGAGAAAGCCACCCTCGGCTATTTCGAACGTCAGGCCTGCGTAACAAAGTCGGAGCGCGATTGAAAAACATGAGCGTTTGACGTAACGAATCTAACCTCGTGAGGCATTTAATTGCATCGAATTGAAAAGAATTAGGCAAAAAAACAAACAAACCCATTTTGGTGCCGTACTCGACGTTGTCGAAGAAACACTCCTCGGAATGCGCATCGACGGTTATGAAGTAGGACTGTCCAGTTCGCCAGGCGAAACACGCCAGCAGAAACATCGAAATCAGCCAGTTCATGTTTATGTTTTGGACGCACCGCGCTACTCTCTAAACTTCGCGTAATATATAGAAGAATCGATATCACGGACTCCCGCAACAATTAAACTTTGACATCAGTTGAAACGACGACGTTACTTTGTTTATCCGCATCCATATGCAAATTCGGCACACACAACTGCAACTGCTGCGGGCCGCCACCGAGCTGTCGTCGTCGCAGTTATGTCCGAAAATAAATTTTTTCGTCTCCAGCGGCACACACACCGATTCCGAATGATAAGAGCGAGGAGACACACGACTATGTATTAGCGGTCAGAATATACGAAGATTGTATGGAGAGTCACGGTGGTGGTAGGCTCTCTCGCTTCGCAGCCGCCGCGGCGTACTATTATTATTATATATACATTTGTGTTTGATAATCGCCGATATAGTAGCGAGTACGTTCTATATGAGGGTGCGCCACGTATTACGGAGCAGATTCTGCACGCACCGGCTCCGAGTTTAGCCGCGCGAATTCAAAAAGCAGATTTTTCTCTTCTCTCTCTCTCTTGGCTTCGTTTGTTTCACACGTGTATTAATATTATTGTAACCGTTTGCAACGCGATAAGAACAGCGGAGCCACGTATATATATATGCATCATGACAATTTATTGACTTCTGCTGGTGTTTTATGAACTACAAAAAAAAAAATATGGCAAACATAATTAATTGTTCGATAGAAGTTATTCAACTTTAGAAAATAGCACTGATTTATTTATCAAAAGAGAATGCATTAAATTCTACAAATATATTACAACTGCAAAAACTTTACCAGCATTCTGTTGCGGTGAAAAGTTGTGACGCTTGACAGCTTGCGTAGCCAATCATCAATGTACATAACAATTTCTCATTAAAAATTATATAATTTTTTGTCTTAACAGAACTCACAATATCTTACGCTTATAACGTCCTTCTTTTCTGTCTCAATATTATTTGTTAAGTTTGTACAGTAACACAATGGGGCTCAAACGAAAGCCTTGACTTCGAAGAATCTCTTCAAGTAGAAGATTTGTGCTCCGCTTAAGACTACCATCACACCGAATTCAAACACAGACCACCAGACAACGCTGGAGTTAGTATGCTCACTGATTTCCCTGTGGACTCTGTCTCTTATCTAAAAATCAAAATACAACGATAATAAATCATTATTGTCCTTCCTTCAGAAGAGGAGTAAAAAAAAAAAAAAATAGGCAATGCCTACCTCCATGTACTCCTGATTCTGCTTGACCGAGCGTATGGTCGAGCCGAGCTCGGTGATCATGTCGGTGAGCTTGTCGTTGGACACGTCGTCGTCGGTCTTGCCGTCCTTGCCCGCGTGGTGGCCCTCCTTGCCGGGCTCCTGCACCTCGATGTTGAAGACGATGAGCTTGGGCGAGGCCGAGCCCGCGGTGTTGTCGAAGCAGTACTGTATGGGGCCGGCGGCGCGCGACTTGAAGGTGAAGTAGGCGCCGATGCGGTGCTCCTCGTTGGCGATCAGTCGGCCGTCGGCGTCGTTGATGCGCACCCTGATGTCCTGGAAGCCGCCGTCGGCGATCTCGAACGACAGCACTGCGGCGGGCACATATGGAAAAAAAACACAGACACGTGAGAGTGCACGCGGTGAGAGAATCGCACGCTATAGTAGTACAGCTATTTCGACACTTACCCAGCGAGGTGTCGGCCTCGACCTTCTCGAAGAAGCACTCCTCGGTGTAGGAGTCGACGGTGATGAAGTACGCGCTGGCCGCGTCGAGGCAGACCAGCGTAGCCAGCAGAAGGCTTATCGCGGCTCGTTGGCACTTCATGGCGCTTCGGCGTGCAATGTTTACTCTACTACTCTGCTATATGTGTACCAAACGCAGGACGTCTGACGTCCCTACCACAATGATAACAATAACAATAATTAAGTACACACGTCTGTCTCGCACTGCACACAACTGCACACCTCGGGCGAGTTTTCTCTTTTTTCGCGTTGTTTATTCCCCAATTCTTAAACAGCCAGCTGGTGCGTGCAGAGTCGATAAAAATCTCTCTCACATATTGTTTTTAACCTGCTGCTGCTGCTGCTGCCGTATGGTTGTAATACTGAGGCGCTGTAAGTATAATACGCTATATACTTTCGCGGACGGCGGAGGTGGAAATCAGCATTAGGAGTATGTATACTGTGTACTGGAGCGACGATCGCAGCGCAGCTGGCAGCAGTGTTCGATGACAACGTTGCGCGTTTCGCGACGAGACACCGTGTAAAATTACACGCCAGCCACGTGTATATAAAGTTTCGCGGCTTGCCAAATATCTATAGAGGCTACGACTCGTGGCGTTACGCGAGTAAATATATAATATATATAGGCAATCGTCCGTACGCCGGTGTATCGCCGGTTTATAATGAAAATGGGAGACAAAGAGGAGAGCGAGACACGCGACATCTGTGACGATTCGCTCGATTTATAGGTGCAAAATCGGGAGCTAAAAATACTTACGACTTATATACGCTTATTATTATATCATTATAGAACTCGGGCCGCGCGCATAGTACAGCCGCGCGGACTTCGATATGCTAGTTTCCGTTATAATAGGCCGTTTTTTGTAGGTCAAAAAGTAAGATTGCCAACGCGTCCGCTCGCTCGCTCGTGTGCTCCGATTACGTATTCGTATAGCTCGCGGCCTCGCCAAGTTCACGATCCAATTATAATTATTATTCCCGTATATGGAACGTATCTCACTTTGGCCATTGTAATGTGTAACCGAAAAAAAAAAGAAAGAAAGAAGGAAAGAGGAATCGCGTTATGTATAGCGCGCGTTGTCGTTTCCGCGACGATTAGATGATAAAAATTGCGCGCGCGCGCGTGTAACGGTAATTATTCGATTCGAAGCGCGCGGTATATCGTTCGATATCGAATTATCAATTAAATACGCGTTCGATGTTATGTATCGGTAGGAAAATATCGATCGCGACGAGTGAAAAATTAATGCGAACTCCGATGCATAACGATGCGTATATAGACATAATATTGTAACCTCGGAGCTCGATAACAATAAGATGGAAAAAAACTCCGATTTGATATAGAATGTTTCAAAAAATACTTTGTACGTCATTGAATGCTTTTCTTCGACTATGTGTTCCATCTAACTACGAAAGATACGTTTCCAGCGGTCGAACTTGCAAAAGCTCCCCCATCGCTTCGTCAATGGAATCGAGCATTCGGAAAACTCGCGTTATACTCGCATCGTTGTCAGCGAATTCCTGTAACCGATCGTCGATACGTTTTTGAAACGCGCCGTTCGACTCCCTAAATCTGTCTGTCATCGTCTCGGCGGAATACATATATACATTTCGCTATGTAACGCACATTTCGTACAACTACACATACCGTATATACATTATGTACATACATAAGTGTGAGCAAAGTATAAAGGCTGTCTCTGTCGCTGCTTTAAGCTGCCTATATATACATATTCGCCCGCCGCCTGGCTCAGCCTCTGCCCGCCCGACTGCCTGTATAACATACGTGTTGACTGCGGGGCCGCCGTGCGCAGAGCCACGAGCGACTCTCGCACGCGAACAACACACACACACACACACGCATCCATCGCATCGGGCAGCCGAAAGACCAGCAGCAGCAGAACTCGAATACATATTTTTTCTCTCTCTCTCTCTCTCTGTCTTACTCGCGTGGTGTATGTGTTTGTGTGTGTGTGTGAAAGGAGAGGCAGCGGCAGTAACAGCAGCAGCAGCAGCAGCAGTAGACTAGCAGGTAGTGCGCGTGTAACAGTTTTTCGGTACAATCAGTCGAGATTGTTGTACGTATCGCGCATATCGTGTTGTGGCTGCGCGACGCGTGCCGCAGTGTGAATCGTTACAATAGAATAATATAGACCGAAGCATCCAATCTCGCGAGCGAAAGATGAACCAGCAGGAGGTCATGTCCAAGGCTGAGGACGTAGCCGACAAGGTACGTTGCTTGCATTAAGAAACCCATTAACGAGATCGGAACGGCTCCGATATCTATCGCGAAGGTTGGAGCTCTCTGCACTTTTTTCTCACTCTCTCTCTCTCACGCGTAATGCACGCATAATACGGATAGATATCTCTACATATCTGTGGCGTCTGCCGCGGGCGGCATACGTGCTGCGCTCGGGGCAGAGCGATATATAGGCACTTGTGTCTACGTCATCATTCAGGGGCTTCTCTCTCTCTCTCTCGTCGTCTTGTTATGTGTCAATTGGCGATGCAAACATGTTGTGCCTTACTGCGGCTGCTGCTGCTGCACACGATGCGACATAACCAACCCGAAGCAGCAGCGGGGAGCTTTTCCTCATAACGACTCGTATTATTGTTATAGCTTCTGCTGCTACAGCTGGAAAAACGCTTTCTCGTTTACATCGTTCACGCTTAGCTTTATTATTATATCGCCGATCTCGCGTGCCACTTAATTTGCGGAATGTGCCGAGAGCTTGCATTATTTTATAGTACCCACCGACTTAACCATATGCCGCTGTTTTTAACGCGAGAGTTAAGCGGAGAGTCAGTCGGTGTCTCTATCTGTGTGTATGCGTGTGTGTATGTAATGTATGGCACGACGCACTACAACAAGTGTATGCGATCGCAGCACATACGTTTCTCGCGTGTAACTCGTATAACTCGTGCATATTGTATCGATATGCATGAATAAATGTCCACGTATAGTCATGCGATATGTGTGCTTTGTACTATATATTTACACACACACACGCTCCGTGTCGAAATTCTTATATACGCCGAGAGAGAGAGATACACACACATGCTGAAATGTGTAACAATGCCGGCCGCGTTATTCGCGCGATGCAATTAAGCTAAACATTTTTTAGTTGTTTTGATGAGAGAGAGAGAGAGAGAGAAAAGAAAATACGTGGCAGAGATTTGCTATACATTATGCTAGTACCACTGTACATACTGGACACTTCCGAAGGCTCTTCTTTATCCTCTCTTTATACTCTCTTTTGACGTTACCAAAATACTTTCACGCGATGTCGAGAGAGAGACGAGGATCGAGACCTCCTTTTAAGTCTCTCTCTTGACTCCTTCGCGTCTGGCCGATAGGGAGTTAATATCGCCGATACATACGCTCTTTGTGCTCTCGACGCAAAACGATATTCGCAATTTTAAATAGGTCACTCGAGAAGCTTCCACATAAATATGTAACCAGTGACGAAATTTTAATTCGTGTGTCTTTTTTTTTTTTTTCATGCGCTCTCTGCGCGCCTTTACTAGGTCATCCGGCACGGCAAACATGTGCTGCCGACGCTGGCCCGCGTCTGCCTCATCGCCACCTTCCTCGAGGACGGACTGCGCATGTGGTTCCAATGGAAGGAGCAGAGCGAGTACATGGACATGTCCTGGGGCTGCGGCAAATTCCTGGCCACCCTCTTCGTGCTCGTCAATCTGTTCGGGCAGCTCGGCGGCTGCGTGGCCGTCATCGGTAGGATGAAGGTCAATTACGCGTGCGGCGTGCTGTTTTTCATTGTGATCCTGCAGACGGTGGCCTACAGCATCCTGTGGGACATGCAGTTCTTGTTCAGGAATTTGGCGCTCATCGGTGCTCTGCTCCTTGTATTGGCCGAGTCCAAAGCCGAGGGCAGATCTCTCTTCGCCGGTGTACCTTCCTTGGGTGAAAATAAGCCCAAAAATATCCTCCAGCTTACTGGCAGGATATTGCTCGCCTTCATGTTCATCACTCTCATTCGATTCGAGTGGTCCTTGTTCCAAGTTATCCAGGATGTCCTGGGAGGTATCCTCATGATTTGTGTGACAATAGGATACAAAACTAAGCTCAGCGCTTTGTTGCTTGTGCTCATCCTGTCAGGCCTTAACTTTTACCACAACGCTTGGTGGGCTGTTCCCGACTACAAACCACTCAGAGATTTCCTTAAATACGATTTCTTCCAGGTAAGCTCAAATAATTTTATTCTTGGAGCTTTTTAAAAAAAATTACTCACCTAATTGTTAACTAAATGTTCTTTTTTACAGACCCTTTCTGTTATTGGTGGATTATTGATGATTGTTTCTCTAGGACCAGGAGGTGTATCTATGGACGAACACAAGAAAAGGTGGTAGAATGATATTGTAGACTAAGTGTGTGTGAGACTTAGAAATCTCGCGAGAATTCTCGACTTGGTATTGATACCCGAGATCCGTCTCTGGGGTATCCGAAACGACTGACGAGAAATCTCTAGGCTATAAAAATTACTAACTGATTTCAGATGAACTAAGTTTTACATGCTCCAAAAGTTTAAAATCATATAAATATTTTATGATAATTAAATACAATTTTTTTAAGAACGACCATGTTTTCAATGAAATAGATTTTATTTGAACAATGTCCTAAAAAATTGAAACTTGCGATTTGAACTTGTATTTGATTATGTATATAATATATTCAATTTTAATATTTTTATATGATCAATTTTACATACTGTTGAAACTTGTGTGATACCAGAGTCTTTTTTTTTTATACCTAAACTTCTAGAATAATATTATAAAATACTTTTATTTACGTAAACATGATCGCGTTGCTGTGCTAAAAAATGATGACTACTATAAAACGAACCGTATGTAAATATCAAATGAAACTTTGAAATAAAAAAAGCCAACTTAAGATTTTGCCTCGTATCGGATCAACTCTAGATGACAGTTTTTTCTATGAATTATATCTTCCTGTTAAATCTGTTTCACACATACTTAATTAAATGTTGATTGACTCTGCCAAACTCTCGCTGTACTATTAGACTCTTGAGAGCACTCCAGTCAATCCAGTAAATTGTAATAGAATTTAATGTGTGGGTCGGAGAATATGTGTGCAAATGAAAAAAAGTTAGATTATACGTCTGCTGTAACAGGTGAATGTTGTTTTTTGGAAGGCCTTGTTACGTTTATTTTATTTTATTTTTTTTTTTATTTACTCTGCAAATTATGCAAGGCACTTTGTAAATGAGTAACGCAGTTGTTAAAATTGTAAATGCAAAAATGAAGATTAACAAGAGAGAGATAAAAAAAAAAGAAAAAAGCGAAAATATCTACAGAAGACTAAACTGAAGTTTTAGCTTATACTTGTACATTGTACATACATTAAAAAAAAAAAAAAGAAAAAAAAAAAAAAAAACACATTTGTGGAGCAAACATTTTAATAAAATATTTTTTAATTATTCGCTTTAGTTTTCATTGCATATGCACCGAACACTCTCGCCATGATGATTATATACTTTTATATACCACTTCGACATGCGGATCAAGTACCTACGTGCGTCACTAAAAATAATCATCACCTAGTGGCAATTATGTATTCGCCTAAAATAGTTTACGAGCGCGCGCGACGCCGGGTTCGGGCGCAGCGATGATCTGCTGATCCGATCGCGTGCTCTCTGCGTGTCGGAACCCCCTCCGATCGGGGTTTCAATTATAAATAAATAAAAAAAATTGTCGAGTGTGTGTGTGAAAAAAAAATCATGCGATTTCTGAGCCGCAATTACCGATCGCAGAAGGCGATCGTTCAGAAGGGCACGACCATACTGACGAGCTGGCCGTTCGCCTACGTGCTGTCGTCGTACCATCGCTACACCCACTGCGATCACTGCTTCAACAAAGAGTAAGTCGTATAATAATGGTGTTCGCAACGACCGCATAATCAATTTTCGTTTTTTTCTTTTCAAAATTCTCATGGGCAGCGCCGCGCGATTCACGATTATACATACGCTTTCGCAGTTCGAGAGACATTCGAGTTTTGACAGCCCGTGATTTACTTCCGTATGTAGATATATGACGTTATATATCGTGGCCGGGATTCATTCGTCAGTTTCGCAGCGCGGCTAAAGTATCGTCGTGCGCGCGCCGCGAGCAGAAGACTTACGAATGCATGTGCGGGGCAGCGAACAGTTTTGTTTTCGAAGTCGTCGTCTGTCCGTTATAATGTAACATAATACAAAGTCGCGCATCGGTTCCGTCAAAAGCACAGCAACTAATTAACTCGTCGTGGGTGATGTATTAACAAAGAAACAAAATTGTCTCTTTGACGAAGTAAAAGTTTAACGTCTAACAATATATAAGAATCATGCAAGTCAAACGAGGCGATTGTCTGATAAGCTCGAAACCGTTCGCCTACGTTTTGAGCTCGAAACACAAAGACAATCTCTGCGACAATTGCCTCAAGAGGTGATGAATAATTATACTCGTTAATGCGCGAAAATTCATCGTTAAAATCCAAACGACTCGATTTTTTCTTTAATCGTCAATTTCATTGTCATTCGTTTCTTCTTTCAGCAAGAAGCTGTTGAAGTGCTCGGGATGCCAGTACGTCTCTTACTGCGATCGGCTCTGCCAAAAGGAGTCGTGGAAGATACACAAGGCCGAGTGCCCGAATCTGAAGCGAGTACTGCCGAAAATCGTGCCCGACGCCGCGCGGCTGCTCGCGCGAATCGTCATAAAGCTGCAGCAGGGCGGCGCCGACGAGAAGGACTCGTACGGCAACAACATGTACAGGCGATTCAAGGATTTGATGTCCCGTGCGTTTTTTTTTTTGTTTTTTGAGCGCTTTAAATAATTTCGATGAGTTGGAACTAATTTATGCTTGTTATGAACAGATTATTCCGATGTCAAGAAAGATCCGAAAAGGATAGATCATTTTCTGACTCTCTGTCAAGTATTGGAAGATTATTTGGAGGGAGTGGAGCTTCCCAATCCAGCTGAATTGATGGGCATTTATGGAAGAATCTGTGTCAATTCCTACAACATACTCGACACGGATATGAATAGCATAGGTGTTGGAATATACCTTGGCCCTTCTGTAATAGATCACAGCTGCAAACCCAATGCCGTTGCTGTTTTTGAAGGTACCAGACTCATGATCAGAGCTATAGAAGATATTCCTCAACTAGATTGGTCTCTGGTCTGTATTTGATACTTATCAGATTTTGAAAGGAAATATTTCTTATTATAAAAATAAATGTTACAGATACATATTTCATACATTGATATTTTAAATACCACAAGAACGAGAAGGGAAGAGCTTGAAAAGACTTACTACTTTACTTGTGACTGTGAAAAGTGCAAAGAGCCAGAACCGTACGCCACAGCAGCCATGTGTACTTCATGCAAAAGTGCATGCGATGCTACCAAAGAACATTGTGAAAAATGTCAGAAACTATTTCCATTGAATTTTAAAAAGGAGTTCAATGAAATTAGTGAATTCACCGTCAGCACTCTTGAAAGTATGAGAAATACAGCCTGTATCCTTTAAAAACTGAGAAACTGAACAAATCATATTTCAGGATATATTGATGTATAATTTCTTAACAATCAACCTTTAGATCTCGATTTAAGTAAAAAAATGTCTGGAGAAACAAGAAAATGTTATGCATCCTTTAAATATCCAACACATCAGAACTGTTGAATCAGCATTTGATGCCAGTGTCAATTTGGGGTACTGGGACGATGCTGAGAATTATGGAAATGAGTTGATTCCAGGCTACTTGTAATTATAGAAATTTATTATTGTTTATTACATTGACAAAACTAATAATTGAAATAAACAATATCTATTATAGGTACTATTATGGTGAAACCCATCCTATCACTGGAACGTTGTTTTTGTTATTGGGTAAAATTCAATTGCATTTATGTAAAGATGAATCTGCACTGGAAACCTTGAAAAGGGCAGATGAAATTTTAAAAATAACCCATGGAGAAAAACACATCGTTGTAAGGGAGAATTTAAAACCTTTACTGTTTCAAGCTATTTCAGAAGTCAGCAAAGGGAAATAACAGTTTTGCCTTACCATTATACATATTGTACAGAAAATAAAAAATTATTTTTATTTAAAATTCTTAATGAGATATTATTAATGTAATTTATAGGTTTTTTTTAAATGAAGTCTAACACGCATTATTTCAAATGGGCATGATATTTCAACATGCATTGCATAAGTATTTCAATAGCTAAGGTGTTGTAATTAATAATGCATAACAATATCCTAGTTACTTATTCATATACATTTGCGTTTTACAAATGATCCACATTAAACGGTTTTGCAAACTAATTTCTTGATTTCATCGATCGATCGGCAAAAAATTTCTTAAACCTAATGGCCGGCTAATTTTGAAAAAATGAAACTTTTCGAATATTGGCTTCTTACGCAATCGCCAATAAACGCCTGCAAATAATTTCAATCCTAGCGCCGATAAAGGAAAGTTCACTGTATACACCATAGACATAAGAGATATAGACTGCGGGTCGCATGGAGCGCAGTGAGTCTCGTTGCGAGAGAGAAAGAAGATGTAAGGTACCGGTCTGTCTCTTTCTATCTTATGAGCTCCGTTCACGCATGCGCAGCAGCCGACGCGCCGGGAGCAGCTAGCCTCAATCCAAGCCCCGGGGCACTGCAAATGTACGATCTCTAAAGTCGTTCCTACAAACATCGACCGTAGCCGCGTGGCTATGGTCGTGATCTTTTGCGCTCGGGATCGTGAGTTCAATCTCGCTTTGCCCCGACCATACGAGATGATTTTTTTCATTTTTTTTTTTTTTTTTTACTTATTTTTACAGCTGCCCGTGATACTTGAAACATGAAAATTTTATATTATTTTCAATAATGAAAAATAAATGATAAAATATAAGATAATGATAAAATGATAAAATAATAACAATTTTATGTACCATGGGAAACGAAACCGATTTAACACTCGAAAAGTGCAAACTCTTCACGACATCGTTTCCACACCACTTTGCAGTAGATGTCTCAGTGCGTTCTTTTATGATATAGTGCGATAAGAAATTAATGTCAGATTAAATTTTTACTCGAAAGCAATAATTAAGGTAAGTATTGCATATCGTTTCTTCGCTTTTTGTAGCATCTACATTGTTTACTTTCGTTTTTTTAGGCATTTCCACATGTATACTTGCGCTGCTGTGGACATGCCTATTGGGGAACCACTATAAAAAAAAACGCACTGAGACATCTACTGCAAGTGGTGTGGAAACGATGTCGTGAAGAGTTTGCACTTTTCGAGTGTTAAATCGGTTTCGTTTCCATGGTACATAAATTGTTATTATTTATCATTTTTTCATTTTATCTTATATTTATCATTTATATTTATCATTATTGAAAATAATATAAATTTTCATGTTTCAGAGTATCACGGGCAGCTGTAAAAATAAGTAAAAAAAAAAAAAAAATGAAAAAAAATCATCTCGTATGGTCGGGGCAAAGCGAGATTTGAACTCACGATCCCGAGCGCAAAAGATCACGACCATAGCCACGCGGCTACGGTCGATGTTTGTAGGAACGACTTTAGAGATCGTACATTTGCAGTGCCCCGGGGCTTGGATTGGGCTAGCTGCTCCCGGCGCGTCGGCTGCTGCGCATGCGTGAACGGAGCTCATAAGATAGAAAGAGACAGACCGGTACCTTACATCTTCTTTCTCTCTCGCAACGAGACTCACTGCGCTCCATGCGACCCGCAGTCTATATCTCTTATGTCTATGGTATACACACACTACTTGCTGTTTGCATGCGCGAGAGGTTATCCCCCCGTCTGACAAGCGTATAACATTAAAAGGCCATGCCAGCTGGTGCGGGGCAGTGGCATCTGTCAGCTAAGGCCAAATTTTATCAAAATAATGACTGTTGTGATGGTGTTATTGATGAGTTTCGATACCTATCAATAGTTAGTGTACCTATGATTATAGCCAAGTTAATTTGACTTCGAGATCGAGAAGAAAAGAATCGCCTGTTAGCGTCAATAATGTTGACAAGTGCAATATTGTTATCCTCGAGAAAACTGATTGTGTTCATTTGAAATTTTCTAGTTTAATCTGGTTATTATTTAACGTCCTGATAATCTATTGTAATAAAGTACGATTATTAAATTCGTTCTTACTTTGAGAAGTCGCAGTAGTTCGAATTAATCGATTGAAGTAACGGACAAGATTCAATCATGTTTTCGGCGTTCAAGAGATTGGCTGGAAAATCCGAGGGAGTGTCCTCGTCATCCCCTAGACCAGCTCATCAATCCATGCCTACGAATTTGCAGAGGAAATTTGCAAAAGGCGTCCAGTATAATAGTAAGAACGACTTTATTTTTATTGCTTGACATATTTTGTAAATAATAAAATCAATCCTTTTTCTCATTTCCAGTGAAAATAATAATTAAAGGGATAGAAATGTTGGAAAAACGTGTCTGTTCCACAGATTGCAAGGTCAAAAGTTTGTCGAAGAATACGTACCCACAGATGAAATTCAAGTTGCCAGTATCCAGTGGAACTACAAGGCGACAGATGATGTTGTTAAAGTTGAAGTTTGGGATGTCGTCGATAGAGGCACAAGAAGAAAGAAAATGGACGGTTTGAAAATGGACAATGTTGCATCGGCTGAGAGCGTTATTGAGGAGCCTGCACTGGATGCAGAGTTTTTAGATGTCTATAAGGGAACCAATGGTGTAATAATAATGATGGATATAACTAAACACTGGACTTTTGATTATGTTCAACGAGAACTGCCAAAGGTACCCAGCCACATACCTGTTATTGTTTTAGGTAATCACTGTGATATGTCACATCACAGAACAGTTACAAGTGATCACGTTACTTACTTCATTGAATCATTGGGAGAGAGGACTGCACAGATTCGCTACGCAGAATCTTCCATGAGAAATGGCTTTGGTTTGAAACTTTTGCACAAATTTTTCAATCTTCCATTCCTTCAATTACAAAAAGAGACTCTTTTACAGCAATTAGAAACCAATAAAGAGGAAACGAATTTAACTGTACAAGAGTTGGATCTTTTCCAAGATAGCGAAGACGCAGATTATAATAAATTTTTAGACAATTTGGTTAACAAACGAAGAGCAGCAGCCGATTCGGTTTCTGCTACATTGATTCCCAATGTGCAGTCTTCTCTCAGCCCTCACGGCAACATCAATCATGCAAACGTACCTGTCGCCAAAGTATTGGGACCAATCGGAGGTGGCACTCCGATACCAGTCAAGACTGCGGATATAAAGTTATTAGTCAAAAAGGACGCGTCCACGCTGTCGTCCCAAGCGAACGGTGGAAGCAAGAGCGAGCCATCCGCGCTCTCGAGCAGCGTCAGTGTTCCCGAGCACATGAACTCCAAATCATCCGGCAGCAGCGTCAGTCCATCCAAAGTGTCGTCCATTCGAAAGCAGATGAGCCTCGACAAGACGACGACGGCAACGGGCGAGGAAACGAAGACGGTTTTCGGCGTGCCGATCGCCAGCGTGGAAGACTTCGTGCCCGACGACGGATACATCGACAAATCGTTTTTAGAAGATAATAGTCACTCGAATTCACAGGCGAGCCAAAAGAAACAGCTCGACTCCGATAGGTTTGTCAACCGTTATTTTGTAAATAATTAATCCTTGAAATAATATCCCTCGCTGATTTTTTATTTGTAAATTTGCAGCGACACGGAAACGGGAAATCCTCTGGTGGCCGGTATCGAGGACGATCTGTCCTCGGCCGACGAGATGCCGTCACCAGTCCCGGTACTGACGACCCTATCCGAGAATCCACTCAGCAAGCAGAGGCACAAACGAAGCGGCGGCGGCGGCGACATGGCCAACTCGGCGGCCTTCACCATCGACTCGTCGCCGCCGTCGTCGATCGTCAACAAGCGCGGCTCCAGCTCGTCGATCGAGCAAGAGCTCCAGCTGTCGAGCAAGCTGCAGTCACAGACGGACGCCACGAACTCGGACGACGCCACGTTCGACAGCTGGCTGGGCCAGCGCGGCGACTCCTGCAAGTGGCGACAGAGCCCCGAGGGCGGCGAGGACGTCAGCAGCAGCGTCAGCGTCGGCGCCAAGAAGGACCTCAGGCATCATCATTCATCACCACGAGCTGAGCGACAAGAGCCTCGACGCCAGCGTGACCAGCTCGAACGTGCATCTGGATCTGCTGGACAACGGCAGCGCGAGGCAGCCCAGCTCGAACGGCAGCAGTCCGGTGATGAAGGAGAAGAAGAAGCACAGGGACAAGGTGAGTTGAGCATGAAGCAATTCATCTTCGAGCGCGTTTCTCATGGCGTTTTGCAATTTTTTCCCCAGACGGAGGACAAGGAGAAGAAGAAGAAGAAAAAATCCAAGGACAAGGACAAATCCGAGAGGAAGAAGAAGAAGTCGTCGTCGAAACGCGAGGAGAGACAGCGCGACGAGCTGGAGGAGTTCTTGAACGGGCCGAGCTCGGGCCTCGACGCGGCTTACGAAGCGATTTAATGATCAAATTATACTTCATTACCGCATTGCAATTGCGTTATCGTTACTTAACGAGGGAATCACTCGCAGCGTTAAAACTCTTTAATTGTACTTTTTACGGCGTCCGCAAAAAATTTTGTCCGATCTCTTTCAGCGCGCAACATCGAATTTGACACAACAATTGCATTAATGATATACGACATCGTTACAGACGAATTTCCGACCGATGTGATTTTAGTTACTTCATTTAGAATTACGCGATAGGTATAATAAACATATATATTTTTATACTCGTATAACTTTTTCGAATGAATTTCCATGAAATAGAACCGATTATAGTTTTTTCTTCATTCGCGCGCGAAATTACTTGCAGGCAACGGCTATATATATACGTATAAGTATTCCAAATGAGCGAGAGATATGTCGTAATGCGCCCGTTGCCGATTACTCAAATGTAATCTATTATTAAATGGCATTTGTTAAACCTCATTTAAGATATAAATAAAAGCTATATTGTCTGTTTGAAAAGTATCTACATATATTATAAATATTATATCATTTGTTCATCATGGCATTGAGAGAAAAAGTAATAAAATTTATTCAGTGCGAATTGGTTTTGATGTTATTTCAAATTTCAAGACATCCACTTGTACAATCGATTTTCTTTTAGCGCGGGTCTGCGCGTCATTTTCAGGTCGTCATCGAATCGTGTGAGTGAAGTCCACGAGGGATGAACCACTGACCACTGATGCATCGTAAATGAGGCTCTGAGACTTGAATCATCGTCATTACACAGAATAAAAAAAATTAGAAATGTAGCGCAGACGTCGTGCGATTGTATGTTTTAAATATTTTTACAAAAATGATCCACGCTGATTCTACATGGAATCCACGCGGAATCTGCGTGGATAATCCATGTAGAAATCCTCACAATTTTTTTCAACTGGGTTAATTAACATTCGAATTTTTTACGACCTTCGTGTACTGTTTTCATGTGCGGGTAAAGAAGATTTGTATCCAAATTTCTGTCGCACTTGTCGCATGTGAAATATTTCCGACCTTCATGTACTGTCTTTTGGTGAAAAAGCATACGCAATTTTCGTTCAAATTTTTTCTCGCACTTGTCGCATGCGAATTCTTTGCGACCATCGTGAACTATTTTTTGATGGGTGAGTAAAGTTCCTTTTTGTCCGAATTTCCTGTCGCACTTGTCGCATGCGAAATCTTTCCGACCTTCATGTACTGTCTTTTGGTGGGTGAGCAAATGTGATGCGGATCCAAATTTTTTCTCACAATTTTCGCATGGATAATCTTTACGGCCTTCGTGGACTGTCTTTTGATGCAACACTAATGTACTTTTTTGTCCGAATTTCTTCTCGCACTTGTCGCATGCAAAATCTTTATGATTTATGTGGACTGTGTTTTGATGTCTAATCAAATTCGATTTTAGTCCGAATTTCTTCTCACACTTGTCGCATCCGTAATCTTTTCGACCGTCGTGTACTGTTTTTTCATGGGCGAGCAAATTCGCTTTTCGTCCAAATTTATTTTCACACTCGTCACATGTAAAATCTTTGCGACCTTCGTGTACTGCTTTTTGGTGTCTTTTGAAATTGGTTTGATTCCCAAATACCTTCTCACACTTGGCACATTCGAATTTTTTATGACCTAAATTTTTAAATTTCTGCTTGCCGTTGTCGCATACAAAATCTTTGCAACCCTTATGAACTCTCTTTACGTGTCCCAATAAACTCTGCTTACTTGTAAATCTCTTGGCGCACTTTTCACATAAGTAATCTTTAAAAAATTCATGGAATATATATTTATGCTTGAGTAAAGTTGATTTATTTTCAAATTTCCTCTCACACTTGTTGCATGTGAAATCTTTGCGATCTTTGTGTACTAATTTTTGGTGCGTCAACAAACTCGATTTTTTCACAAATTTCTTCTCGCACTGGTCACATTCAAAATCTTTGCGGCTTTTGTGCACTGATATTTGGTGCCTACTCAAATGACTTCGGAACTCGAATTTATTTTCGCACTTGTCGCATGCGTAATTCTTCTCTTTATTGTGAATTGTATTTTTGTGAGTTATCATGCTCGATTCTAGTGTAAATGTCTCCTGACAAATATCACAAACGTATTTTTTGTCGTCTGAAACAACAATGTCCCGTTCATTTAATTTAGTTTCCGAGGCAATTTCTTCGGATTTCTTTTCACTGTTGTCCATGTTAGAATTTGAACGAGTAAGATTTATTTATTGGTACTATGACTTGTTTCGTTGGGAAAGACAACATTCAAATTAATTTGTTTTCGCTATTAACATGATCAGTGTGTCGAAGGACGGTGTCAAAATCGTTTATAATGATTTTGTTTACAAGGCACCGATTTATCTGTTATAAATTTTCCTTAGAATATTTGAACCAGTTCCAACTTGCAGTGGCGGATTCGACTAATTGCCGCTTCCAAGTAAACTTTTACACGAATATCGTCGTCAAGATGTATATTTTTAAATTTTCTACGTGTATCATAAGCATACTAATATTTGTAATAGATTAATCCGAAATCTCTTAAACCTTTTTTTTAAAAAGAACATGTACGAGAAGTATGTCCGTCTTATCCTCATATTTTTTTGGCTAACTTATCTTCCTAAACTATTCAATTGGTAATCTCAAATCGTATACGATAATCATTTTCATTCTTAAATAAGGGCAAGTATGACAGTTGACCCTTTTGCTTTGAGCCTAAATTAAAAAAATAATGAGAAATTGCTTAAAAAAACGGATAAATATGAGGTTCGTGAAAACAGCAAAGTGATCTATGGGAATTTTTAGACCTCTCCAGTCTCTTTAATTGAGTACCATACAAAATATCGACCATTCGAGAGTTTAGCATGAAGCCAAACGATACGAATGTAAAAAAAAAAAATATTCTTAAAGAAAGTGTAACCTCTGAAAGTATCTGCAATTATAAACTAGTCTTCCCGCTTACACAGAAAAATGTATGTTACCCGAAAAAAAAGTTGCGGAATATAAAATGCCAAAAAATTAGGCTACCTGAAAATTTGCGATCAGAGCGTCAAATGAACAACCAAAAGGGCATTTTTCATTTCGGAATTTCATAGCAATATGATGCTTCACGTTTTTTGCTGTTTATTGACGATTTTGGACTGTTAAAAATGTATGCAAAATATTATTCGAAACGCGTCTACAATAATATAATGATTTAATTGTATACATTTTAACGGTACCGCGTCAATTGCATTGAATTTGTTAACCTGAATTCAATAATATTATTGTTAACGATAGGACTTCGCATTTATTACCTACAATGGTATTCCTTCAAACCCGTGCTTCGACTTTATACAATAACGTTTACTTTTTGCCACTTGCAGATTTAGTGTTAATGGTAGTCGCCATCTATTGGTCGAGCGACGAGTCAACGAATGAAATTTCGTCAGGAGCTCATGCAAGCCCGACAAGAACTTGTTTGCCAACAAGCTGAAGAGCAAGCAGATGAAAAAGCTGCAGCAGATTGTAATGCCGAATCGGACATTATTATTTTATTTATATGGGTCGCCTGACAAATCATCGTCGGTCAAGGCCAATAATAAGTTAATCGGAAAAACGTTACTGCGAGATTGTTTTGATTTGTTGTAGAGACGAAGTCGACGATCAATAGAAGCTTGGTTTTTCGAAAGGATTAGCAAGGGAGAGAAGTAGCTGTACGAATATAAGGTGACAGTTTAATCTCATCTGGCGAAAGGTACGCATCGGGCGACCTTTCGAGAGAAGCAATAGATCGAGATCGGTGTGACCACGGGTAGCTATTGTACGTCGAGCCGCGATACCCACGTTAAGGCTCCTCTATACAGAGGGACAAATACCGGCATACCGATATTATTTTGTACCCATTTTTTTTATTCTCTAGACAACCATTAAACTTGAAATTTCGTGGGAGGGAATATGAAACTTATAAAAATGTGCCTATGTCGTTAGATTTCAATAAAATGTTTTATGAAATGATTTTAATTAATTGTTTGAGAATACGTTGCTTTTTATGTTATAAAAGGGGGATAATAGAAAATCAAGTTTGTTTGAAAGCACCGGTCATTTAATTGAAAACTGACGACATAGGCACGAAATTTCAAGTTTAATGGTTGCCCAGAACATAAAAAAATGGGTACAAAATAATTACGTATTTGTTATCGACTGAGTCAGTGTAGAGAGCCCTTAAACCGCGGGTGTTATACCCTGAGCCCTCGAGTAGAGGGGAGTACGTGTTCTATACAATTTTCTTTAATGATTGAACAATTCATTCATAAAATAATTTATTTTAGATCAACCACTTAACCTAACAATTAAGAGAAAGAAGTTTAAAAATTATAGTCCACAGGAACTAGAGACAGAGGGAATTTTTTTGCCTTCTTGGACAACGATGACATCATACATAGACTTATACCAATATTTTGACTTTTCCATTTGCAGATTTACACATATAGAGGTACTCGACATCTAGTGATGAAAGCTTAAAATGGCAATATCGTATTTAATGCGATTGAAAACTGGTCCAAATTTTTTGAAACGAAATAACAGTCATTTTCAAGTCTTTTGAAATGCGCTCAATATTTTCAACACAAATTTAATAGAAAATTCGTCAAAAAACAAACCAATTAATGTCAAGTTAGATGTAAAACATTTAAATAGTAATTTTTTTTTCTTTATGCCAAAAAAGCGGCGCACTTCAAGGGATCACGGGTCGATCCACTCACCTGCAGAAAACTTCTACACCGAGGACTGATGTTTTCCGGCCACAAAAGTCAAATATACCGAATAAATTTGCAGATCGCACAGAGACTAAAACGAAGTTATATCGAATTTTTTCGCTTACTTGACCGAGTGATCTCTTATGCCACAGGTGTGCCGTTGTACTTCCTGATCGCCATGTAAACCTGCCCGAAGGATCCCTCGCCGATTATCCGCACCAGATCGTAGCTCTCCGTGATCAAAATCGCAATGCGTTTTATTCTTTTAAACTCGAAATTTTATCGGGGATATGAAAGGTAGTAACGTCGACGCCCACGCGACGCGTAGCTCACTGTGTACGCGAGCAGAGGAGAAATTATACATCTTATCCAACGTTTGGGCAAGTAAAATATAAGTGTAAAATATTCAGTATGGGTTCGAGGCGATCGGTAAAGTAGATTTTGCAGCTACCAACGTGATACCCGTTCCATTAAAAATTATACACTTTCATTAATTTAGAAAAATTAATATTATTATATTTTTGAGAAGTTGTCATATATTCAACAATAGCATTACTATATAAAAAAACTGCAATGATTTAAAACATGACGATAAAAAACCATGCAAAATTTTTTCTAAATAATATCATTTCAAAAAACTACACATTTTTAATCACGAAATGGAATGACTTTAGTCTGAAAATGCCGTCGTTCTCAGCTAAAGCACTGGCCATTGATTCGTAGCTATGTATGGTTTTTTTTTTTTTTAGGCTCGAGCTAACTACCATACATATGTAAAAATCGTAGAATAAATATTAATATATATTCATCCGATCCACAGAGAGACAGAAGCAGCTGGCCTTAGATGCTGAAGCGGCTGCAATAAGCGGGGGTGGAAGGGGACGAGGGGGAGAAACGACAACAATAGAAATAGAAAAAAAGAAGAAATTTTGGTTGTAGTCGCAGTGAAGGGTCGAAGTTTTGGCCACGCGTGAGAAGGGAAGATGCTGCCGACGATACACGAAGAACAAGAAATTGACGATGGTAAATAATAATTTGAATTCGTTAATCTGTAATCGACACGTTGCTTATTGTACTTCGAAGTAACGTTTCCTTGATTTGAATAATTTGACATTATCATTGCAAGTATCTATCTCTCATGCCTATAGCTTTCGGTCTGCTTACAGTCGTGTGACAACTTTCGTTGAGACTCACTTCTGACATCTACACTTCACAACAAAATTACGGTAATAATGATGCTTACTAGAACCTCTTGTACTAGAGCGCTCTAGTAACTATTACTAGCACAATTAGTTCTGGGGACTATTTGAAATTTTCAGTGTTCGATGATTATATCGAATCAATGAGAAATCGAAAAAAACTTCATAATATTGTTCTCAAGTACGCTGGGGAACTCTGATTTTTTTTCATTATTTTTTAAGAAAATTGATCTCAAAAATCGGAAAATTAATAATTGAATGAGCAACCCTCAAGTAGTGTCGTTAACAGCGTTTAGTGGATAACTCGAGGATTACATTGTCGCTCCAATGAAATCATTCATATCTTTCGTCGGCTTTATTTAGAAAAATATTTCGCCGCTATTATGATTTATATTTAAAAAAATTAATAGGAAATTTTTTTGCCTTCTCGGACAACGACGCCATTGTGTGGGGGTGGCATATTTTCGAATCATATTAAAATATTTTATTATATACACTGCCCGTCAATTACTTTTGCCATACCTAAGCGAAAGATGAATAAACTTCAAAGTTTTGTAGCTCAGTCAAAAAAAGTCGGATTGACTTTTCGGACCCTCCATTCGAAAGGTATTTACTAGCACTTTAAGGCTATATAAATTGTTATTAGGTTCATTTATTTATTTATCAATTTTTATTAACAATTAACGAATTAAAAATATTGCTTTTTTTGTCTTCGCTATTTCTTTTGCCATTTTAGTTAGAAGGGTCGTAGACTTTTTTTACGCACAAATTTTTTGTAACTTTTTTTGTTTAAACAACCATAACTTTTTAACTAAACATCAACACTCAAATTTAAGCCCGGAATCTGAAAGAACTTTAAATTCTACATAAAATTATATATATGTGAAGTCTTTTCAAGGCCTTGAACATGGAAAAAAATCGCATCGAACGCGAACAAAAAATTTCGTCACTTTGAGCGTTGGTGGGTGAACAATGTTCAGGTGGTTCACCAACGACGTCTGAACATGCATAAAAAATCGAAAAAAAAAAAAAATTTCTCAGATTCGGATCGTAACTATTGTTTCTTATTGTACACATAAAACCCAACCTTTTTTGTAAATAAAATTTTTTTTCTACGACCCCTTCAACGCGCTGTACATGGGAACGAAAAAAAGGGTCGTTTTTGCACTAAAAGGGTTGTAACTTTGTGAAAAGAGCTCGTAGGACAATCTTTAAAAAAAGGATTTAAAGGTCTCATCAAAACCCACAAATCCATCGGTTTAAAATGTTTCTACGACCCTTCTAATTAAAATGGCAAGAGAAATAGCGAAGACAAAAAAAAGCAATATTTTTGATTCGTTAATTGTTAATAAAAATTGATAAATAAATAAATAAACCTAATAACAATTTATATAGACTTAAAGTGCTAGTAAATACCTTTCGAATGGCGGGTCCGAAAAGTCAATCCGATTTTTTTTGACTGAGCTACAAAACTTTGAAGTTTATTCATTTTTCGCTTAGGTATGGCAAAAGTAACTGACGGGCAGTGTATGTGTATGAGGATATATTTATTCCATGTTTTTTGTGTTATCTGTTGGAAGCTTGTTTGGAAATACTTAGTTTTAGAAAGCCAAAAATTCCTCGAACAAATCTTCGCCAAGTTAGAATTTTAAATTGTTACAAATATTGTAACGATAATATATATAAACAGATAAATCGGTACCTATAATGTGAACATTATGATCATAAATGATTTTGACATCGTCTGTCGACACACTGATCCTATTTATAATCAAAACAAATTACTTGGAAAATTGTCAAAAGATAAGTTTTACTCGTTAAATTTCCGTGGCGCTAAATAGAAGGATCCATCGATTTATTCAAGTACCAAAATGGATAAAAGTGACAAGGAATCAGATGAAATTGTCCCAAAAGATAATTCAAATAAACTGAGTAGACATCAAATATCAGAACACAAATGCCGCAAAGATTTTGCATGTGACAAGTGCGAGAAGAAATTTGTGAGAAAATCGACTTTGTTCACGCACCAAAAATTAGTACACAAAAATCGCGATGATTTCACGTGCAACAAGTGTGAGAGAAAATTTGAAAATAAATCAACTTTACTCAAGCACAATAAAATATTCCACGAAGTTTTCAAAGATTACTTATGTGAAAAGTGCGCGAAAAGATTTGGAAACAAACGAAATTTACTCATACATGTAAAGACTATCCATGAGGGTCGCAAAGATTTCGCATGCGATAAATTCGAGAAGAAATTTGGACAAAAACCAGATTTGATCACACACCATATAAAAATCCACGAGGGTCGTAAAGATTTCGAATGTGACAAGTGCGAGAAGATATTTATCCGAAAAGCATATTTATTGATTCACCAAAAAACAGTCCATGAAGGTATCAAAGATTTTGAATGCGACAAATGCGAGAAGAAATTTGGACAAAAATGTACCTTACGTTTGCATCAAAAGACAGTCCACGAAGATCGTAGAGATTACGCATGCAACAAGTGTGAGAAGAAATTTAGACATAAAATACATTTGATTAGGCATGAAATGACAGTACACGAAGGTCGCAAAGATTACATATGTGGAAAATGCGAGCGAAGATTTGGACAACAATCAAATCTGTTGATCCACCAGAGGGCAGTCCACGAAGGTCGGAGAGATTTCGCTTGTGACGAGTGCAAAAAGAAATTCGTAAGAAAATCCGTTTTGCTCTTACACCAAAAGACAGTTCATGAGGGTCGCAAAGATTATGAATGCGACAAGTGCGAGAAGAAATTTGGACGAAAACCGAATTTGCTCTTACACCAAAAGACAATACACGACGGTCGAAAAGATTACGCATGTGATAGATGCGAAATGGCATTTGGGCATAGATCGAATTTGCTTGTTCACCAAAGGATCGTACACGAGGGTCGTAAAGATTTTGCATGTGACAAATGCAAGAAAAAGTGTGGAAAACAAAGCGATTTGACGAGACACCAAACATTAGTTCACGAAAGTCACAAAGATTACGCTTGCAACAAATGCGAGAAAAAATTCGGATACAAATCAGATTTGTTGAGGCACCAAAAAACAGTCCATGAAGGTCGCAAAGATTATACTTGCGACAAGTGTGAGAAAAAATTCGGATATATAAGAGTCATTTGCTTTTGCACATAAAGACAGTACACGAAGGTCGCAAAGATTATACTTGTGACAAGTGCGAGAAAAAGTTCGGACAAAAATCGGATTTGCTAAAGCACCAAAAAAATAGTCCATGAAGGTCGAAAAGATTTCGCATGTGACAAGTGCGAAAAGAAATTTACCCAAAAAAGTAATTGGCTAATCCACCAAAAAAAAGTACACGAGGGTAGCAAAGATTACGCATGAAACAATTGCGAGAAGAAATTTGGACAAAACCCGAATTTGCTTTCACACCAAAAGACAGTACACGTCGGTCGAAAAGATTTCGCATGTGACAAATGCGAGGGGATATTTGGAGAAAAATGGAAATTAATCAGACACCAAAATACAGTTCATGGAAATCACAAGTTGCGCAAAGAAATTCGGACGTAAAGAGAATTTAACTATCGGCGTTTAACTATCATTACATATTCGTAACTGTCAAATTGATTTTTTGGATTAATAAATTGGGATTTTCTATTCATTTGAATAGTATATTTTGTAAAATAATTTTTCTGTATTTGTAATGGGTTTAACATTTAATTGGCGATGCGATGATCTATTTAGTTTTTTTCTAATCGCAATCATTAATTTGTTTTACTTTTTATAACGCTGAAAAACAACGATTCGGGGGCAGTTTACCCTAGTTCTTTTTACCGTCGTGTCAAACAATCTTGTTAATGTATAATTAAAATTGTAATATTTTTAAATCTTTCGCGAAAATCACTTGCTACGGCCAATGCGATCACTCGTCAACGTAATTCAGTATAAGCTGCCAACGGCTCACATACCTTTGACACATTGCTTTCACCTATATTACTTAATTGCCACGAATTCAATTTTTTTTCGCCAATGCAAAAAGTGTAATAAGTGCTCTAGAAAAGTGAGGGCCGCGCGTTTTTCTCTCTCCACGTATAGGATCGTATAAGCGTGTGTATATATAGTCAGTTGAGCCTCAGACGCCGCAGCGTAAGCAACTCAGAAAGTTTCATGGACTGCGTCGAGTGATTTTGTGATTTTTGAAAAATCTCAGTTTATAAAGACGATCGTGTTAATTCGATGGATAATATCATGTCTTCTGTTCCTGAATCCAAAGAACCCTCGAATGTAGACCCCAAACCTAGCAGGGTAGAAGAAATGGTCGATGCCCGTTGCACATGGCTATGGACAACGGCAACAAGAGTCAGGTGGAATTTATGCTGAGAAGAGGCGACGATCCGAACGCGGTCAACGGCTGGGGCGATACTCCTCTGCACGTCGTCTGCCGGCGTGACGGCGACGACGACGACTCGGCGAGGATGTTGTTCGAGCTGAGCCGCGACGTTCATCGGCCGATATGGATCGACGCCCAGAACAACATCGGCGACACGCCGTTGCACGTGGCGCTGCGCTTCGACAACACGAGGCTGGCCGAGTTGCTGCTGAGAAAAGGGGCCGATCCGAATTGGGCCAACGTCTGGGGCCAGACTCCTCTGCACGTCATCTGCGGCAGACAGTACACGGCCAACGGCCTGTCGGAGCTGTTTTTCCAAATCAACGAGGAGATTCGAGGCGAGGTGCAGGTCAACGCCCAGACCAAGCTGGGCGACAGCCCGCTGCACCTGGCTCTGGACAAGGGCCACAAGAAGCTGGCCGAGTCGCTGCTGAGTCGAGGCGCCAATCCCACCGCGGTCAATGCCAACGGCGAGACCGCTCTGCACGTCATAGCTCGGAGCTGGCGCGGCGGCGCCAAAGACAGCGAGCTCGCCAGGATGTTCCTCGAGATCTGCAAAGAGGTGGGGAGGCGCTTCGGGACGATCGACGAGCCGGACAATTTGGGCAACACGCCGCTGCACCTGGCCCTGATCCACGGCAACGCGAGGACGGCCGAGATGCTGCTGAGGCACGGCGCCGATCCCAATCTGACCAACTGGATCAGCGGATCGGCCGGTCTGCAAATGATCTGCAGGCGGGGGGACGGCTTGGAAGACCTTGGAAATAGGCCGGTCCGAATTCGTAGAGATAATGATGCCAAAAAATGCGAGAATACGGACGATGAAGAAATGGGATGTGGCCGATGCGTACATTATCTAAAATCACGGAATTAAGTAATCAAATGCGGGTTGATTGGATTTCTTGAGTTTAGTTGTGCCGTGCATCGAGTGCTTTTAATCTACGTCCGATAGCCTACCCATCGCTATTGCGCCCATGGCCGTTGCGGCAACAATACAATATTCTTTCACAATGATTAACGTATGTATTCTGAATAAATGACTCTTTTAACTGCCCAGAATTTTTGAAAATAATATCTATCTGCGCTCAATACTCTTTTGTATCAAAAATAGTCTTTTCTAAAAAGAGTAATCCGAATGAATTTTTTTTTATTCTTTTGAAAAGAGTAATTTTTACAGATTACTTCGATTTTTTGAATAGTGGATAAACAGAATACATTTCCAATCATCGCACTCACCGGTAGGCTCACGCGACGAGGCAATGCTTCAAAGTTTTCGGCTAATTGCAATGATCCACGGCATGGAAATTATAATCTTCGCGTGTGCGTTCGGCCAATTATCGTACGGCTCTTTCTTCACGCTGAACAATGATTAAGTTGGTTGCAGCGATTCGCTTGTAAAAAAAATCACGCAAAAAAAGTTATACCTCGCTGTATCGCTGCAGCTTTCCATAACACTGCGGCCTCGATGTTATATCTATTCACTGGAGCATTTATCCTCGGAAAATATTCGAGGTTATATGTGCTCCGAGTAATCACCTCGATTCCGACTGAGATACAATTTAGTATGCGGATATGATTTGTGAACACTTGCCAGTCGTGAGTAGGTCAGCTAGACACTGCGGCAATTGACGCATGAACCGCACCACTAGTGTATTAGTAATAGGTGATCTCGCGAGTCGCGACTCACGACTGCCTATCGTCCGTTGGCGAAACTTTCCCCCTCTACAGTCGAACGCATTCATAGGTGCTCGCTCGTCGCTTCGTTCTCTATATATATGCATATTCTGTCAGTAAGAAATCGGAGCGGGAAGAAAAATACACCAGGCGATATTGCTCGCTTTTGATGTGTCAAATTTTCTTTTATTCGTGGGTAATATATACCACTGCGACGGCGTTAAAAACAATAACCTAAAAAAGCAATAGTTGCACACAACAACATCTAACACGGAGATATAATTTTAACTGCGTTCTCAAAATCAGTCGCATTGTTGTACTTTCAGTAGAGTGTCATAGTGTAAACAGTATCACGTCGAAGCAAAGTGTATACGAGACGACTTGATTCGCTATGTTATTGTCTCGACGTATGCAAGTGAAACTATGGTGCAGTGAGTTGTTTTCAAGCCCGGCGTCGTTAATTCGTGCATTTTTTTTAAACCTCGCGTAGTGTCCAGCTGGTACATTTCTTCGTAGCTTCCTCGTATTCTTTATGTATCTATTTGATGATAATATAGTGCTTCGTCGAGTTTACCGCCAGCCGAGGTCGAGAAACGATGAGCCGATACGCGTCCAGCAGCGTCTTGCGGTGAGTCATTCAAAAATATAGCATCGAGATACGGTGTTTATCGTCCTCGTCGTTCCATCGCCTATGGTCCTGGCCTATATATCGCTTCGAACCCATGAAAAATGGGTCCCGCGGAGAGTCTCGAGTCGTGCAGTTTACTACGATATATTTCGTCTGCATTTGTGCTCTGCCACTTTACGTAGAATTGATACGAACATCGCTACTTTTCAGTAAATCTCAAAAACTTGTCACTCCCTGCCCACTTGCCCATACTACGTTGCAATTCCCAGGCTCCTTATATACCTGATAATATGCGGCGGCCGCCGAGAACCATATCGAACAAGCCTAGCGAATAAAAGATTTTGCAAAGTTTTCACAATTCGCACTGTAATGCGCCCGATCGTTCGCGAAATCCGCCTCGAACGGCATGGCATATGGATCACTTCTGCATGCGAGCGAATATATCTGCCGTGTATAATGACAAAGTGCCAATTCATTGACGTATGAAAGTTGCCTTTTTCTTAGTGTCGATGTCGCGGTATCAAGTCTGAATTGAGTACATTTAATTAGTCGTTGAATTGTCGCGCTTAAACGAAAAGGTAGACGATGAAAAATTAATCAATCAGTTATTGAGATCGTTGAGTATAATATTAGAAAAAAAACAAAAACAAAATAGGCCTTACGGTACATCCACTCCGCAGAGAGTATATTGCTGCTGAACATTTTTGTGGATCAAATACGTGCTTATTACGAATATCTTATTATAGACGGTGGCGAGAGTTATGAGGAAATTTTTCTGAAGAACTTAGTTTTGTAAAGACAAAACAATTCTTCGAAGCAATCGTTGCCAATTTAGGTTTCAAACTCGATCAAATTTTGAAGGCAATGTATAAACAGATCAATCGGTAATTTAATTGTAAACAGTATGATCATAAACGATTCTCACATCGTCCCTCGACACACTGATCATGTTTATAGTGAAAATAAATTAGTTTGAATCTTGTTTTTCCCAACGGAACAAGTCTTAATACCAAAAGATAAATCTCACTCATACGAATTCTAAAATGGACAACAGTGAAAAGAAATCCGAAGAAACTGACTTGGAAACTAATTTAAGTGAACGGGACATTGTTGTTTCAGACGACAAAAAATACGTTTGTGATATTTGTCAGGAGACATTTATACTAGAATCGAGCATGATAACACATCGAAATACAATTCATAATGAGCAAAAAGATTACTCGTGCGACAAGTGCGAAAAGGAATTTGAATTTCGAAGTCATTTGAGTAGACACCAAATATCAGTTCACAAAGACCACAACAATTTTGCATGCGACAAGTGCGAGAAAAAATTTGTGAGAAAATCGAGTTTATTTGCGCACCAAAAATTAGTACACAAAGATTGCAAAGATTTCATGTGCAACAAGTGTGAGAGAAAATTTGAAAATAAATCAACTTTACTCAAGCACAATAAAATATTTCACGACGTATTCAGAGATTACTTATGTGAAAAGTGCGCAAAAAGATTTGGAAATGAACAGATTTTTGTCGCGCACATAAAAAGAGTACATGAAGATTCCAAAGATTATGCATGCGACAGGTGTGAGCGGAAATTTTTATTCCCATCACATTTGCTTTCCCACCAAAAAACAGTTCATGAGGGTTGCAAAGACTATGCATGTGACAAGTGTGAGAAAAAATTTGGAATGAAACAGAATTTGCTCTCACACCAAAAGACGGTTCACGATGGACGCAAAGATTACGAATGCGACATTTGTGAAAAGAAATTTGGACAAAAATCAAAATTAATTAGACATCAGAAGACTGTACACGAGGGTCTCAAAGATAACGTGTGTGATAAGTGCGAGAAGAAATTTGGACAAAAATCGCATTTACTCATGCACCAAAACAAGACACACACGAGGGCCGCAAAGATTACGAATGTGACAAGTGCGAAAAGAAATTTGGACTTAAACATCATTTGCTTTTGCACCAAAAAATAGTTCACGAAGGTCGCAAAGATTTCGCATGTCGCAGGTGCCAAAAAAAGTTTGGATTTAAATCAGCTTTGCTCATACACCAAAGGACAGTCCACGAAGGCCGTAAAGATTTTGCATGCGACTTTTGCGAAAAAAAATTCGCACACAAACAGCATTTGATCAAGCACCAGAAAATAATACACGAAGGTCTGAGAGATTTTATATGCGACAAGTGCGAGAAGAAATTTGGGGATTCAAGCAATTTGATCAGACATCAAAACACAGTCCACGATGGTCGCAAAGATCACGGATGCGACAAGTGTGAAAAGAAGTTTGGACATCAATCTAATCTGATTCAACACCAAAAATAATTCATGCAGGTCAAAAAGATTATGTATGCGACAAGTGTGAGAAGAAATTTAGTCAAAAAGTACATTTGCTTTTTCATCAAAAGTCCGTACACGAAGGACTCAAGGATTACTCATGTGAAAAGTGCGAGAAGAAATTCGGAAAAAAATCAAATTTGCTCAGACATCACAAAACAGTTCACGAAAATCGCAAAGATTTCTCATGCTACAAGTGTGAGAAGAAATTTGGGAGCAAAGAAGATTTGCTTAAGCACCAAAGGACAGTGCATGAAGGTCGGAAAGATTACGCATGCGACGAGTGTGAGAAGAAATCATGTACCTCGTCGAATTTAAGTTGAAAAACATTGCAACGAAATTCACCGAAACCGCCAATCAGCATAGCATGTGATATCCGAAAAGATGTATATAATAAGAATCAATTTGACCGATCATAAACCAGATATTCACCAAAATTTTAAGATTTTGAGCCACAATACTTACCTAATAAAAAATTTGCCTTCGTATCTCTTCAAAAAATCTTAAAATTATAAAAAATAAAACGGTTTCGCAATGGTGAATGTAACAAGAAGTATATTCCAGAATTTATTCACTATTGAAATATTTTGGATTAGAACTTTTTTTTGTAACTAATTGTTTTTTTTACATAAAAATAGTTGACTTAACTGTATGATAATCTTAATATTCTGATAGTACATTTTTTATAACAGTTTACTTAGCTTTGTTTTTTTAAATTTTTTTCTGAATCTCGCTATATAAGCTATCATTACATCTTTGTTCACTGCCGCGTTGCTATTTTATTTTTGATGTAGATTTCGTAAACTACTAATTACTTCTCTCTATTTTGCTCACTAGGATCTTGCATTTATTTATACAAGGATCAACCCAAAGTTTTTTTCGCGTCTTGTTTGTACCTCTGAACGAAGCGAACATATAGTTGATAACTGAATTTTTGATAAACCTTTGTAATGATAGACGAGCCTGAATTTATCAAGCATGCGCTAGTGAACGATTTTCATAAATTTTATATTAGACCGATTATTTCTGCTATGAGAGATGTGGTTGATGATAAAAATAAGTTTTCACTGAAAAATCAACCTTAATACTTTAAACTAAAAAATGTTTTCTACATCATTTAAAATTATTAGAAACTATCCTATTTGATACATGATTTTTTACTGATTCTTGAGCCTCTTTAGTCTCTAACATGTGAAGTAATTGCCTTTTTCAATATTCCAACTTCTGTAAAACAAGCTTTTATTAATTCAAGAAAAACATTTGATGTTGATGTTTGATGGAATTTTCAAAGTTTTATTTACCTGAGTTTTATACTTTTTAAACCACGTGGCCAAAGGTACTTTTCTGCTTTTCATTCTTTGACTTTTATACCTTTGAAACGATGTGATTTTTATAGCTATCACAATTACAGACATTAGAATACATAAAATCTGGAAAGCCACTAAAAATAAATATATAGTTAGTATTAATAAAATAATCTTGCTGTTATTGACTTTTGTATCGATCTAAGAAAATCAAAGTACCTGACTGATTTGTTCGAATTGTATCAGCTTCGTTGAACAGCAAGTGTGCCTGAAATACGGCTTGAGGAACTGCCTGGAATCAAGTTTGCAGGAAAAAATATAATTCAATGCTGCCGGTGCACAAGCAGTTTCCAAAGTTTTTTTTCCTCTTGTCATCAGTCAGTAACGTTGCCTCCACTGATGATACAATTAGATTGACATATTTATCGAAATAAAAAAAAACCATGGTGTCCTATCACAGTGGGAATATGTGCTGAAGGGGAAAGAGAAATATGACAGTTAACACGTCTTTCACACCCCCGCGCCCAGATGTTGATATCTTCAGCGTTCCAATTCGAGGTCAGCTCTCTCCTTTCTGCACTAAGAGAATTATAATAGATTTTTTTGTAGAAAGAAAAAGAATCCATTTAGCAATTTAAATTTATTAATAGAGCTTCATGAAGAGAAGAGAAAGTAGAAGAAAAAATTGTTTTAATTTAAAAATGAAATAAAATACTAATAGCGAAAATGGTGGAGTATGTGTGCAATTCTGTCTCCGTTAGCGATTCTTTATTAATATAGCTATTTGTAACGAATTTTTTTGAAGTACTTACTCCGAAAGAAATGTATAATAAAATTTACTATATTTTCTGCTAACTCTCAATGAAATTTATCATTTTCACTTTGACTTTTTTAAGTTTCAATCATCGATTTTTATATTAATGCTGTCACATACGATAAAACTGTTTTAATTAAACGGCAAAAAATCGAGTTGTGTTTATGATGCGTTATAAACTTTTATAAACTTTTACATATGTTCAAAATCCTAAAAAATTCATAAAACTTTGTAAAACTACATAAGTTTTCAAAAGTTTAAAAAAATTATACGTAAATTCGATATCTATCGGGGATGTATGTCAATTTCATTTTAAATGATATAGTGTTTAGCAAGATTACAAAGTATGCTAACTATATAGAATTTGTGTCAAAGTTTTTGCCATAACTGAAGTTCATGAGTTGTATCGTACTATAAATAATCAAGACGTGCAGTAGCACCTCACTGGCAAAGTGTGATAGTGTACTGCGTCAATAACAGAAGAATTTATAAATATAGTACTAGAATAGAATATAGCAAAGTCATCAATAACGGACACTTACTCTTGACTGAGTATTAACTACACATAAAATGCACGAATCAATACTGGTAAAATTAATTTTATGTATAAAAGTAAATATTTTTAAAAATGAAGTGTAAACTATTTTTGCAGGATAATTTACAATCGGGCAAAACTTTATTCAAATGGATAAATTTCATTTTTGCGTTTTACGGAATTGATCCAATGAATTTCAACCCAGTGCTGCACTACTCGATTGTACTATACATTTCAATACACATTATCTTAACATGTTTGACACTAAGCTATTCAAACGGGGAATCAAACGTATTTTTATATACCGTTATGGAAATAGGCGGTATAGGCGGAATATTAGTGAGAATAGTAACCTATGGTGCTAATCAAAAAAAGATCGCAAAAATACTCGCACAAATCGTGAAAGATTACGAAGATCCATTACTTTATAAAAATCTTAAAGAAGTGCACGTTGCCTTGAAATATATTAAACAAGTGAAAACATATTTGATGGTTGCGGTTCCATTATCATTTGTAAACGAAACCATGTACTTTCTCAAACCTCTTTTAACGAATAGTTTTAAAGTACCTTCGTTGATCGGTTGGATAATTATTTCATTTTGATACGGATATCATTTTAGAACTAATGATCCATTTTTGGTTTTTAATTTATAGATTTTCAAAATGTGACAACTTATGTCCTTCCATACAGCGTATCTTTTCATATTGAAAATGATAGAGATTATTGGTTAGCTTTTATTTATCTAATTCCTATGTGTTACTGCGCTATATTCTGTCTCGGTATGGATATTAGTTTGATACTCGCTGTCCTGGCTCACGTATGCGGACAATTAGCATTACTGTCTGAATGTGTTTTGCCTCAAATTGCTAACGATATTAATACATTTTCAATTAATACATCTTTTAGTATTCAGAGGCACAACAGATTAATAAGGTAATAATATGTATAGATTTTAAATTATTAAAAGCTCTCACAATTGTTTCATTCATTTTCTAATTTCTATTATCTATCTACAAATATCTTATTTTAATGCTGCAAGTAACTACAGTAGTTATTACGGCCAGCAAATAAACACTCTGAATAATGAATAATCTATCACTTATAATATTATGTATACTTTTATGAATGTATTTTTGCAAACTGTTTATGCTCCTTTGAATTAAAAATCAGAAATTCAGAATTTTTGTCATCACTAGTTGATGGTGAAAAAAAATAATACTTGAAAAAGTTTTTATAGAAATTCAATGTGTAATAGTAGTTAGTAATAGTATTTTGATGGTAACGCTATTGATTATTTTTATCTCTTTTTTAAGGATGGCAAAGGAAATCAACAAATCTTATGATTGGTTGTTGTTAAATCAATACGTAATTATAATGTTTTTTAACTGTACGATTGGTTACCTCTTTTTAATAGTAATTTTTTGGAAATTAACATTCTTTCTATAAAAAATAATATTAGTTTATAGTATCAAAAATTCTTTCAGGCTATAAGTCAACATCAGAAGGTATTCATATTAACATATCTAATTTCAATCATAAATTTGAATATGGTTCTTTTTCTTTATTGCTATGCAGGTCAATGCCTTTATAACGAAGTAAAATTTTATTCATAATTTTATCGATATTTATTTTTATTCTTGCCAACTCTAAAGTAATATTTTTTTCAGAGTACGAAATTAAGCGATTCTTTATATCATAGTTGTTGGTATAATTTGAATCCACTTCAAATGAAACATCAACTAATATTCCTAATTCAATCTCAAATTTGTTTACGGCTTACTGGCAAAAATATTTGCACTTTCTCTTATGAAAGTTTTTTGAATGTATGAATAACCTATATACTTAAAAATATTGTGCAATTTCTCATAAAATAACGTGATTTTAGGTAATTAAGTCATCAATGGCTTACTTGTCTGTTCTCCGGAAGATTCTGTAAAATATTTCATAAATTTTTCTGAATTTTGAATCAAAATGGTAAATCTCCAGCCCTTTTGGAGCAGATGTCATGTCATTCGATAAAAAGTTATGATTGGATAATAAATACCAACCACCAACATCTTTATTGATACTTGAAAAACTGTTATTTAAAATACCATGTCATTACACTGATGAACAATGACAATTTAGGAGATGCATATGGATATTTTTTTGATCGACATGAAGGTTAACTCCCGGTCTCTCACTGAAACTCTTTATTAGTCGACTTCCGAATTTTTACTTGAACGTTTTGAACAGTTGCCACCGGAGGGTAATAACTATTTATCTTCCAAACTTCCGTGGAGTGAATTCCCGAGAGTAAGACCTAGCAGGGCTCATTAAGATTCAATAGTGTACTCAGTCAAACTACCAAACCGGGACTTTATATTTCTTCGCTCTCTTCATATTTTATTTCAAGTTTCAAGATCGGCTGCTAGGAGGCGCATTCCGCAACAGCCGCTCCCGCAACTGCTAAACCACTTTTTAGAGTACGAGTAAGAGTGATTTTTCAGTATGGTTACTGTTAATGTGCCCTGGTTTTATGGTGGTAGATAATAAAATAAGTATTGCAGACACAATATTAGCAATAAGAAAAAAACGTTTATTGATGAGTAATATTCGAATACGTGTATTTCGCGCGATGGCTTTGCACAGACTGCTTTGCAGTGGTCGATAGATGTCGGTACTCGATGAAGGAGATTTGCATGCGTTCGTATATATCTATATATATATATATATAATATATATATATATATAAGTATATAGAGATAGATATGAGAAACAAACTTTAACAGTTACGTATGTAATCGGGAGGCAAATTCCAGATTATATCAAACTTCTCAACAGTCAACAACACTTTCGTTCCGACTTAGAATGATAATTTCAGCTGTTTTTTTGGGAGAGCTGATGTTTATGTCATAGTAAATGATAATGTAAACTTTATCTTTGCAGAATCATTCATTCAACTACAAAATATTGCCAGATCGAAAAACATAAATTTTTATTGTTTTCTTATAACGAAAAATTTGTCTAAATTTTTTTTAGCACATTTAACGGCTTTGCAATGTGCAAATTCGGATTCGAATTCGGTTTACCTATAAAAAATTGGTAGAAAATGCGATTAAGAAAAATTGTTCCAGCGCAGCGAACCCGGGGTCTACTGGACGTTCAAACGCGCGCGCGCGATACTTCTATATGGCGTTGCAGACTCGTTGGAGTCTCATGTATACAATCTGTACATCGATGCCCCAACACAAAAGCCACACAAGTAAACTTGGCGTGGCAAAAACGTGCCTTAGTCCCGTGTTGAATGGATAGGCGCTGCCAAACAAGAAAGAGAAAGAGAGAGAGAGAAAGAGAGAGAGGCGGGTCGAGTCAGTTTCCATGCCAAATGCATTTCTCGTGCCTATGAAATTTTCTTTTTAACTTTTATGTATGCGCATGCAATATGTATACAGTATAGTTCTACGGAATTTTGCACGCGTCGCGGAAATCCAAAGAGAGAAATGACAGAGCGTGTACAGTACGCCAGTAGCGAGAGCCCGAGACGTTCAGGCAAACTACTCGACATTTCGTAAATATGTTAGACGCCGTTCATATAAAGTTCATATAATTTGAAGAAAGACAAAAAATTTTGTAAGCAGTATATATTGAAGTTGATCGTTGTCAACATTCATAGCAAGTCGTACTATTTTTTGTTAATTATTAATATTTTTTCCGCCTTGTGAGTATGATACAAAAAATTTTGAACTGTTTCTTTCTAACGATGTCAGGTTACGCTACAAAGTGACGAACTATTCTTACCTCTCATGTGCGGATTCAACCGAGACAGTTTTGATCTCAAATCGAGCATGCGCTTTTCTCCGGAGGAATACTTTTGATACCAGCAGTACGATACTATAATTACACTAATACCTCAGAGGTGAAGCGTTGAAGCGAATGCACAACGCATAATTTCTACTTTCGGAGCTTCACGTCCGACCGCCAGGTGGCGAAGCGCTGGAAAAAAGGCATGCCCGCAAACGAGAAACATTTCTGTAGGGTACTAGTATTCGTTTCTTGATTTTAATTCTTTTAATTACTTCGAGTGATTATTAACGTAATTAATTATTAGCAATTAGCGATTATTAGCAATGTATCAAATGTGTCTTCATAACCGTTTCCAAATGTTTGATTACTTGTGCCAACTGTGGTAGAGAATGAAGCAGGATATTTGGCTCATAACATTTGTGCAAGTTCTATAGCTTTAGAATACACGACGGTTTTGTATATTTCAAATGTAATGCATTATTTTTAATGCAAGTATTGTAATTAAATTTCATAAAATATGCAGTAGTTTTAAAGTCTTTACTTTAAAATCCATGTATTAGTCAAGTAAATATCCAGTATATTTTCTTCAATTTTATTATAAGTACCTGTGCATTAATTTTCATATTGGTACTTTATTTTTCATGTAAAAATTATTGTTTTTTTTTGGTTAATCGTTGTAATTTTAAAGTAAATATCACTTAAAAGGTCATTAAGGTATATCTACTTGAATATTCAGGTATCAATCTCCTTCAAAAGTACTTGAAATTTTAAATTATTTTTTACAGTGCAGTCATACAAGAAACAATGTCTTTCCTGAGAGTATGGGGTTTTTCTTCATTGCCATATATAAACTGGGATAAACTATGAAATAAACAGTTACCCATCATAGAATTAAGTATGTCTCTAAAGTTATTCATTTCATCGATTTTCGAATGGTCTGATCTTAGAAAAACATTGATATCTCCTAAATCTTGAGTTTCTATTCCTACATCATCTCGTGGCATTTTCAAAGTACCGTCATGATTTTGATTACTAGTAGAACTTGAGCTTTAAGAAATTCCATAGCTCAATTCACTTACCTCATATGTACGACTCGTACCTACAGTTGATTTAATCGTGCTGCTAGCCACACGTTTCGCGACTGGAATATAGTGGCCCGTCAGATTTTTAAAATATTTCCACTGACATTCAAATATTATAAAAAAAAAAAAAAAAACATAAACGAGAAAAAAAATCGGTAGGATTACCTCTCGAAGCTGAATTACGTCGTTAAGCTCCGCAACAGTTGTACCTCCTACTCCTCCTTCTACATCTCGTCCTGGGCATCGTTGCAAGAGTGCAAATATTACATGCTACACGAACTGCCGGCAATTTGTCTTGCCTCGAGCCTCATACGCGAGAGCGCGATATATTAACGCGCGGCGGCGGCCGGGGCATCGCTGCGAGCAGCTCGAGTGTATATATGACGGGGCTGCCGAGTATGTATTATAAACAACGGGCACACGTGCACTGAAAGATGGTCCCTCGAGAGAGAGAGGGAGAGGGAGAGAAAGAGAGAGACTGAGCGAGAGAGAAAGGAAAAGGACGACTATATATGTACGTGTGAATGTGTGCGAGTGTGCGGCAGTGTGTAGGTGATGAACGATCTTTGCCAGAGCCCATACATACATGCTTGCACGTATACGTGTATCACACCGGTATATAATGCAGAGACGCGCGCAAGACACAAAGGTATATTCAAGCTTGTATAAAGGAGCTGCCGCTGCTGCGCCGACAGCCGAGCAGCAAAAGCTCGCGCGCGCGCGAACGAGCCGAGAGCTTTAATTAACCGAAAACTATCAACGGCCGCCTTATGTGTGTGTGTGCCGAGAGAGAGAAGCTCTTCCCTCTTTCTCTTTGTCTTTATGTACATATAACGTACTGCACTGTGCTGACGCGAAGCCGAGCTCCGACGCAGCAGAGAGGAGTGCGAAGTGTGAGCTTCGGCCCGCATACACACGTAGAACAGACACACGCGCACGATTATGAACGATTCGCCTAATGTATGTGCATTTGAGCTTTCGCGCCGAACCGCCGTGTGCGGTTATATTATACACGAGGGTTGCGCGAGCGGGGTATTATTACACCCTGGCCCTCGCGTTGTGCATAATATTTCAGGCGTCGGAGCTTGCGCGAGCCAAAGCTCGGCTCTGTGCTCTCGAGTGACGAGCTTTTGTTGCACTTTTCGAGCGCGTGGGGTAATAAATACAGGTACCATGAAAACAAAACATGCGAGATTCTGCTTATTGATGAAAATAAGAACTATTTCTACATATCATTTCGATTTTACGACTAGCTAGCATTTGAAAATTAAGCGATTACTTGCCGCTTTGTATGAGGGAAAGCTGTGCTTGCATTTTAGACGCGTAGCAGCAGCGAGCGCGTTCGAGCATCTAGGCACTCGAATCGTTATCGGGCCACGAGGTGGTAAATCTTCTCTCTCTCTCTCTCTCTCACTCTCTCGAGCTTGCGCGCGCGCGCGAGGCACAATAAAGTGACAAGTGTGCAGTTGAAGGGAGACGACGACGACGATGACTACGACTACGACGACTACGAGAGATCTCAGTGAAAAGTGAAGTGGAGTGAAAGGCGTGCTTGTACCTACCTCCACCATCTCCTTCTAGCTTTTCTCTCTCTCTCTTTCTCTCTGTTTCTCTCTCACTGTCGCGAAAGGACTTTTTGAAATTATTCGCGCGAGGAATTTAATTAGAGAATGAGTGAGAGAGGCAACAACTTGTGCTTTCTCTCTCTCGCTCTCTTTTTTGCCCTCTCCCCTCTCTCTCTCTACTTCTATAACCTAAGCGCATTACTTCTGGACACTTGAGCCTTGGAAAGTTTTGAACACCAAGCTCGAAAGCAGCAACTCTTTCCCGCTCTCTCTCACTCGCTCACTCTCTTTCTGACGAATAAAATTGGAAGCTCGGAGCGATATGATGTATAATGTAGCCTTTTCCTTGGGATTACTCGTTCGTTTCCCTTTTTTTTTGTCAGAAACAGAAGAAAAAAAAAGCGAAAAAAACGGGAGGCACCGGAGAAGGTGAAATTTCTTACGTATATAAGCTCGCGTGCGCGCTCGTGGGTATAGCGCGTACGTGTATGGCTTTACGCCCGCTTGTACTACTACTATATTTTATCGGTATACGAGCGGCGGCGGCGCAACACACATAAACCGGCTGCAGATGCGCGCCCCGACGACGAGCGGCCGCTTTATTTTCTACTCGCGCGCGAGGGCGTACATATACGTATATACATCCAGAGTATATGTGAGTGCGATTTTTTTTTCTGCACGTTTGTTATGATCCCTCGCCGCCCATCCCCCCGGAGCCGTGTGTATGGTGTTGTAACTCGAAAATAAACGTATCGACAAGACTGTATAAAACGCTTTTACGTACTCGTCTATAAAAAGAAAAAAGCCGATACGCGAGCATATACGAGCGTACGCGGTATAAACCTTGCCTTTTTATCTGTATATTTGCACATTAGTCGCCTCTCGCTGTGTACGAGCGCTGTAATGTGCAAATTTTTTTTTCGTTGTTGTTGTTGCGCGGAGAGTCGAAATTACAAGCTGACGCGTGGTGGAGCCGGATGAAAATTATTGCAAAGCTTTTGCATGAGAGCCCGTGCATGCATCGATTTGCTTTCGTTGAAAACATTTTTTTTATTATGTAATACATTGGCAAAGAGTTCTGCCCTGAAAATGTGATTAATCCTATTTTTATGCATAAACGCTACTAGAATGAGACATTGTCCTATTTTGTAGTAATGAATTCTCGGGCAAAAATTTGTCAGATTTTTTTTTATCCTAAAACTGAAAACGTTCTTCTATCCTCAACTTACAGAGAAAACAAGAGGTTTTCCGTCGCCTCTGTTAAGAGCCCTTGGAGACTGAGACGCTTGTTGGGTTCGTATTCGCAGTTAAATCTATTTGGCGGCATTTTTTGCTATTCACAGTTTTTTTGGGCTTTTATCAAAGTTTTTCTACATTTTTCAATACTCTCGGATTTTCAGTGGCTGTTAAACTTGAAAACTTATTATAAAAATTCAGTTGGTATGAGAAGATATTATTAGGAAGCTCTGTACATTTTTTGATTATATTTTTATTTTTATCCCAGCAACGAAGCAATTGAATTCGATGTATATGCAAAAGATGACGTTTTAACGGTTTACGAATGAATATTTTATTATTTTTGTATTTTAAATGTTTTAATATTATCCCAAAAATAAGGCGTATGCGTTTTATCACAAAAAAAATATAAGGCATGGCATATTTTGCGTAGAATACGGTATTTCTATAATTTATAAATATATAATCTATTTACGAGTAAGGAAATTCTATAAATGAATAGTTAGAACTGGTTCGAATTTGGAAGGCAATATATAAACATATACATCAGTAACTTCATAGTCAACATAATATCATAATAACTTGAACACTGCTCATGTTCACTGTAGAGACAAATTAGTTTGAATCTTGTTTTTCTTAATGAAACAAGTCACAATACGAAAAGATACATTTTAATATTTAATTTGTGTAGTCCTAAATAGAGGGATCTAACATTTATTTTTATCACCATCATGGACAAAAGTGAGAAGAAATCCGAGGAAGTTGTCTCCAAAGATGTTTCAGGCGACGAAAAACACGTTTGTAATATATCTCAAGAGACATTTACACTAGAATCGAGCATGATAAACCATCGAGACACAATTCACAATGAACGAAAAGATTACTCGTGCGACAAGTGCGAAAATAAATTCGAGTTTCGAAGTCATTTGAGTAGACACCAAATATCAGTACATAAAAGCCGTAAAGATTTTGCATGCGACAAATGCGACAAGAAATTTGTGAAACAATCGACTTTATCTACGCACCAAAAATTAGTACACAAAGATCGCGATGATTTCACATGCAAAAAGTGTGAAAGGAAATTTGAAAATGAATCAGCATTACTTAAGCACAAAAAAATTTTCCACGAAGTTTTCAAAGATTATTTATGTGAAAGGTGCGCGAAGAGATTTGGAAATAAACATAGTTTGCTCATGCACATAAAAGTAGTCCATAAAGGTTGCAAAGATTTTGCTTGTGACAATAGCAAGGGGATATTCGGAAAAAAATCGAGTTTGCTCTGTCATCAAAAAACAGTCAACGAAGGTCGAAAAGATTACGCGTGTGACAAGTGCGACAAGGTATTTGTAAAAAAATCAAATTTGCTTGTACACCAAAAGACAACACACGAGGGCCGGAAAGATTTCGCATGTGACAAGTGTGAGAAGAAATTGTCAACAAAACAGAATTTGCGTATACACCAAAAGACAGTCCACGATTGTCGGAAAGATTTTATATGCGATGAGTGCGGGAAAAAATTTGGAGAAAAATCAAATTTGCTTTCACACAAAAAAACAGTTCATGAAGGCCGGAAAGATTTCGCATGTGACAAGTGTGAGAAGAAATTGTCAACAAAACAGAATTTGCGTATACACCAAAAGACAGTTCACGATTGTCAGAAAGATTTTACATGCGATGAGTGCGGGAAAAAATTTGGAGAAAAATCAAATTTGCTTGTACACCAAAAGTCAGCACACGAGGGCCGCAAAGATTACGAATGTGACAAGTGTAAGAAGAAGTTGGCAACAAAACAGAATTTGCGTTCACACCAACGGTTGGTTCACGAAGGGCGTAAAGATTACGTATGCGATAAGTGCGAGAAAAAATTTGGACAAAAATCGAGCTTATTCACCCACAAAAAGACAGTCCACGATGATCGCAAAGATTACGCATGTGACAAGTGTAAAAAGAATTTCGCGCTACAATCGAATCTGCTCCTACACCAAAGGACCGTCCATGAAGGTCGCAAAGATTTTGCATGCAACTATTGCGAGAAAAAATTTACAACAAAACAGAATTTGCGCTCACACCAAAAGTTAGTTCACGAAAGAAGTAAAGATTACACATGCGACAAGTGCGAGAACTTTGGACTTAAATGGCATTTGCTGTCTCACCAAAAGACAGTCCACGAAGGTCGCAAAGATTATGCATGCTCCGAGTGCGAGAAGAAATTCGGACAAAAAGGAACTTTACGCGCCCATCAAAAAATAGTTCACGATGATCGCAAAGAATTCGCATGCGATAAGTGCGAGAAAAAATTTGAACGAAAATCATGTCTGCTTTTGCACCAAAGGACAGTACATGAAGGTCGAAAGATTTCACATGCGACAAGTGCGACAGGAAATTTGGATACAAATCTTCTTTACCCGCGCACATGAAAACAGTACACGAAGGTCGCAAAGACTACGCATGCGATAAGTGTAAGAAGAATTTTGGACAAAAACAGTATTTGCTTTTGCACCAGAAGACAGTCCACGAAGGCCGCAAAGATTACGGATGCGATAAGTGTGAAAAGAAATATACACAAAAACCGAGTTTAGTCTTACACCAAAAGACAGCCCACGAAGGTAAGAAAAATTTCGCACGGGATAAATGTGAGAAGACATGAAGTTTCCAACGAATCGAAATTAGTGATTAGTAATTGCTAATAATAGTAAATTCCAGAACATAACTCTCTAAATACTCTGGATCAAACTCAAAAAAAGTTTATTGAGCAATTTTTTTACGTAATTACACGACCTAACTATGTAATAACTATGTTTATCATGATATTACAACTTTATTATAATGTTTAGCTTTTCTTCCAACTCTAAATTCTCAAGCGCTTTTTTATTATAATCGAAAGTACATGGCAGATAAGAGTCTTTATGAATAATTTATTGCTTATACAAGTGTGTCATATTTTTGGAATAGTTCTTCAGAAATTCCGTACATCTCATCAGTTAAGTAATGAAAAGTGCTAATTTTTTTCTGACAATTGTAAATATATACGTTTATTTATATGAATATTGTTTTAAAATTTTAATAAAAATCGTGTCAAAATGAATGTGTCTTAGCTGAACCACGTGCCATCAACGGATGAGGGAACTATCATTACAGCTTCGTTCATTGCTGTGGTTGATGCTTCATTATCTAACCAGATGACTTTCGATACTCTGTACATTTTTTGTCTCATGCAACGATCAGCCAAAAATCTTTTTCACGTCTTTTTGGAAAGTGTAATAATAGGTGACCCAGACGGTCACATGATTATTTTTGCCAAGAGAAACGTGATCGGTAGTAACAATAATTCTCTCCTGAAAAAGCCAACGTCGAAACTATTTAATCATTTAATATAAGCCAAAATATGTTTTTTTAGTGTTAAAAACTTAAATTCAAAAATAGCTATATAAATTGAAATAGTGGAAATTTTCTTTTTGTGACGGTAAAATATGTTCATTCTACACCTGATTAACCAAAAAAACTTCTACCCAAGCTCTGAAATACCAATTACATCACTTTTTTCGTAATCCTGAATACTGTGTTATAAATCATTTGTTGCATGAAAAATATTTCATTAATATTGATCTATGGGTGTGAAAATCTTCAGAAAAATAGCCTCACCCACTTGAACGGAGCAGAATTAAAAAAAAGTTTGCTTCTCTTTCAAGGACTTACATATGGCATTTAGTGTTAATAAAATATTGATTTTCTTAAAAATTGTCACATTTTGACGTGTATATAAAGTTGGACACAATTTTTCCAAATTCTGCTCCGCTCAATTGGATGAGGGTACTTTTCTGATAATTTTCACAACCCATAAATCAATTTAACCGACCAGCTAGAATTAAATTTTCTACACATTACTTGCAAAGTGCATTATTTACATGCACATTATTTACAACAGTGATCACTTGGCGATGACGTTATACAGACTCAGAGACAACAGTATCGTCCGGAGCAAGTATCTACTCAAAATAAAAACTCGAGTAAAAAAAATATTCAAAATATTTTTTAAGCGAAATCTACAATAGGAAACCTTTTAAGATTCTTTGAGATTATTTGAGACTTCCCAAAAACTGATCGCACAAGATCATACAACTATTTATAAGATCTTTTTTTATTATGTTATTTAGTCGTATTTTTATAAATAAATAAATTTATTCATTTTCTTTAATATTAACTGATTCAATCACATATAATTTATGACGAATTATCAACTCAAAATAGTAGAGTTGCAAATAGTTTCTAATGAACTAGCAATTTATGAGGATTCATTAACAATTTGTTTCAACTCTAAATATTAATTTCCTGCAGAGATATGTGCATTTACTTTGTTCAGCGGCAATCAGGTATTTTTCGAATTTTGTTGTAAACAAATGGCTTAGCAATTTTTTTTGCAATGTAATGAGGATCCAGTTATCTAACTTTTCATATATCACATAACTTATAAAAGTTATTTGAGTTGCTAGCTTCACCAAGCTTTCTTTTTTTGGATATTAGTTTTGATTTATATAAACAATGATTTTTAACGATTTTTAAGTACACATGAGTAGCGTTGTTGAATTCATAATTTGGTAATTGATTTTCAATATCATTGATCGGTACTGGATTGAAGTAATTCATACCTTCAAAAAGTTTAATACTCTCAAGTTTAAGATTTATGACATCGTTACAATATTTTTCCACTGTATATTTAATATTATGCTGAATCTTTTCTTCCAATACTAAAATAGAATGATTCACTTTTAATGTATCGTATTACTTGTTCTGTAGAACCTTTAGCACATTTTATTGATTTCATCACGTAATGATTGGCAAATTCAAAACTAAATGTGGAGTTACACCATGCTGGACCCCAATTTAGTACACTTTTGCATGTATTCAATAATTAACGAGCATTGTAAGTTAAGGCTTTACATTAAGCTAAGGGTTTTACAGTATATAACATTTCAATCTTCGAAACAAAAATGTGAATCTTTTCATCGGCTTTATCTAAGTCAACATCAATCAAACAAGTATCAATTTCATCTAATAATATAGTGTATAGAGCTTCAACGAATGCTCCATAAGATCGGAATCTAACAAAGATGCGAATATCACAGAACTATAATACAATGCAAAATTTACCCACTTCGAGCGTTCCATAAATTACCTAAAACTGAAAATGTCGAACGTATCGCGTTCTTTTATCCTTAATTTACAGAGGAAAAAATAGTATATTACGTGCCTAGGGAGCGAAAAACTGGAAGCCTCAGAGCATGTGTAATTATCGTCCGAGGCGAAGCCGAGGTTGATAAACACGAGCTCTGAGGCTTTCTTTTTTCGCTTCATAGGTGCGTATACTATTTTTCATGAATCCCCCAGCAGAAATTAACTTTTTCGTTTTGGCCGCCGGGACGAAAAAGGTTAGTTTCGGCTGGGGTAGCATGAAAAAGAGGTTTTCCAGCACCTCTGTTAAGAGCCCTTGGAGCCTGAGACTTTTGTTGGGTTCGTATTTGCAGTTAAACCCATCTGGCGGCATTTTTTGCTATTTACCGTTTTTTGGACTTTTATCAAAGTTTTTATACATTTTTCAATACTCTCGGATTTTCAGTGACGGTTCAACTTAAAAACTTATGGTAAAAATTGAGGCAGTATAAGAAGATATTATAAGGAAGCTCGATAAATTTTTTGATTATATTTTTATTCTTATACCAGCAACGAAGCAATTGAATTCGATGTGTTCGCAGAAGATGACGTTTTGACGAATAAATATTTTTTTCATATTTTTATTTTTGTATTTTAAATATTTTTTTGGATTCTAATAGAAATATGAGGCATAGCATATTTTGCGTAGAACACGGTATTTCTATAATTTATAAATTTATGATCTATTTACGAATAAGTGTAAGAAAATTCAACAAATAATTAGTTCAAACTGGTTTGAATTTGGAAGGCATGTATCAACAGATAAATCGGTAACTTCATTGTAAACAATAATATCATAAATGATTTTCACATCGTCCCTCGAACACTGGTCATATTCACTGTACAAACCAATTAGTTTGAATTTTGTTTTTCTCAATGAAACAAGTCACAAAACGAAAAGATACATTTTAATCATTTAATTTGTGTAGTCCTAAATAGAGGGATCTAACGTTTATTTTTATCACCATCATGGAGAAAAGTAAGAAGAAATCCGAGGAAGTTGTTTCCAAAGATGTTTCAGGCGACGAAAAACACGTTTGTAATATATCTCAAGAGACATTTACACTAAATCGAGCATGATAAACCATCGAGACACAACTCACAATGAACGAAAAGATTACTCGTGCGACAAGTGCGAAAATAAATTCGAGTTTCGAAGTCATTTGAGTAGACACCAAATATCAGTACATAAAAGCCGTAAAGATTTTGCATGCGACAAATGCGACAAGAAATTTGTGAAACAATCGACTTTATCTACGCACCAAAAATTAGTACACAAAGATCGCGATGATTTCACATGCAAAAAGTGTGAAAGGAAATTTGAAAATGAATCAGCATTACTTAAGCACAAAAAAATTTTCCACGAAGTTTTCAAAGATTATTTATGTGAAAGGTGCGCGAAGAGATTTGGAAATAAACATAGTTTGCTCGTGCACATAAAAGTAGTCCATGAAGGTTGCAAAGATTTTGCTTATGACAATAGCAAGGGGATATTCGGAAAAAAATCGCGTTTGCTCATGCACATGACGACAGTTCATGAGCATCGCAAAGACTATGCATGCGGCAATTGCGACAACAAGTTTGGAACAAAACAGAATTTGCATTTACATCAAAAGATAGTCCACGATAGTCGCAACGATTACGGATGCGACAAATGCGAGAAGAAATTCCGACTAAAATCGAATTTGATTAGACACCAAAACATAGTCCACATAAATCATAAAGATTTTGCATGCGACAAGTGCGAGAAGAAATTTGGAACCAAACAGAACTTGCTTGTACACCAAAAAGTGGTTCACGATGGTCGCAAAGATTACACATGCTGCAATTGCGACAACAAGTTTGGAACAAAACAGAATTTGCATTTACATCAAAAGACAGCACACGAGGGCCGCAAAAATTACGCATGCGACAAGTGCGAGAAAATATTAGCAACAAAACAGAATTTGCATTTACACCAGAAGATGGTTCACGATGGACACAGAGATTACGGATGCGACTTTTGCGAAAAGAAATTCAAAAGAAAATTCTATATGCTTATACACCAAAGGACAGTCCATGAAGTTCGGAAAGATTTCGCATGCGACCAATGCGAGAAGAAATTTGGACAAAAATCGAGCTTGTTCACCCACAAAAAGACAGTACACGACGGTCGAAAAGATTATAGATGCGACAAATGCGAGAAGAAATATGGACACAAATGGATTTTGATTAGACACCAAAAAACAGCCCACATAGATCAATAAGATTTTTCATGTGACAAGTGCGAAAAGAAATTCCGACTACAATGTAATTTGACCATACACTAAAAAGCAGTCCATGAAGGTCGGAAAGTTTTCGCATGTGACAAGTGTGAGAAGGTATTTGGACAGAGAGCAGATTTGTTTTCACACAAACAAACAGTACACGACGGTCGCAACGATTACGGATGCGACAAGTGTAAGAAGAAGTTTGGACGCAAAACGCATTTGCTTTTACATAAAAAGACGGTCCACGAAGGTAACAAAGACTATACATGTGACAAATGCGAGAAGAAATTTGGCCATAAATGGCTCCTGATTCAGCACAACAAGGTAGTCCACGAAGGTCGCAAAGATTTCGTATGTGGCAAATGCGAAAAAAAATTTGGTCATAAAAGAAATTTGCTTTACCACCAAAAAAATTTACACAAAGATCATTAAGATTTTGCATGCGACAAATGTGCAAAGATATTAAGTTTCAAACTTACAATTACACCAGTAAATGAAATACACAATATATAAAAAAAATCATAATTTTAAATAGTTTCTTTAATTCTTATAAATACATGAATAATCCTTATTGATATCATGATGACTCCAGTACTCGCTCACGATACGATGTGATGACTAATCGATTTTTTTATTATATATCATTTCAGCTGAAAATTGTCATGATTTGAAGTTGTTAAAGAGTTAGCTCATCTCCCTATCTCGAGTCGAGCGTAGAGACGTGTGAGCGAGCGATGATATATGCGTGTGCCGGACGTAGGGTGCTCTACTCTGTGCTAGACAGCCTGCGAGCTTACAGCTCGGCGACTTGCCTCGCGCTTCATTATGTTTATTGTAAATTATTAGTAAAATAAAGTTTAATTTGTTACATTAAACCCTTCCTGTGTATCAATTTTCATTAGAAACATATCTATTTTTCAAGCTTAATAGTGCTGAACATCAGAATGGATTTATTTTCTTCAATCCAGCTGGTAGGACTTCTTTCTTCATCCAAAAATTGAGAATCGAAATTTTCGCGGGACATTTAATAACCGTTCAACTCCGATGTTTCGTAAAAATGTTACATTCAAATGAATGGCAAAAGCTAAAACAATTTTCTTTCAGCATATAGCTTGTAGCAATTTTTACGTTTTTGATATTAAATTCAACTCATTTGATTTTTCTTCATAATCACCACGGTAATTTTAAAAAAATCACGTCAACCTTACAAAAAACCCGTCAGAGAAAAATTTTCCAATAGTAAAGGAAAAATAAATTTCTTAGGGATTCATCCTCATCACATCGACAATAAGTATACCTGAGTTTATTCAAATTTTTTCGGATGCCCAAATCTTTTCAATCACTCTTTCAAACGATGCATATATTAGTAAGTAAAAAGAGATCGCAAAATGTGTGCGATGTACGATAGACTCGGTCCATGTGTTAACGCGCAACCGTCAGATGAATAGTTTCCGGGGAAGACTCATTTTATTACCATGTGAATTATAAGATAATTTTTATTTCAATTAGGCTGTGTTTGATCATCTGTTAAATATATATCTCGAATGCCTTCAATTCCTTTGATTTTATTACTATAGCATCTTTAAAACTAGGCTTGAGATTTCTTACTTGTACATCTTTTCACTTTTACAATGATTGTGTGTGTCGCGTCGTTGTGTGAAATTTTGTTTACTTGACTTTTTCGAAAAACGTTAAACGATTTTCTATCTCGAGACAGAAGCCTGTAAACAAACAGCACAGAACAAAAATGTCTTAGAATTAGTCAAAGAACGCGTATGAAATTTTTTCCGATTATTTTGAGGACTTATTTTTGAAAAAAACTCTCGAAAGGTTTCAGTTTTTTTCGTTGCGGCACGAGTTAACTATTAGTTGTTGAACCCGGTGTCGCATCTTTCTTACTTTTTAGACACTTGAAATGTAAAACAATGTGTGGTGAAGATTGAAACACCGTGGAAAGTAAGAACCAGTCAAATGCTTAGCCGTGTGCTACTGTTATTACGATAAATATGTTATCCACAGGGAAAGTCTTTATTACTCTAAATTTAATCACTTACCCTGGTCACTGTATGTAGTTCGAGGTTTTTTTTGATCTCTTGCAGCTTCGAGTTTCATTTCTGTATAAATCGGAGTGAATGTGAATAGTGAAAAGTCAGTTCACGTTAGGACGCGGCAGTATTCACAACTGAAGCAAGTAGTTTTCGTGAAAAAAATTAAAAGAATTACATCGTGAAAACTTAGTGATTGAGTTTTTGTGTGAGTGCGTAGAAGAAAAATGGCCACGTTCGACGACTTAAAAAAATTGAAGAATCAAGGGAAAAAAGTCAATTGGAAGATCGAAGAGGAGCGTCACGAATTCATCCTGCAACTCGAACGCTTATTCAGCGATTGTACGGGTCAACTTCCAAATATCTTCAACCCAAACGGATCGATCGTCTTCTCTCAGATTGTCTAACTAGCCGCCGTGGATATTCGTTCATCAAGCTCGTGGCTCGCAGCGGTTACAAGGACGATTTCGTAGTGAGCTACGAAGACGGCGAGCCGCTGTTGCGTCGCACCACCGCTACATCGCGCAGCTCAACCCAGGCCTCTAATCGAGCACTACGTGGTCATCGATCTTTTCAAAATTTACAACCGATACGATGTCAATTACGCCGACGAATTCGGATTGACCCATTTACACGTGGCCTGCATGTTCTACTGCGGCGACGTCATCAAGAATTTCCTCGACTACGGGCAGTTTCCCAATTGCCTCGAGCAAAGAACAGGCGCGACGCCACTGCACTTGGTTCTGAAGGATAAAAACAGGGACACGGTTGAGTTGCTGCTGAAAAGTGGTGCCGATCCGAATCTAGCCAACAGAGATGGATCGAACGCTCTGCACGTCATTTGCCAGGGCGACCGGGACGATACTAACTTGATGAAGATGATTTTCGAGCTCAGCAGCAGCAAGTGCCGTCCGGTGCAAGTCGATGCTCAGGACAACTCGGGTAACACACCATTGAATTTGGCTCGGCTCCGCGGCAGAAAGAATCTGGCCAAACTGCTGCTGAAAAATGGCGCGAGTCCGGATTTGACCAACCAGGAAGGATTAAATTTCCGACACATTATTTGCAGAATGTACTAGAGTGCTGACTTGGCGACGAGGATATACAGATTCAGCGACAAAAACTATCGTCCGGTGCGAACATCTATTCAGAATAAGAACCCGCGGAAAGAATAATTATTTATAATAACATTTGTTGTGGGAAAATGTGAGGATTAATATTTCATAATTTATTTTGTATCGATAACAAGTTTTATGTTGATCAAAGATTTTCGATTTCATCAACAGATGGCGTATGGTTAATTCCCGCAAGTGTCAGGAAAAATTTCCGATGGTATATATGGCCGATTCTGTGTTTTGTTATATAATAAGTGAATTTGACTTCTTCTAAATCTTCATTATTATTCCATATCTCTTTGACAACAAATTTTATCAAGCCTGGTTTATTGCGTGTGCCAAACGTGGTAAAGGTCTTTCCACTACCCGTCTGGCCATAAGCCATTAATCTCTTTATCTAAAATTGTAGGCAAAAATAAAAGTAATAATTAAAAAACCTACCCTTATGAAAAAGTTTTCTATATCTAAAGGTCGATTGTTATGAGGAAAAATCGGCTGCCAGTGTATCGCAGTGCTTGGTTAATTACTGATTGATCTTGAATAAATACAACGAATCACCGAATTTATCCGTTACGAATGAAGAACCTGAAATTAAGAGTATTAAAAATGTTCGAGGTTCTGTTATGCTTGAAGCTATACAAGCCGTTAAAAAATATAGAAACAGAATCATTGAAAGTGATAGTGACACAGAATAAATGTTTCTCTTTGACGATCGCGTGTTATTGTTATATTTATTAAATGTAATTTTTATAATTGGTCAATAAAAGTAAAACCTTTGAATTCAAAATTAATATTTTTTTTAGTACTGTACTAAAACATACGCAAAAATACAACAATTTTGGGAGTGTTGGAATATTTTAATTGAAATAAATTATTATAAAAAAGATCTTAATGTTTCAACAACTTTTTCGTTAAGGCCTTCGTGAACCTTCTCATACGGAGAAAGCAAAAAATAACAAGCATGTATTTTCGCAGGCCTCCGCATTGTTACGTTTATGAAGCTTCGCAGTTCGCAGCGGCTCGTGTCATTCAGCCGGGACGACTACCCCTGCAACAACAAAAAAATCAACAGGTCAATCTGTCTCTCGTTTCCGCGCATAACAATTCGCTTCATTAAAAAACGATCAATTAAAATCTATCGGCGCGCATTATTTCGCAATTACGCGAAAATGTCAAATTCATCACTGTGAAAACTGCTGCGCGCACACACACACACACACACACACACTGTGCGGGCGGGACAGCCGCGGGGCATCGACGATGTAAAATTCAATCTCGCCATTAATACGCGCGTACGCGCTCGCGAGTTACAGGCTAATTGCGCCAGCTGGATGTACCCAAAATTTTCCAATCCGCTCTGTAAAAATCGCGCTTAAAAATCATCTCCGCGAGCTACGCTCTAATAAGCTCGTACATCCGCGAACGTCGTATTATAATATATTATATACATGAAAATTAACTAGACCACAGGCCAAAATAGATCGTGTATAATAATGAATTTCTCGAAAAGCTTCGTTTGAAGCTGCTCCGCGTGTACGTACTTACCCACGCCCAGACGCTTTTGTTAATAAAACGATTTGTGGAAAATTATTATTATGTATAAATTTGGCCGGGCGGTCGTGGCAGCAGCAGCAGCAGCAGCTAAACTTTTCGGTTACATATTATAAACGTAATATAACGAGGCCGGCTCTCGGTTTTTCCATATTCGCTGGGCTATGTGTGCCCGGGCACTACCGCTGCTGCTGCTGCTCGGGCAATCACCATAAATAATTTCGCTCGGGCCTAAAAACTTTCGGAGTAATTTCGACCTCCTCCAGTCGTCGTCGTCGTCGTCGTCCTCTCCTTTTCCTCGCTCGAGCTTGTCAGGGAGGGTAGAAGGAGGTGTATTAGCACAGCGCATTATACGTAATAATATATCGCGGTCAGGGCCCGAAGGGTTTTTACCCAGCAGATGCAAGTGAGGGAGAGAGAGCAAAGCGATGTGTGCTACACGTAGCTTTACAAGTGTAAGTACTGGTATACGCGTGGGTATGTGTGCCTTCTCTGGTATTTCTTGAACGATAAGGACTATGGGGTATTAAAGGTCGTTGCCGAAAGAGCCTCGGGCGCTTTTTCTCCAGGATATGAAGTTTCCGCCTTGGCTATCTCGTCTGTATCTTGGCCTTCTCTCTCTTCATCTGTGGTTAACCGCACACACACATACCCTCGCACAAATCCGCAGCTAGCTGTATCTACAACGGAATACCATATTTTCCTACGCGAACGAGGTAAGAAGAATAAAAAAAAAGCAAGGAATGTCACGTACTTACTTTTTATTCTCTTTTTATTCTCTCTTTCTTTTTTCAGAAACGATTAATCACGGAGCTTCGGAAGGTCACCGTGTGGCACGCGCGCTGAGCCACTGGCAGTAGCAGCAGCAGCAGTAAAGCGGGTAGCATAAAGTTCCGAGTAGAAATCTAGAGTGATGCCGCCGCGGTGATTGGCAAAAGTTTTCTTGCACTTTACGCGTATAGATGTATATAGATAACACTCGGCTGCAATTAAAACTTCTTCCTCTCTTCCTCTCTCTCTCTCTCTCTCTCTTTGGGTTAAGCTCGCAAGTTGAAATACAACGTCGCGCGATCATCCTATACATAGATGTGTACTTAAGAAAGGCAAAGAGAAAAAAAATGTAAAATGAAATAATATAAGTTGTACGCGTACGGGGGCGGGCGAAGCTCGAATGAAATATAAAATTTAATTCGCCTCCGTGTATAGCGCAGCGAGCGAATATAGAGAGGCCGACGCATTATTATATATACGTTGTATAGAAAGTAGCAGCTATATGCCGTCGATTATTATTATATAGTGCGAAAAAAAAATCTCTCCTTTTGCCTCTTTTATCCCCGTATAGCGAGCGACGTAGAAATCGAGCGAGTCTCTTTGTGTTGCGCGTACACCTCTCTATATATATCTATTATATATCTCTCTCTATATATATATGTGCGCGCTGTATCGGAGCCAGTTGAAAAGCGCAGTATAGGTATTATAGCATCGACGGCACTATGGTACACGATCGGCGCATAGAGAAAAAGCTATATCCGAGCGCGAATAAGTGCCCCGAAGCATAATGGACTTTGGGGGCGGCTAACTGAAAGGCCAGCCGGCCGGCCACCACCTCCCGTATACGTATATAACACGTATAGCATTTTCCGAATTGCATACACGATGCATAGTGCGTATATATACGTACATAGACGTTAATGCCCTGATCCTCCTCCTCCCACTTCCTCGAAGCGGCGCACGGGCTATCCTTCTGCTGGGCAATTTTATATACATGATATGCATTATACATCTATACGCGTTAAATACGCGTGGTACAGTTCGATTTCCATGTATGCGCCTGTACACATTTTTATTCGAATCTCGGAGAGAGATATTTCGCGCGAAAAAGCTCGTCGCTACCCTATGTACGCTACATACATACGTACGTACGTTGCTTCGCTCGGATCGGTTTTTTACGAGGAAGAAAATTCCATTTGCACGCACAGTCGCCAAAGCTCCGCACAAAGCTCGTAACGTCTCGTCTCTCTCTCTCTTTTCAAACTTTTTCCTTCTTTCGCTTTCTTCTTTCATTTTTATTTATTTATTCGTTTCGTTTCTTTTTTTCGGCTGCGCGTTTTTGTCGCGCTCGCACGTGCGCGAATGAAAATAAGCTCGTCGCGCGCAAGCGTTCGTTCTCTTTTCGTCCGCGCGATTCGGGCTCGTATACTATATACACGACATCATAACAGTATAGATACGAATCGGCTGAAATACGCGCTTCATTTTTTTTCTTTTTCGTCGATGCCCAACTTTTCTGAACAAAAATATACGAGTACGTCTCTCGTCTCGATAATTATCCAAACCGTTGACGCGAACGTCGTAAAGTGGCTGCAGAAAATTTAGAGCCCACAAAGCGACGCGTCGCAAATTTTTTCAATAAAAAGTACACTTTCTTACCATACAGGTAAAAAATGAGATTTTACTGTATCGAAGTTTAAAACCATAACTTTCAAGCTATTATCATGAAATTCAAGTACGTATTCCAAGTCAATATTTTTCACAAGCTAGAAAAATTTTAAACCAAGAGCATAAATAGTTTTAATTTTTCAACAAAAGGTACAATTTCTTTGCGTCAAAGCCAAAAATGAGATTTAATGTTTCAAGGTTTAAAACTTAATTTGCAAGCTATTATCATAAAATTTGAGTATGTATTTCAACTAACTATTTTACACTAACTAGTAAAATTTGAGATCAATACCATGAATAGTTTCAATTTTTCAACAAAAGGGTCAAAGACAAAATGAGATTTTACTGTTGCAAAGTTTGAAACCTTAATTTGCAAGCTTTTATCAAGAAATTTAAGTATGTATTCTAACTAACTACATGTTTACATGGAGATATCTAGAAACTATTTGGCTGTCATACTGTAACAGATGTGATAGCTAGTAATTACTTGGTAAATATTTGTTTTATATGCGATAAAAAATAATTTTTATGTACATTTGTGAGGGCAGTAAGTGAAAAGCACACAAATGGGTACAATATTTCATTTGAGCGATTGGGTTAGTGTATGTTTGGTTGAAATGTAATATGGCAATTCAAGTCTTTATGAAAAGTTTATTTATTGTTTTTATTTGTCTCACTGTGTGCATTTCAGACTAGTTGAAACAATGTGGAAGTCCTTAGCGTTAATGCTAAGATTATCATTACATATGTTATGTAATACCTCAGTCAGTTGATTACCAAAATACTTTCAAAATCTACTTTGGTAATTGTTTGACTGCAATGAGAAATTTGATGTTCACCAAAATCATTGAGGTAAATAATTTTAATGTTCCTGAAAGTTTTAGCCCTCTAGGTCCAACCCTATTGGATTTTCAGGGTCTTAAAGTTGAATTTTCTTTTTCTGCTGATATTCTGCTTGCAATTCTGATTTTCTGCCGCTAGGCGGCGTCTAGATGACCCGCCGCAGCTCCCGCATGAGAGTGAGTGAGGCCGCCGGCATATAAGCCAGCCGTGTAGGCCTTTGTGTAACTACCGTCAGGCCTCGTGGCCTAGGAGTCGAGGATTGACGGGCAAGGGTAGAGAAAGAAGGAGTCCTTGATATTTGCTGGTTTAGGGTATTCAATCAACGCTTTGACCTTATTGTCAAGAGGCTTATACCCCTCGGAAGACACCCTATAACCTAAAAAATCAACCTGTTCTCTGCCGATCTCGATCGGCACAAAATGGCCGACTTGATGACTCAATATGTGAAAAATGGCATGACGGCAAAAGATGCGTGCCGTTATGATGTTGATTGGCAGCTTCTAAAAGAAGAACACCGTCGACGTGAAATCGCGTGTCTTCATATTCTTAATGTCCCGATGAGAACTTGTGCGGCTTTTAACGCGACTCTACCACGCGAAAAAAAATAGGTAAAGGGCCTCTGAGGATATACCTTGCGTTCAAGCTGATGAAATTCGCCCGCAGCAACGCCGAGACGGTCGCGATCCGACCCGCCGATGCCGCGCTCCAAAGTTGTCAGGTGATTTCTCTCTCTTCCTCTCTCGTGTTCGGATCAGGTGTGCCCGAAGAAGTGGCCGTTTCAATCGCCCCGTCGACGATGACCAGGTGTTGTCGGTCCGATGCTGCAGCTACGATTCGCCGTGGACGATGATGTTGTTGGTCCGATGGCGGTAGTAGACGTTTGATTTGAGTGCACATATATATCGTTTTTTCTTGTGAGACACTACTCTTATTGTGCATTGTTAAATTATCAATTAACGCTACCAATTAACAACGTATAAGTCACGATAGAATATCAGGCTCTCTTGTGCACTGAACTCGATTTTTCCTGTCGCGCGTGCGACAGAATGAGCCGACGCCACCTAGCGGCGACGAGTTCAAAGAACAATGGCAAGATAAAATTTGATTTTTATTGTTACTATTGTACGTGTACTATTAAGTTGCAGCTAATGTGTGACGAAATGTTATATTTTGATTTACTGAAGAGCCGGCTTCGCATCTTTGAAAAAGGCTAAAGACAAAATTTCGCGAACAAACCGATGTCCCCCAACGAAGAAGAACTATTCGAGCGATTAAGTTTCTTTCTGGTCGTTTTGATTACTTTATTTTCAATATCTTCCCGTCTTCCAATTTTATTTTCAGGTATTTTCGTTCGGAATGCCGCTGCGGTTACGTATTGTGTATACTTTAAATGTACATCACAAGCGTCGCGCGCGAACCATATAACCTCGAGTCTCTCACGCGGAGCAGCGACTCTCTTTCTCCTTAGCGCTTACATACAGATACAGCACAAGCACCGAAATTAGTTTCTCGCTTTTCTCTCGCTTACCTTTGCACGTGTGCGTATATTATACGTACGGACATATGATATGTTTGTCCGAAGCGCAGAGAAGCGAGTGCGCTTTTGACTCTTCCTGTTCTTTTTCTCTTTTGATATGGTGTTTACGTGATATAGACACGTAGACACGCACGCATGTATAAGAATTTGAACGTATATCTCTGAGCTCGAAACTTCGTTTTTTGGCGAAATTCGAAGTAACGGATGAAAAAAAATACATAAATAAATAAATATAAGGGTAATATAAGGCTAGAAAGAAAAACTTTATCAAGTCCGATACGAAAAAAAAGAAGGAAAAGAAAGAAAGTAGAAAGAGCGAGATAGACAAGCACGGCAGAGAAGAGAGTGTTGGTTCACATCGGCGGGAAAAAGCCTTTGAAAACCGTACGTGACGCTTTTTCGCAAGCACATACAAACACGCGTAGTGCGCGGACGCGTATAGAGCTTTTATTCTGCGACTGCACACACACACACACACACACACACACACACATACGTACGCACCAGGGGTAAACACGTACGCTACGTCTGTTGCTTTTTTTTGTGTGCAAGAAATCGAGAAAGAAGAATTGCCTGTGTGCAGTGCAGGAGGACGAGGACGTATCCTTTCCTCGCTCCGTCTTTTCGGCCCGTAACGTTTGATTATGTGTGTCAGCAGAAGCGGCAACAGCAGCAGCAGCAGCAGCAGCATCAGAGAGGGCTGCTTCGAACTCGAGACTAGATTTACATATACTTTATTTATACCCGCGTGCGCGAGATGTAACGATTATTACAGATATAAGTAAAGATTTCGAAGCGAAAAATATGAAAATAAAAAAAAAAAAAAATGAAAAAAAAATCCTCCAGATCGGTTAAAAAAGTATATAATACGAGCAAATCGGCGCGTAACTCGTACATAAGTACAACGACTGCGGCAGCAGCGCTTCCTATATATACGATGAAGCGCGTGAAGTGCAGCCCCATACACGCGCTTTACCTGCTCTATACGTGCCTTCTATTATATAATATAGGGTGCAGCTACAGATGTGTGTGTGTGTGTGTGCGGCACCGAAGCTGAAAGTTTGCGAGCAATTATGTACTTTATATATACGGGCCCGGGTCTGTGTGTAGTCACTTCTGAAGGAAGAGTCTGCGCACTAATGATTCGCTAACGAGGCAAGTGCTTGGCCCGTTTCTCTCTCTCTCCCTCAAGAGAAGAGCAGCGGCAGACCCAAGCAGCGAAAATGTACGCGTGTGTGTCGGAGTTATATACACTGTTTCACGATGTACATACGAAAGCTCGCGTAGCGTGTGCCTCTCGTGCGCATTTCCAATAGAGAGAGAGAGGATATAAATACTTTAAAGACGTTCTTTTCGCGTGCATATACGTATGTTCGTGTGTGTGTATGCACAAGTCCCGGTGCATTGCAAATTTAATGACGATGAAAAAAAAAAAAAAATAGAGGAGGAGAAGAAGAAGAGAAGTAGGTCGCGATTAACTGGTGCCAGTTGCTCGCTTTACATTTTTCCTCTCTCTCTCTCTCTCGCTCAATTAGATAAATGCGACGCGTTTTATATAATTATTTTTTACCTTGCGTAGAACGAAAATGAAAAAAAAAAACATCGACCCTGCGTGACGCACGCGAGATCAAAATGCATGAATCCCTCTACGACTGCAATGCAGACAAAGATATCTCGCGCAGCAGCAGCCAAGAGTCTCTCTTGCATATGCATACATATATATAATGTATCTGCAACGGTTGCATCTCTCCCGCGCACGTCAGACGCACTCGCGCGATTTCTGGAGTATACGTATATATGTATTATAGATGGCGTGTATTGTTTGTACGGGGGGGGGGGGCTGGAAAATAATAGAGAGAAACTGCCGCTGTATTTGCCTGTGTGTGTGTGCAATAGCATGGGGGAGCATCGTGTGCTCGACACTATATATATGTATAGCGCGGGTTAAGATCGGTAATGAATGCAAGCGATGCCGAGGCACGAGCTTATAATTGAAGCTCTCGCGAGCCCCTCTATCTCTCGCTGTACGTTGTACTTCTCTAGCTGCGGCTTTGCTCGTAACGTAGTACGTATGTGCTATCTCTCTACTCTCGAGACGGGCGTCTATCCACGCGCGCGCCAACGTCCTTTTTGGCTTAGAGTGAGAGAGAGAGAGGCGCACACAACTCAAGTTTCTCCATTCACGTATACGTATACGTACGGTACAGCTGTAGCTTGAGGGTGCGCGATGTGTATCTTAAGCCCTCTTCGCTCGACTCGCCGTCGTTTTTGCGGGTAATGCCGTTGTCGTCGTCGTCGTTGTTATTGTTGTTGTTGTTGTTTGTTGTTAAAATTGTTGTTATCGTTGCTGCAGCCACTGTCGCCCGACTATGGCGAAGGAAAAGCATAACTTGATTATCGTTAGGTTCAAGACGCGGATCTCAAAATGCGCGATATTATTCTTGCGTAAGAAAAATAGCTTATAATTTTTGAACGGGTGAAGAGAGAGAGAGAGAGAGAGAGAGAGAGAGAAACTTTTTTAGAAGGCGGTTCGCTGCCTGACATATTTATTGATACTTGATTGACTTTAATTACCATCGATTGTGCCTCCTCCTTCCCTGCGTGACGCACACGTCGTTGCGGATGTTTCGCGAGGTATGAAAGAATCACGATAAGAAGATCTTGAACTGCTGTGAGATTTTTTTTATAAATTGACTGAATACATTTAAGTCGAATAGTACGAATAACTTTTATTCATATTTTGACCATATGGCGTGTAAAAATTATATCTTATGAACATGCAATTCTCTTTATTATAATATATTTGAACATGAATTATAGTTGCGCAGCGTGTAAACATTTTCTAGTGCTCTACTGCATATTAGTGCGTTAAAACTTTGATTTATATTTTAATCCGACCACAGATTATATATTTACATTATAAATGTCGCGTAGTCGATTCCAGACCGAAATCAATATTTACTAACAAATTCATCGCTTTTGACTTCAAATTAGCGAAGATAATTATTGTTCATGCAATAAGACAATCAAATTAAGACTCGTTGCTTTTTAACATAACATCGCTGACATAGCCCTTTTGGCCTTTATAAAACTTTTTTCGAAATACATTATTTAACTCGAAATATCTTTGTTCGTCGTCATCGTTACTTTGTGGTTAGTCAAGTTATCTCTTGCCGTACATACATCTGGAACATATTTTATTTGTTCTTCTTGAACTATATTTTCATGTTCCTTCGCGTTACTCTGCTCTGGAAATACTTCCTGACTCGCATTGTATTCATAGCCCTTTTGCCCTTGGTGAACCATTTTGCGATGATCTGGCAAATGCCGATTGCCTCCAGACTCTTTTTGGCTTCCATGGATTCTTTTTTGATGAATTGTCAAGGATATACTTCTCGTAAACGTTTTTTTGCACAAATCGCACTCATAGTCCCTTCGTCCTTCGTGAACTGTTCGCTCGTGTCTTGTCAAATTGACCTTCTGCGTAAATGTTCGTTGACACACTTGGCACTCGTGGTCTTTTAGTCCTTCATGAACTGTTTTTTGATGTTTTCTCAAACTTTTCGAATAAGGAAACACTTCTTGACACATGTCGCATTCGTAGTCTTTTCGCCCTTCATGAACCGATTTTCGGTGTTTTATCAAGCTGTTGTGCTGTGTAAATGTTTGCATGCACACATCGCATTCGTAGCCACTTCGTCCACCATGAACTCGTTTGTGATGAAATATTAAGTTCTGTTTTGATTTAAACGCTTTTGGACACACATAGCATTCGTAGTCTTTTTGTCCATAATGAACTGTTCTCTCGTGTCTTATCAAGTTGACTTTCTGCGCAAATGTTCGTCGGCACACATCGCAAACGTAGTCCTTTCGTCCTTCGTGAACTGTTCTCTCGTGTCTTATCAAGTGGACTTTCTGCGCAAATGTGCGCTGACATGCATTGCAAACGTGGTCTTTTTTTCCGTCATGAACTGCTTTTTTTCTTTTGTGAACAATTTTGTTATGATGCTTTACATCTAATGCTCTTGCAAATGTCTTTTTGCTCATATTGCTTAAATAATTGTTTCGATCTTGGCCAACTGATTTTATTTGTGTAGCCGGATGATCTTCTTTTTAAATTTTTCTGGTCGCAAGTCGCGAGCATAGTTATTTTCTTTGATCTTATCCATTATTGTTGTTCTTAAATCTCTCTTGAATATTTTACAACGTTAACTTTCACAACTAAGATTCCAAAAAATATGTTGACCGTCGTGTTTAAAGTCAAAATTACTTATTTGAAACATACATCTCACCACTTGACTTTAAATAACTGATTCAAAAATATCATGCTTTAGTTTTCGTTTGTACGAAGTTTGTGTGTTTGTTTATATTGAATGTGAGAATTAATCAAACTGACAATTGTGCCGTTTGCTGACGGCTATTAGTGTACAAGATACTAATTCCACAGACAATTGAATTTAAAACTCATGTTAGTTTTACAAACTCAGTAATGAAAGGTTTGAATTTTTTACAGCAGTTGTAGGGTAGGATTGTCTAAGGGTTCTTGGCTGCAGCTCAATAAACATTAAGTTGTCGTATATGCCTCTTGACTTTGAGTTGTATGCAGATTTATAGAACCGTGTGTAAATTTATATATTACGATATTCTCCCAGTTTTTATTTTCTGTAATTTTTTTGTAAATCACTAAAAGAACTTGAAATTCTCTATAGCTGGATCGCATTGATTATTTCTAATTTTATAAGAATTTAAGATTTGAAAAATTATGTGTGCTAGGGTGCTTCGACTAACTCAAATAATTGAAAAATTTGTCCGAAATGGGTTTTTGGGTTGCTTTCGATTGCGCATTTTATAATTTTAAGAGTTTCTTGAGTTGGATTCACGTAAAAAAAGGTGATACGCTAAATTTGTAGCAAGTCGAAACATGAATCAAGTTGTCCAAACTTGACCAAGCTCCAACTTGACTCAACTTTCGCGAGAAGCGATCTTGAATTAGTAAAATAAAAGAAGTAGAGAAAGAGATTAGATAAACAATTAGAGAAATAAAAAAATATATGCGAGGTGTATGAAGTATATCTCTATATTTGAATGACTTTGGACGTTTAGCACATTCGTAAAATCCGAACTTCAAATTAAGACTCATTGCTTTTTAACATAACGTCGCTGACATAGCCCTTTTGGCCTTTATAAAACTTTTTTCGAAATACATTACGTAATTCGAAGTAATTTTGTTCGTCGTCATCAGTTATTTTGTGGTTAATCAAGTTATCTATTGCTGTACATATATCTGGAACATCTTTTATTTGTTCTTCATGATCTATTTTTTATATTTCTTTTCGCGTTGCTCTGCTCTGGAAATACTACCTGACTCGCTTTACATTCATAGTCTTTTCGTCCTTCGTGAATTGATCTTTGGTGTTTCTTCAAATGCTCCAAACGTAGAAATTTTTTTCGGCACACATCACATTGGTAGTCTATTTGTCCTTTGTGAATTTTCTGGTGTCTCATCAAGCTTCTATTCCGTGGAAATACTTTTTCACATACGTCGCATTCGTAGTCCCTTCGTCCTTCGTGAATTATTCTTTGATGTTCCTTCAATCTGTACGAACGTGAAAATGCTTTTTGACACGTGTCACACTCGTACTCCTTTTTTCCATCATGTACTGTTTTTTGGTGTCGCTTCAAATAATCCGAACGCGAAAATGCTTTTTGGCACACATCACATTGGTAATATCTTTGTCCTTCGTGAATTTTTCGGTGTCTTGTCAAGTTGTTATTTTGTGTAAATACTTTTTCACATACGTCGCATTCGTAGTCTTTTCGTCCTTCGTGAGCAGTTTTATAATGATGCTTTACATCTAATACTTCTGGTCGCGAGTTGCAAGCGAAGTCATTTTCTACGGTCATATCCGTTAGTGTTGTTCTTCGATCTCTCTTAAAATGTTATATTATAATTTTATTCCACAACTGAAATTTACTTAAAAAGTGTATATCCCACAACTGACTTTAAATCACTTATTCAAAAATATCATACTTATGTTTTCGTTTGTAAGATCCATCTGTGTTTGCTCATATTGAAAATCAGAATCAATCTAGTTGACAATTGCGCTGTTTGCTGACGGCTATTAGTATACACGATACTAATTCCACAGGCAAATAAATTTAAGGGCTCTAATATCTGGTTGCAGCTCAATAATCATCCTCAATCATACATTGCAATCTTCTTCCATTTTTCATTTTCTATAATTTTTCGTTAGTAATGTCGTAAAATTTCCACTTTATAACAAACGCCAAGGGTGAACTTCATTCCGTATTACTTTCTTTTTTTACGTCTGAATAAATATGAAAATTGACGACGATAAAAAAATTTATTTACGACTAATGTTATAGTTAAATGTGTTAAATTTTTTTCGCATAATATTCTATTTCCACTCGATGATTTAATGCTCATTACTGAAATTCACGCAGTGCAGATTAATACATAAGTAATTATTGCAGCGACGATACGTTGTACAGCATCGCCGCCATTACGTGCTGTGTATACAAAAAGGCGTATTCTCGCTCCGTCAATATGTCCGGCAGATATTCTCGCTTGTGTGTCGTAATACTGTACTGCTGATGGCTCGAGACAATAAAAAGGCTTGAGGATCCCGAAAAATTAACTCATCGTGCGTTGACGCATTAAATTTTTTCGGGCCAAAACAAACGAAACAACATGACTGTAATTTATTTACATAGAAAGTTGGAAAGCTTTTTTTACAATTATGGTTTTTCAATCTATCTTAAATATTATTAAAGTTGGGAAAAATGGTGGTTTCATACCTATATCGCGTAGTTGATGAAAATAGTAACAGGATGCAATTTGTTTTTTCATACAAAATGAACTTTTTTCCAAAAAAAAAAAAATCAATTTAAAAAAAAATATCACCAAAAGTAAAATTTTTTATCGTTATTTAATCAACTAATTCAATTGTGAAACTGACTAAAATACATTAGCTAAAACTTTTTAATAATATTTTGAGAAACTTTTTAATTGTACAACTAGTCTAATTTTGCAAAACTTACTACAAAAACTTGCTTTTAAACTTAGAATTAACATAATTTTACTAAACTCGAACGTGTGTTCTGTTTGTATTTTTAAAACTTTAATGATTTTTAGGGATTGTAAAAGTTAATGGGTTGAGTGCATTACAGGTAACCGTCCAGTGAGTGAACGACTTCTCGTAAATTAATGACAATTCTTTTAAATATGAATAAATGATAAAAAAATTGATGTTTTCTTGGGCAACAGTCGTTGTTGCGGCTACTTTCATACAGATCAGGGAGATGCGCCCGTCTACGTAACCGAAATTTCAGTAACAACGAAATACTCGTCATTCGTTTATGGAAATGACCCGATTCGTAAGTAATATATAGTGTCCCCCCATTGAAAACATTCGTCATGTATGGCAATGAATAGTATATAATAGTTCCCCACTATCCCAATAGACAGCGAGAGGGAACAAAAAAACGACTTACAATACGGCATGTGCGTATAAGGACTCGATCGACGCTACAGAGGGGGGAAATTTTTATACCTGTGAAACTATCGCACCAGTCGCCGGTCTGCCTCGCCGTGTACCGTGCAACTGCGGTGCGTTCGCTCGCCATATATATAGCTCGCGTAGCTATATTTACACGATCCTCGACGAGCACGTGTTTACGAATTTTTGCCGTGAGAGAGCATATACGATGTCGTGCGATGTAGTGCCGCCGTAGTCTGCTTTAATTCGAGGAACGTAACCGCAGTGCGAGCAGTGAGAAAATTTATTCAGTGATTATACGTGATAATCGAGGCAAGCGATGGAAAGCAACGGCTGTGGCGACTCGGCTGTGAGGTATGACTTGTTTGTCCGTTTTTTTTTAGAAGACACGCTGCGCGCGCGTACTCATACATATAGGTCGATAAAATAGCGAAAGAGAGAGTACCCCGTGGCATTGTGCCTTGACATAGCTGTACGGATGAACGTGTATGGTTTGAAACTGTCGGTTGTATCCGTCTAAACAATATGTTCAAATTGTTTTCATTGAAACTATTCGGGTATCTTATGCAAACTGTATGAAATGTTATGTTTTATGTTATCACTAAGAAAAAACTTTACATTTTAACAAGTAATTGAAAAAATCACATAGAGTGGTAAACAATGACAATAGTCAACGATTTTTATAAAATCATTGTATCAAAAGCTTATTTGAATTTGAGTAAAATCAAAATATTAATTTAATCGAAAATAAAGTCACTTTGATTTAAATCATATAATGCCGCGAAAAATTAGCTTTTATAAAATAAAATAAAATTATCGCAAAATGTATTAAATCTGAGAAACGAAAGTGTAAGTTATAATTCAATTGAAGAAAAGTATTGAAGTGCTATGTAAAATGAGCTTAAATTTTTAATTCAAATTGAATCCATTAAATCTCGAGTTATAAATTAATATTAAATGAATTCAACTATGAATTCCTTTCTTAAAAATAACTGCAGCATTTCAATGACAACCCATAATTAAAACAATTTGACGTTCTTAATTTTAAGAGAGTTTAATGCCTCGAACTTACCATTACCAAAATATCAGTTGCCATTGAAAGTTTTTTTTACTGATTTCCATATCATAAATTCAACGACAACACGTACTAAAATTATTTAATATTCACATTTCGATTAAAATTAAAGCAATCTTAAAAATTTCAAAAAGTCTTTAGTATCCTGCTTTAGTTAAATTCTGCAATGGAAAAAAATTAAATCAATATATAAACTATTGTTATTATTGCTGAATACGCTAAATTAAAATTAAAATAGGTTTACCTATTTTCAACATCTTCTATGACCTCTTAATCTCATTGTATTGCAAATCGCTATTAATAATAAAAGTACAATGTAATCTGAAATCAATTTAAAAATCAGCGTCTTTATGCCGCACATCACAGTCCTTGTTTTGTTCATCGCCTCTTCCAAAAGAAGGACTGCTATCATAATAATTTTTTTTAACAATCTCAATGATTTTTCAGGGTAAAGAAGAGCCGGACGATACTTTATCAAATGAAGATGGCAATACCGTTTTCAATACGGTGGACATTGTGAGTTCAATCATTTCAATCATTTTCTGTTGATCATCTATTAGAAACTAATCCACAATTTTAATTTCAGAGAAAACCTGCGAAAAAAAATGTAGCGTTACAAAAAAGGTTGGATAAAAATGTAATTATAGATTTTGAGTGCCAAGATGTCAAAATTAAAAGTCCGGCTCGATCGACGAAATCATCAAAACCGAGAATCAAAATTGTCTACCAATTGTGAAAACAGAAAACGAAAATGTGACCAATTCCGTGAAAGAAAAAAGTCTAATAATTTTGATAAAAAAAGGGTATAATTATGACAGAAATTGTCAAATGAACGTCGAACCCCACATACAACTTACCAAATCCGAGGAGCCAAGAAATCACGATAAAATTACTGCAAAAAAAACATGCGATTATTTAAGAATGTGTCAAAAAATACTCACGGCTAGAGTATGTCTAAAAAGGCTTGTCCCTTCAAAACGAAAAAGCAATTCACCGAGTAGGTGTGCAATTAGCGAAGAATCATTTTCCTGCGAGAGCGACCCTAATTTTCACTCGAACGAGGTAGAAAATCTCGTCAAACCTACGGACGATACAAATAAAAAGATCAATAAAAAACGAAAAAGTATTTCACCGAGTAGGTGTGCAGTTAGCGAAGAATCATTTTTCTGCGAGAGCGACCCAAATTTTCACTCAAACGAGGTAGAAAATCCCGTCGAACTTACGAATGATACGAATAAAAAGAGGCTTAAAATTCTGATAAAAAAAGGTTATAATTACGATGATGATTGTTACATAAGCGTTAAATCCCGTACAGAACTTGCCGAAAATAAAAAGTTACAAAATTTTGAAAAAATCGCTGAAAAAAAATCGCACAAGTCAAAAATAAGTCTAAAATCTAATACAGCAGAACTAGTCGAAACGAATCTGTAAATAAAAATCTTAAAAATGTTAGAACGTACGATGCGCAGTTTGTAAAAAATCATGTTCCAGCAGTAGTGCCCGGCAAAAGCACATTCTTGCAGCGCATAGTCGCGACAAACCCTTCGTATGTGAGACATGCGGGAAATCTTACTTATACGCGGGTAATCTCGCTGTTCACATCAATTCGGTGCACGAGCGCAGCCAATCGTACACATGCGATATCTGTTCCAAATCGTTCGGACTAAAAAGAAACCTCAGATCTCACATAGATTTCGTACATTCTCGTGTTAAGCCTTTCGAATGTGACATTTGTCGTGAATCATTTTCGTACAAAGGTACCCTCAGAAGTCACATAAGTACGGTACACGACGGGGTCAAATCCTTCGAGTGTGATATCTGTCACAAGACATTTTCGTGCAAGGGTAATCTCGTTCAACACGCGAATGCGGTACACGATGATAAAAAGCCTTTCGAGTGCGACGTATGCCAGAGGTCATTCTGTCACAGATGTAAACTTAGACAGCATAAAACTTTAGTACACGATCGTAGAAAAATCTTCGAGTGTGACATTTGTCACAAAAAGCTTGGGAGCAAAAACGCCGTTCGATGCCACATAAGGATAATACACGATGGCATCAAGCCTTTCGAGTGTGACATTTGTCAGAAATCATTTGGATTCGAGCGAACGTTGAACAATCACAGGGATGCAGTACACGATCGAAGAAAACCCTACGAATGTAAAATTTGTCGCAGATCACTTGCGAGCATGGATGTTCTCAAAAAACACGTAGAGAAAGAACATTTTCAAGACAAACCCTTCAAGTGTGATGTGTGTGGCAAGTCATTCAGTCGTCAAGAAAGACTTGACTTTCATAAAAATTCCGTTCATGATCAGACACATTCCTTCGAGTGTAAAGTTTGCCATAAATCATTTTCTTATAAAAGTTACCTCTATACTCACTTAGCCTCAGTACATTATCGTAAGAGAGCATTCAAATGCGAGATATGTAACAAGTCATTTAGCCGCAAGGATACCCTAAGAAATCATGACAATAGATTTCATAAAGAAACAAATCGTTCATAAAGTCAGATTTATACTGTAACGTTTGAGAGATCGTCTGGTTTGCAACTTGAAAAAATGAATTTTTTTTTTGGATTTTCGAAGTGTTTTCTTACTTTCAAAAATCTTGAAATTTGTTACAAAAATTTAAATTTTCAGTGTGTCAAAATTAAAATTGAGTGTAAACGCGTACATGGGGTGTAAAATTATTCGAAAAAATGTATTTTACTTTAATTTTTTTTTCAATTGATGCCATTGTTATTTTTATTAAAATAAATTTTTCTGGGGTTCCAATTATTGTTAGTGCAACTATTGCATAAATAACAAATCACTTCTTTTTTTATTCAATTTTTGTTTTGAAAAACAGCCACATTCATTATTTTATTCAATAGTCTCAACTCTAAAGTAAAGTCTGTTATTCAATAGCGCTAAAACTCCGGATCGTGTGAAATACAGGTTAATTCTAGAAGGTAAATCACACAAACGACCCTTATTATACAACTTTTCATTTCGAAAAGTATATATTGTTTATTTTTCTCTAAAAATAATTTATAAATTGTAAAATAATTTTTGTGCCGTCCCAACCTTAAGTAACATTTTGCTCCTGCCGAGAAAAATCTAAGTACACTGCTCAACAAAATTATCGCAACACAAAATTTCATCGAAATTTACATAACTTTAGGCTGGGGGATTCATAAAAAAACTGTATTTGCACCTATGCAGATAAAAAAAAAGTCTCAGAACAGGATCATCAGCTTCGGTTGATTAATTACGCGTGCTCAGAGACTTTCCAGTTATTCACTTCCTACGTGCAAAATTTATTATTATAAGAAATGAATTATAAAATAGTTTAAAAACATATATTTTTCACGTAATGTAAACCAAAATGATCTTTTCAATCAAATGAAAATTCTTTCGATCTTAATTAGTTAAAACTTACCATGTATCGAGGAGATTAAAAATGTTATATATAAACATGTATTTTTTACAAAAAATGAACTAAATTATATGTTATGAGTATTTTCAATTGTTATTAGTTTCATCATAAATTTGTAAAAACTATAAACCATCTTATGTTTATAAAGTTAATATATTAAACAACACAATTGTTTTCAATTAATTATCATCGACGTGACATTCATTTTCAAACATTCCCCTCATCCCAGTGCCGAACTTACCATAAGGCAGAATAGGCAGCTGCCTATAAGCCCCCACCAAAGACGGTCCCCACCATTTGAAACAAAATTGAAAAGAAAAATGAAAAAAATGAAAAAAAAAATTTAAATCGGAAAAAATAAAGAAAAAATTGAATAGAAAAATGAAAATACCTAAAAAATCTTGGTAACTTAAGTAATCGAAAAATCCAGGAAACTCTGAGTTTGAAAAATTGAAAAATTCATATTCATTTTATTTACTTTTCACGAATGTCTATGTATACGTATCAATAACATTTTCATCCTTACCGATCGTTCTCTGTTTATATCTAACACGAATAAAAGTAATAGCAAATCTAACCGCTCAACCTCGGAAACTTTAATGTCCAATTTCATAACCGTTTATATAATATGTAAAATTTCTAAATAAACATTTTTCTTATCAATGTTTTTTTTAAATCTAAGAAATTTATTTAACTCCTCTCTGTTAGGTTCTGGGGGTTTGAAGGTTTCATTATGCAAAAACTACGAGACCTGAATCGATCGGGTTACTTGGGATTACTTGGGGTTACCTACGCTCCCATGTATAGGCCTTCACCACTTTTGCCTACAGGCCTAAAGTTTCTAAGTTCGGCACTGCCCCATCCATTTACTTTTACCAAGTACTCATCATTATTGCGATGATATATAATCCTTTAAATCGAGTACCTAAAAATCCAAAATTATCCCTAAACTTTGCGTGCTTATAACTTATTTCAATATTAAAAATTACAAATGCAATTGCAATTACAATTGCAAAATGTACAAGTCTTAGAATTAGTCAAAGAATACGTCTGAATTTTTTTTAGCTGGTAGTAGATCTCAAAAATTCTGAAAAAATTCAGACGCATTTTAATAAGTTAGAAAATGATTTTTAAAATGAGCTCTAAGGTCCATTGGATCAAACCAAACATAGCGGGTTTCATTATTAGGTACCAGGAGACCAGAAAAAAAATTTCAGGATATTTGGTGATCCGCATCTCATGTGGTCTCCTTGCCAGTTCACGAAGAAGCCGCGAGCATACACGATATTCGCGGTAATCGAAGAGACGCGTTCATTAAGATTATGGACGATATTCTCAGTTAGCGACGGTGCCATAAGCATTAACAAAATTATTTAATCATGGTTTACCGGCGAACCCGAGGTTACCAAAAAAAATTTTCGGTAACCGCCGTGTCCGCGAACACCGACGATTTTTATGATAATCGTGACCATCTCGATTTTTTCCATGTCTGCAATGCCATCGCCGGTATTTTAACCGACGACACAGCGGTGTCAGGCTTGAGCAGTAGCCACGAAGCCAAGCGCTGTTATGAATAATCCGACTTAAATTACTACGGCATTCATCTGCAATAGTTTCAAACATGAAATTGCTGTTGATTAGCTTCAAACGAATCAATATAACATTTTAATTATTGAAATTGAATTTATGTAAAATTTCGATACACAGTTGGCCCCAATAACGAAATAGTTCATAGCTTGCGTGAGCACTTATATAATATGCATAGATGCAAACATCACTTACAGTCCAAGCCAGCGAGTCACAAACTAGCAGCTGAGCATCGAATTCGGACTCATTTTATATTATTAACTATTTATTAACTATTTTACTAGGTAGTGACGTCGAGATGAAGTTTTTTCAACTTCAAAGTCACGCCAAATTTTCAAAAATGAAAATATTTTAAAAAACTCGACGTCAGTACCTTCAGAATCCTCTAAACTAAAAAAAAATGTTGTTGGGCTTGTTTCGGATAATTCTACGAGAAGTTATCGTGTACGCCGCATTTTTTGACGTGTTTTCTTCTAACCGATGCCACAGGCTCATTTTTCAATATTTTCAAACAAAAATTTAGTTGAATACTCTTGAAGTGATGCTTTTTAGTGTACAAATCGATATTACTACATTTTCATTACTAGATTGCAAAAAATAAATCTCAAAAATGAGCAAAAATAACTAAAAATTAATTATCCCCCCCTCCTTAAGCCATTTCAACTTGAACTGTAGGTGTAAAAAGGCTGCTTTAGCAGCATTTACTCATAGTTCACGAACATAAAAAATAATCTGTAAATCGATCTTTTTCTTATGAGAATGAACATGTGAAAGCGTCACGCTACACGAATGACTTTTTGCCTCTCGCCACTTTCCGACACTAGATGGCTTGACCGTCTACGCTTTTGGGTATAAAAGATTCGAAAAATGAACGTTAGTCTCACAGTGCTTGGATCTTTCGACGTAGCAACAAGGCAACTTGAATATCTCGTTGACAATATGGATTCAAATCAAGAAAACTCTAGCTGGGTAAGTTTTTAATTCAGACATCGTAGGCCAATTAGGTTAACGTATTTGTCAACTAATTTAAATTCTCAACACATGCGTGTATGTGTTATAACATGTGTAGAGCATTATTTCGAAATCAGATAGAATAAAGTTCTGAGCCATGAAAAAATAAAACCCAAGAGCACATTTTTTTCGGTCGCAGCCACTAATTACACGTCCTTTGGGAATATTTTGTTTTTCATGGCCTAGGGCAGCAATATACTATTGCCAATAACTTTCCCGCGGGGTTTCTGTTCCGATTGTTACACTCATTAGTAAGCAAAGAGACTTTTGAGTGAGTCCTTGAAAAAGAACTTGTATTCGTATTTTTCGTTAAAATTAATCATTTTCGAAATAGGGTTATCTCTTAATTTATCAGAATTTCATACGTAAAAGTAGAAAAAATCACATTTTCAATAGGAAGCTCTTTACCAAAGTATTGACAGTATTTTTTATATTTTATAAAAAATTTTATAATAAATAATTACCGTCAAATTATGACAGCTGATCGTGTAATGACCACGTGCTTTTGTTTTAACTGTCGAAATCAGGGGACCGACCTCGTGGCTTTATCCGTTGAACATCTGCTTTCACTCAAGTAATGGATTAATCGTACTTTCGAAATGAACGTGTTATGATTGGTCTTTGTATTTAGGTAGGCGGCGTCTGATGGATCGAAGGCGTATTTTTAAATTTCTGATAACGTGATCGAGTTAACTTATTTTTATTGTATATTTATGTATACTTATTGTGTACGTATTGTAGAAATGAGTCTAACTAGATAGCATTTGTTACCAAATACTACCAGTTAGTAACTGTCAGTTCTATTTTGAAACAAAATTTAAAATAGAATAATATTACTAACTCTATTGCTACAGTCAATGGAATAAATGTAAAACATTTGACTAATATCTTTTTTAATTTTATTACAGGTGCCAATCCTCCGTTTGGAAAGTTCTGACGATGTTATTTTTGACGTGGAGTTACCAATCGCTAAACGCTCACTAGTGATAAAATCAATGATTGAAAATTTAGGCGAAGATAACTTGGAGGAAGCTGTTCCTCTAAAGCAAATTAAGTCTGATATTTTAAGAAAGGTTATTGAATTCGCTACTCATCATAAACATGATCCCATGACAAATGGATACCACGCTGAAAAAAAAACTCCAATGACAGAATGGGATCGAGAATTTATAAAGGTGTTTATGCAATATTAATTTTGAATTTTCTTTTTATTGGAATTAAGTTGAATATTTTAACTTAAAATTCCAATTTAAAATCGAACGAGCAAAAATTGTATTTTTGTTTGCTTTGCTAAATAGTGTCGTCAATACAATATCTACACATACTTATCCCGTAAAGTTGATAGTGCATACACGTGGACCAAGATTGAATTTAATAACTTGAATTATAGAAATAAGCTTAAAATCTCAATTTTTTACAAAAATTATATGTACTACTTAACATATCAGCAAAATTCTTATAATATTTTTGAATAATGTTACAGGTTGATGAGGACACTCTTTTTGAACTTACTATAGCAGCCAATTATTTAGATATGAAAGATTTGTTAGATGTGGCAACCCAAGCAATAAGCCAAAACTATTTTAAAGGAAAATCACCAGAGGCGCTGAGGGATATTTCCAAATCAATGTTACCAAAGTAGAGAAGCTCATCCACCCCTTGCTTCTGACGATGTCAATGCCTTTTTTCAAAATTAGACGAAATAGTTTTAATTAAATAAGAGACCGAGTTATAAATACTCATTGTTCATGATAAAAATGACTAAATAAAGCAGATATTTAACTATTGAAATAACAAAACTAAATTAACACTAGCGCTTTAAACTTATTCGCTTTTTGAAAAATGTCTGATTTCGATTTGCAAGAAAAAAACCCGCTCCCAATTCATTGGCAAAGAGCTTCCACATAAAAAATTATCGTTATTATTTTATTTATAAAATGCTAATGAAGCAACTATTCAAACTTAAACCCAGTAAAAGAAATTAAAATTTCTTTCCAACAGGCCGAGAAGGCTGACATACAACTTTCATAATATTCACTCACCCACTCACACGTCTCGCTACGTGTCTCTGATCAAAAGTTACATTGGTTCCAAACCACCGGACGAACATACATAAAAGCATACAGACACTCATACACTCATACCCTCAACCTTACAGACATTTTTGGTTATTCAATGTAGTATCCAAATATGTAATTCAAATTTTCTTACGACGTCTAGTTCCAAATCTTATTTTCGAGCCTATCACATAGCTTCATCTATGATGAAGTAAAAAGTACTATAATGATTTTATGTGAAGACCTGAAGCACTCGAAAAATTCATGGTGCTTTGCATTGTTGAAATTCACCTTCAAACATTTTTTCAGATTTTTTTTCAGTCAAAAATGGCTTTAGAATCGCTACTGATAATAGACGTTTATTGGGTAATCGAAAGCGATATACATAGCCACCGGAAAATGCAAAGATGGCCGACTTTTAGATGGAAGATTTTTACGAGTATTCAGTAAAATTCATCTTCATTTAAGTATGTTCATTTGAAAAAAAACCGCTGCCAATTTATTGGCAAATAGCTTCCTCATAAAAAATGATATTAATGAAGGGGTCTGATTGTTGAAAGATAAATTTGTATTTCATTTTTGTGTACAGAACTATAAAAAAACTTAGCGATTTCTATAATTTTGTAAAAGATTCCCTTGTAAAAGTTTTCTCTTGCTCAATTTCACACTACGAGTCTCCGTTCAAAGGTACACTGGATCCAGACGTCCGCTTTTGCTCTATAAAGGAGCAAAAATACAACTTTTCATTTTGAGTTCTAATTTTTTTTATATACCGTGAATCTCTACGATTTTGGTATTATATTAAAGATTGGCTGCTCCGCTTGCACTATACCGATCAAAAAATAAAAATAATAATTCCTTCATTTTTACATGAAAAAACGAAAAAAAAAATTTTTTCCAAAAAATCCAATTTACAAAACGATATAATGAAGCATAACTTTTTAACTACACGGTAGATCATAAAATAAGTTTTTGGGACTTCATGCGACACACAAATTCTTCAAAACAAGCCAAACCACTTGTCACTGCGTGTCTCCGTTCAAAAGTTACACTATTCCAGATCGCCGCTTTTGCTCTATAACGGAGCAAAAAAAAGACTTTTGTTTTGAGTTCTAACTTTTTTTATATTCCATGAATCTCTACGTTTTTGGTCTTAAATTAAAGATTGGCTGCTCCTCTTACATTATACCGAATAAAAAGTATACAAATTCCTTCATTTATACCAAAAAAAAAATTTTTTTTAATTTTTTTTTCAAAAAAACCGAGTTTACAACACGATAAAAAAATCATAACTTTTTAACTACTCGGTGGATCATAAAATAAGTTTTTGACGCTTCATGCGACACACAAATCCTTCAAAACAAGCCCAACCGCTTCTCGATATGTATCTCCGTTCAAAAGTTACACTGGTTCCAGCCCACCAGACGCACATACACACACCACACACACAACACACACACACACACACACACACTTCCATAGCGCCTCGATGGCTCAGTGAGTAAAGGCATCGCGCCTTTGTTTACTGAATCTGAGAGTGTCGTTAGGGCCTGGGTTCAAGCCTCGTCGGAGAAAACTGTCACTTGTGACTTTTCTCTCTCGATGAGATTGATCTCGGGCCTGGGTGGTTCGGATTCCACCTAAAATATAGGCCCATGGCTGACTAGTCCGCCCTCCGAAGCGTGAAAAACCCCCAATCATTGCACAGCGAGCGGGGGTGGACCCAAAAAGATGAAATAGGTGCTAACGCACACAATAACGATGGGTCCCTGAACCCCTAATCGTCGCATATCACTATGCGATGGATGGGGGATGTATGGAAAACCAACCACCGACGTGGCAGAAATGCCCTGCCCCGGTCCTCACCGAAGTAATGTCTAACGATGGTCCCGGTGAGGTACCACAAATGGGGAGTAGAAAAAAAAAAAAAAAAAAAAAAAAAACTTCCATACAGAAAATTGTTCAGAATTCAATGACTATGTATGAATGGCAATGACAATGAATATGTATGCAAAATTGTCCTACGAGTTCTAGATAAAAAGTTGATTTTGACGCCTAGCTTCCTCTATGAGGAAGCAAATTTCGTTAAAAAACGTCTGTCCCTTCGCCTGTAATCATTAAATTAAGTTTCGTTGATTTTGGTCGGGATTTAACAATAAACTATTTATTTCTTAGACTGTTGCCGAGGTGCAGCTATAATAAAGGAAGACTTAATTATTTGGTCGAAGTTTATATATTATTTTAGTAGTGAGATGGTTTACAATAATATTGATTATTGATAATTAACAAGCAGCATAGTCCGCTACAGATCACACAGGCATACTCATACTGTTTGCGTCCTAGCTGCTTGGAGTCGTTGGCTGCCTGCGATGTCGCTTGCCTGGTGACGTCGTTGGCTGCCTGCGGCACTCCTTGGCTGGTTGAAGTCTGGATGAAGGCTGGATCGCGCAGGTGCATTTGCTCGTGCGGTTACAATATTTTTATTCGCACGTCACTCCCGTTGAATACAACAATAATTCAAGTCCCATTGCTGACTATCTGCCTGAGCAGAAGTACAGCATTGGACAATACTTTTCGTTGAAAGACTATGAACGTTTAATCACATTTTCGAAAGATTCAAAATCTAAGAGTCTACAGCAACGAATGGCGACTGACTGTGAGCCGTATAAGAAATCGGAAATGACAGAGCTTGCGCATAATGGCTCGATGCGCGCCTCACAAAATTGGAGGAACCAGAGAGCTCACGATACGTAGTGCGCGATTTCGTAGATAAGAAGGGGACGCTGAGACTCTTTTCTCGTAGCTTATATACACCTAAATTTGACCTCGTCTTAGTGGTTGCAGCGTATGTAACGAGCTCGATATGGGTCAATGATTGACACATATCTTGCATGAATAAATAAGAAATAGGTGATGGATTTAGGCCCCTCAATTAGGCATTGTTTACGCTGGCCGCGCGTGTCCGAATGATGTTGCTTTATACCTGTCGTGCGTGTCATCGAAATTACGCATAGAAGATGCGCGTGCTACATCAAATTGTAATACATGCGTAACGGCTCGCTAGCTGTTTCTCGCAGTTTTATTAATTTCTTTTATAATTATTTTGTATAGTAAAAGGTTGCATCACAGGCTGCAACAGACAGCTATAGCTGCACAATTACGCGAAGCGACTAGCGTGCTTGATATTTACAGAACAAAATTTCGAAAAATATGGTTTCTATGCGTTTTTTTCTCAGCTTTCTCGTGGTGCAGCCGGATTTTTCGATAATTTACATATTCATGAGGAAAAATAGAAAATATAAGTTTAAGTGAATTATTCCGTAAGAAAATGAAAATTATCGAAAAAATCCGGCTGCACCACGAGAAAGCGGAGGAAAAAACGCATAAAAAACATAATTTTATTAATTTTTCTAATTGAATTACATTGTAGTTTGTGCGAGTTGCGATTACAGCGAGCCGGCCAAATTTCTGCTGAGGCGAGGCGCCAATTCAAATTCAACCAACGAGGAAGGATTGATTCCCTTACACTGTATATGCATGATATACGACGACGTTGACTTGGTGGAGTTTTTTTTGAAAATAAGCGGAGTGTCACAGACGGGGCAGGTCAATGCCCGAGACAATTTGGGCAATACCCCACTGCACTTGGCTCTGGACAAGGGCCACAAGGATGTTGCCAAATTGCTGTTAACAAACGGCGCGGATCTCAATTTGACCAACGAGGAGGGTTTGACTCCTCTGCAATGCTTTGCCTCAACATCCTCGATGATTTGGTGAGCCGAGAGCTATATTTGCTGGGCAGCTCGAGACGATGATAAACGTATTTGTAATCTTTTTTAATGTTTAATGTTATACATATTTTCAGTAGTATTCAAATAAATAAATAAAAAATTTTTAAATGAGTTCTTATTTTTTTTACTTAATATAATGCTCATATTATAAATCATATTCATTACCATGATATATGGAGACCATCATATATAGCTCATGGAGACCAAAGTTCTTACATGAAAAAAATTACAATAATTAAAAAAATCATATTATAGCGCAATTGTAAAAGTTCAAGTATTTGAAGAAAAACTTGAGCATCCAAAAGAATTAAATTTTTTTTCTTATCTTCTTGTCGACGCGAAATAAAATTACCGAGTGCCAAACTTATTTGCTAACGAGTCTTATTTCTTCGTTTAAATTAGTTGATGTATGCATTGATGCGTTGTCTGAAAAAAAACGAAATTCCAAACATTCTAAAATATTTCAAAAAGGTACCATACCCTCACAGGCTTAAAATCTAAAAAAATATTCGTTATTGTTTGCCAAAGAGCGAGATTCTGAGGGGGAGAGAGGATATTGGAAGCGGAAACAAATTTTTTTGATTCATTAATGATATTGATAGGCCTGAAAGTCTCGAAATTTCCAAATTGGTACATTATTTACTTTCATTATACTTTTATGTGTTTTGATATGAGATATTACCAGCCTTGCACAAATATGATAATACTGTATAATTGATTAATTTGTTTAAAGAATTTCACTCAAATTCGTCAAAAAAGTCGGAAATTTGCATTTTTATGAATAAAAATAATTTCGGAAGGCCGAAATTTCATAATTAAATTGGTTCTGGAAGTCTAAAAAAAATCCTCAAAGTCATTAAGTTAGAATTTCAAACTTGTTCAAATATAGGACGGGCAATGTATAAACACGGTAATTGAATCGGTATCTTAATTGTAAACAATATGATCATAATTGATAACTGATACATAGCTAATGATGTTTACTTCAAAAATAAATTAATTTGAACATTGTCTTTCCTGATGAAACAAGCTATAATATCAAAAGATAACTTTTACTCGTTTAATCTCTGTGACACTAAATAGAAGGTTTCAACTTTCAATTTCGGTACCAAAATGGATAAAAGTGAGAAAAAATTCGAGGAAGCCATCTTCCAAGTTGTTTCAAACAACAAAAAATACGTTTGTGATATTTGTCAAAAGTCATTTACACTAGAATCGAGCATTATAACACACCGAGAAAAAATTCACAATGAACGAAAAGGTTACGAATGCGACAAGTGCGATAAAAAATTTGAGTTCCGAAGTCATTTGAGTAGGCACCAAATATCAGAACACAAAAGCTGCAAAAATTTTGCATGCGACAGGTGCGAGAAAAAATTTGTGAAAAAATCCGGTTTATTCACGCATCAAAAATTAGTACACAAAGATCGCAAAGATTTCACGTGCAACAAGTGCGAAAAAAAATTTGAAAATAAATCGACTTCACTCAAGCACAACAAAATATTCCACGATGTTTTCAAAGATTATTTATGTGAAAAGTGCGCCAAAAGATTTGCAAGTAAGCAGAGTTTATTTACACACGTGATGGTAGTACATGAGGGTCGAAAAGATTTCGCATGCGACAAGTGTGAGGAGAAATTTGGACAAAAATTGCATTTACTCATGCATCAAAAGACAATACACGAGGGCCGCAAAGATTACCCATGCGACCAGTGCGAGAAAAAATTTACATATAAATCGAGTTTGCTCGTACACAAAAGGATAGTCCACGAAGGTCGAAGAGATTTCGCATGTGAGCAATGTGAGAGGAAATTCGGACTTAAACATCAATTGCGTTTGCACCAAAAAACAGTACACGAAGGTCGCAGAGATTACGCATGTGACAAGTGCGAGAAGAAATTTACCCAAAAATTTCATTTGCTTGTGCACCAAAGGACAGTCCATGAAGCTCGCAAAGATTACCCATGTGACAAGTGCGAGAAAAAATTTAGGTTTAATTCAGAATTGTTGATGCACCAAAGGACAGTACACGAAGGTCGGAAAGAGTTTGCTTGTGTCAAGTGCGATAAGAAATTTGGAAGAAAATCGAATTTACTCGTACATGAAAAGACAGTACACGAGGGTCGTAAAGATTACGCATGTAACAATTGCGAGAAGAAATTTGGGGCTCAGAGCAATTTGATAAAGCACCGAAAAATAGTCCACGAAGGTCGGAGAGATTTTGCTCGCGGCAATTGCGATAAGGGATTTGGACAAAAAATACATTTGATCAGGCATCAAAATACAGTACAGGAAGGTCGAAAAGACTATGCATGCGACAAGTGCGAAAAAAAATTTACACAGAAATCGGGTTGGCTTATTCACCAAAAGGCAGTTCACCAAGGTTGCAAACATTTTGCATGTGATAAATGCGATAAGAAATTTGGATACAAAAAAGATTTGTTAGAGCACCAAAGGACAGTTCACGAAGATCATTAAAATTTCACTTGCGACAAATGTGAGAAGACATCAAGACTCAAACTTATCGAAAAATATGAGATTTTCCAATTAGTACTAATTGTAATTTCCAGAACATAGTACTTTTGAAATATTAAGGATCAAGTTCAGAATAATTTTGTGGGACTAATTTTACTATACATAATTAAATGACTTAACTATATGATAACCATCTTCATCGTAATAATAAAATTTTATTATAATGTTTAGTTTGCTAGCAACTTTTTGAAATTCTTTCAAGCTCTTGTTATATCCCAAGATCGGGATTTAACAATAAACTATTATTTATTGTCTCGTTGCCAAGGTGGAGCGATAATAAAGGAAGACTCATTATTTGGCTGAAGTTTATATATTATTTTGGTAGTGAGATGGTTTACAATAATATTAATTTGATAATTAACAAGCACATAGTTCGCTACAGATCACACACGCATAATCATTCTCATACTCATACTGTTTGCGTCTCAGCTGCTTGGAGTCGTTGGCTGCCTGCGTATCATTAGTAGCTTTTTTATTATCTAATTCACGCTGCCTACAGCAGGCGTATGTGCATGACAAGAATGTGCATGAATTTATGACAGGAGATGACTCCGATGCGCTTATAATTTCTAAACGCAGCGAACTCAGCCTCGTACTTGAAAAACGGTCTAGATTGAGAGAAAACGAATTATTGGACAGAGATTTGATAGCATTAAGAGCTCAAAGGGGGCTTGAAATCGATAAGAATTTTTTTGTAGTAAGATTTTTCTCCGTTTTAATGCATTTTTTAAAACTCTAAAATTTTAATTATTCGCTGAGATACAGCTGTTTCCGTTTATTAAAACTTAACACACAAAGTATACAAAGAGGCTCACGGAAACCGCTGTATCTTAGTGAATGATCAAAATTTTGGAGTTTTAAAAAATGCAGGACAAAAAATCTTACTCGAAAATAAAATGAAAATTTTTTGATTTTATGCCCCCTTTGAGCCCTCAATGAACTACTGTAAAAGCCTATTCCTGTGTGTTGGAAATGAAAAATATTTCATACCATTTGCTTTGGGTAATCCCAATTTGAAAATGTTAAAACTGCTCGAGGCAAGCCAACTCAATATTCACGAGTTTAGATTCAAAGATGGAAAGTCTGCTTTTCATTATTTGTCTGAGATAATTGTAAACAATATGATCATTAACGAATTGAACGTCGTCCCTCGAACACTGATCATGTTTATAGTGGAAATAAATTAGTTTGAAGATTGTCTTTCCCGACAAAACAAGCTTCAATACTAGAACATACATTTTAATCATTTAATTTTGTTAGCACAAAATTGAAGGACCCGTCGTTCATTTTAGGCACTAAAATGAATAAAAGTGAGAAGAAATTCGAAGGAGTTGACTCGGAGAATAATTCAAGTGAGCACGAAATTGTTGCTTCAGACGAAAAACAACATATTTGTGATATTTGCCAGGAGTCATTCACACTAAAATCAATCATGATAACACATCAACACACAATTCACAATGATCGAAAAAATTACGAATGCGACAAGTGCGAAAAGAAATTTGAGTTCCGAAGTCATTTGAGTAGGCACCAAATATCAGAACACAAAAGCCGCAACGATTTTGCATGCGACAGGTGCAACAAGAAATTTGTGAAAAAGTCGAGTTTATTTACGCACCAGAAATTAGTACATAAAGATTGCAATGATTTTACATGCAAAAAGTGTGAGAGGGAAATTCGAAAACAAATCAACTTTGATTAGACATAAAAAAATATTCCACGTAGTTTTTAAAGATTACTTATGTGAAAAGTGCGCAAAGAGATTTGGAAATAAATCACATTTGCTCAGACATCACAAAACAGTCCACGAGAGTCGCCAAAATTTTGCCTGTAGCATTTGCGGGAGGGTATTTTGGAGTAAATTGGATATGTTGAAGCACCAAACGACAGTCCACGAAGATGTCAAAAATTTCGCATGTAACAAGTGCGAGGAGAAGTTTAGAAAAAAATCGCATTTGTTGTTACACCTGAAGAAAGTACACGAAGAACAGAAAGATTTCAAAGACTTCAGAAATTTTGCATGCGACCAATGTGAGAAGAAATTTCGTCAAAACGCGGATTTTTTGAAGCACCAAAAAATAGTCCATGAACGTCGGGAAGATTTTGTATGTGACAGGTGCGGAAAGAAATCTGGACGAAAATCGGATTTATTAAAGCACCAAAAGACAGTCCACGATCGTCGGAAAGATTTTGCATGCGACAAGTGCGGGAAGAAATTTGGAACTATATCAAATTTTTTGAAGCATAATAGGATAGTACACGAAGGTCGCAAAGATTTCTCATGTGACGAGTGTAAGAAGAAATATGGAGAAAAATCGGATTTGTTAAAGCACCAAAAGATAGTCCACGAGGGTAAAAAAGATTACAAATGCGACAATTGCGAGAAGACATATGGAACAAAATCAAATTTGCTCTTCCACCACAGGACAGTGCACGAAGGTCAGAGAAATTTCGCATGTGACAAGTGTGTGAAGAAATTTGGAACGAAACAGAAGTTGCATTTACACCAAAAGATGGTTCACGAAGGACGTAAGGATTATGCATGCGACAAATGTGAGAAGAAATTTGGACTTAAAAAGGGTTTGCTTATCCACCAAAAGACAGTCCACGAATGTCGGAAAGATTTTGCATGTGATAAGTGCGAAACAAAATTTGGGCATCAAAGCAATCTCATGAGACACAAAAGAACAGTACATGAAGGTCAGAGAAATTTTGCATGTGACAAATGCGAGAAAAAATTTGTACATAACCAGCACTTGCTCTCCCACCAAAAGATAATACACGAAGGTCGAAGAGATTTCGCATGTGAAAATTGCAAGAAAAAATTTGGAATTAAATCAGATTTGTTGAAGCACCAGAAGTCGGTCCACGAAGGTCACAAAGATTACGCATGTCACAGGTGCGAAAAAAAGTTTGGATTTAAATCAGCTTTGCTCATACACCAAAAGACAGTACACGAAGGTCGGAAAGATTTCGCATGTGACAGTTGCGAAAAGAAATTCGGGCAAAAAATTATTTTGCTTGTACATCAAAAGACAGTACACGAAGGTCGAAAAGATTACGCATGCGACCATTGCGAGAAGAAATTCGGACAAAAATCGCACTTGCTCTACCACCAAAAAAAAGTACACGAAGATCATTAAAATTTCACTTGCGACAAATGTGAGAAGATATAAAGTCTCAAACTTATCGAAAAATATGAGGTTTTTCAATTATTTCTTATGTAAATTCCAGAGCATAGACGTACTCTCAAAATATTAAGGATCAAGTTCGAAAAAGTTTTGTAGGACTAATCTCATTATGCATAATTAAATGACTTAACTATATGATAAATATATTTACCATGATAATACAATTTTATTACAATTGTTACCATTGCTATAAACTTTAAAATTTTTCAAACTCAGTTTTCTCATATTTTGAAATTCACGTCTGATGATAATCCAGTCTTTATGTATAATTAATTATTCGCTCGTATGAATTTCTCGAACTCATTGCAATCATAGTTTTTCAGAGAATACAGTGCATTCCATCCGTGAAATAATGAAAACTGCTGTTTTTTCTCGACAATTGTAAATATATTATATAGATATTAATATAGACGTTTTTCTAAAATTTTAATAAAAATTGTCCTAATATTATGATTGAGTCTTACTCGATATTATCTGTCATTATACTTTTGCTCTTTATCGTGGTTGGTGTTTTTTTTAACCTTCGACTGCTAATTTCATGTATTTTTTGGCTCCATATTGCAACGATCAGCCGAGAATTTTTTTCACCTCGTCTTTGGAACTGTGGTGATGAGCGACCCTGAACTGATCAAGCCCACGCTATAGAAAGATTTTGATAGATTTGCGGACTGACTCGTAATTATTTCTGCCAAGAGAAACGTAGCAATTTCTTTATCTAATCCAAAATCTTATTTTAATCGATCCTCAAAAATCTTTGAGAAATTTATCTATACATAATGCATATTTAATGTATTAACGCATGTTCAATTTATTTTTAAAGTTTGCACAGTGAATCGTCAAATTCTTTTGAAATGAAACACAACAAAGATTATTACGAACGGGTTCATTTTTTTAATTTTTCTTTAATTACGATAGGCCTTATGAAACAAATTCCAAAACTCAAGCATCCTTCCCGAAAAAGAAATCGGGATAGCCAAAAGTTTGATACTCGATCGAGTCAATTTTTTTCGAACACAATCCTTATGCAAAGATAATTTTACTTAATCATCGCAGCTAAAAAAGGATTAAATGAGCGATAATTTCGTTCAAATTTGTAACAAACTTAAGTTAGAACTGGTTTAAATTTGGAAAGTAATATATAAACCGATAAACCGGTACTTGATTGTAAACAATATGATCATAAACGAATCGAACGTCGTCTCTCGAAAAACTAATCATGTTTATAGTGAAAATAAATTAGTGTGAACATTGTCTTTCCTGATAAAACAACCTATAATACCAAAAGATAAATTTTTCTCATTTAACTTCTGTGACACTAAATAGAAAGATTCGACGTTTAATTTCTGTACTAAAATGGATAAAAGTGAGAGGAAATTCGAGGAAGTTGTCTCCAAAGATGTTCCAGATGACAAACAACACGTTTGTGATATATCTCAAGAGACATTTACACTAGAATCGAGCATGATAAACCATCGAGACACAATTCATCATGAACGAAAAGATTACGCATGCGACAAGTGCGATAAAAAATTTGAATTCCGAAGTCATTTGAGTAGACATCAAATAAAACACAAAGATTTTGCATGTGATAGGTGTGACAAGAAATTTGTGAAAAAATCGAGTTTGTTCACGCATCAAAAATTGATACACAAAATCGCGAAGATTACTCATGCGACAAGTGCGAGAAAAAATTTGAAAATAAATCTACTTTACTCAAGCACAACAAAATATTCCACGAGGTGTTCAAAGATTACTTATGTGAAAAGTGCGCAAAGAGATTTGGAAACAAATCACATTTGCTCAGACATCACAAAACAGTCCACAAGAGTCGCCAACATTTCGCCTGTGGCATTTGCGAGAGGGTATTTTGGAGTAAATCGGATATATTGAAGCACCAAACGACAGTTCACGAAGATGCCAAAAATTTCGCATGTAACAATTGCGAGAAAAAATTTGGAAAAAAATGGCATTTACTCATGCATCAAAAGACAATACACGAGGGCCGCAAAGATTACGAATGTGACAGGTGCAAAAAGAAGTTTGTGAATCCATCTAATTTGTTTAAACACCTAAAGATAGTCCATGATGGTCAAAGAGATTACGCGTGTGATAAATGCGAGAAGCTATTTGGACAAAAAGCATATTTGCTTTTACACAAAAACAGTACACGAAGGTCGCAGAGATTACGCATGTGACAAGTGCGAGAAGAAATTTACACAAAAAGGGAATTTGCTAAGCCACTTAAAGACAGTTCATGAAGGTTGCAAAGATTACCCATGCAACGAGTGCGAGAAGAAATTTACCCAAAAAGGCAATTTGCTCACTCATCTAAAGAGAATCCACGAAGGCCGCAAAGATTACGCATGTGACAAATGCGAGAACAAATTTACACAAAGAGTTCATTTGCTTGTGCACCAAAGGAAAGTACACGAAGGTCGGAAAAAGTTTGCTTGTGTCAAGTGCGATAAGAAATTTGGAAGAAAATCGAATTTACTCGTACATGAAAAGACAGTACACGAGGGTCGTAAAGATTACGCATGTCACAATTGCGGAAGGAAATTTGGGGCTCAGAGCAATTTGATAAAGCACCGAAAAATAGTCCACGAAGGTCGGAGAGATTTTGCTCGCGGCAATTGCGGGAAGAAATGATGATAGACTATATTGTAAATATTTATACATACTTATACATACGTTTGAGTAAAAAATTTGAACAAATATTCTGTCAAAATGATTGAGTCTTTGCGGATATCAACTATTATTGCACCTCCGTAATGTATCGTGATGTATTTCCAAATTTTGCGCACGACTAATTACTATACTTGAAAGTACTAATTGCGATCGACTCGATCAAGTCAAGTTTTTCTTCGAGTAATCGAATTTTTTCGACTTTACTTGAAATACCCAGTGCTCGCACACCCGTAATACTTACTATATACTTTCTGTTCATTTTTTAGATATTTAGTTTTTAGCTCTTTATGCAACAGTCATCCGAGAGTTTTTTTCACGTCTTGTTTGAAGCTGAGAATGGGACAAGAAATTTGTAGACTACTGAATTTTCAATACTGAATTTATCAAACATATACTTGTGAAAAATATTTTGATTGCTAATAGATTGATTATTTCTCGAAGAGAGACATGATCGACAATAAAAATAAGATTTTTACCCTAAAAAAAATCCGTAAATCATTTGATAATTTGATTTAAACAAAAAGTGTTTCCTACATTTTTCTTTAAAATGATGTAAAAACTCTGATAATTGCTTTTTCGTTTCCCGAGTTACTTTTATCAATTCGAAATCTTACATTGAAGCTCTTCGAATTGCGTGAGCGGCAAACGAAACTTTGCACCGATGCACCTCTCGATTCACCGAGAGAACCGTTGCGGCATCCAGTCATCATAGCGCAGACCGAGTCCTCGCGGCGTCCTCCGCATCGTGAGTACAGGGTGACCCTCGCCGGGGACTTGCCAATTGTGCTGTGGTCGTCGTCGTTCACGAGTGATTTTGTGGATGAAAAAGAGCTTAATAACTGCGAACAGCAAGTGATTTAATGAAATGCAAATAACTACCGGTAATTGTCGCGTTAACGTATTAACCTGAACCCCTGCCGAGCGCACGCACACGCACACTCGCACGTACTCAAACGAGAAGAGAAGAAAAACGGGGGGGGGGGGCGCTCTTTAAATCACATTAAAACACGAGCGTGCGTCGTTCGCACCTATACGCACTCACACGTATACATGGACGAGTAATTAAATAGAAAAAAAAGGAGTGAGAGAGACAGAAAGAGAAAGGATATATATATATACGGGGCTATTGCACATTGGGCAATGAATCGTCATTCGCGTCACGCGCAGTCGAGAAAAATTCGTGCCGCCCGAAATTTCGGTCGTTGCTGCTGCCTTCCGCGAGTAATAAATTCGAAACGCGGCTCCATCTGGACGTTCATCGTCGACGACGACGACGACGAGGCCTCTTCCCTGTGTTATAATAGTGAGTTAATATCGATGAAAATTTGCGCGACTTGCAAAAATGACAAAAATTAAAGTAAATAATTCATTAAAAAAGATTGTCATCTTCGTTCGCTCGGATATCGTGGCCGGTAATATAAATATTTTATATTAAAAAGTCACGAGAGAGAAAAAAAAACGCAAGTCCTTCATAACTTCTTCGATAGATATAGATACATATATTTATGATAATATACAACGGCGTCACGCGGAGAATCTTGAAATTTATTTAAGGTATATGTATAAGAATTTTCCCGAAGAAGACGCGAGAGCTGCCGAGGACCGTCGTCGTCGCGAATACCTTTGAAAAATCATTCGACGATATTATCATGCCAGGGAATATTTGACGCTCCGATGCTTCCGCCGATACGTCTGGCGAAAGATAGATAGACAGACAGAGAGAGAGAGAGAGAGCGAGAGAGAAAATAATAACACACCCATGCGCGCCGCACACACACACACACGCGAACTTTTCCCGCGAGAAAGGCGCAAGAGGATTTTCGTATTTGTTTGGCCTCGAGGCTATTGGAATTTTCTTTCCTTCCTTCGTATACACGTATATATGTACGCTCGCAGAGGCCTCGTCTAGCTTCGTCTGCAGATTTCGCTCTTTTCCCTTACCCTCTCTCTTTCGCGCGATGCGTCTCGTGCGGGCGCTTACTTTGTGCCTCGCGCGCGCGCGCGCCCCGTCTTTTTTCCGTTACGCTGCACGTTTGATGCGTCTTCCGAGACGATCGTCGTCGTCGTCGTCTTTTTGGTCCGAGCAATTAAACCCAGCAATGGTCAGCCACCGACGCGACGCACGCTGTTGTGTGTGTCTTCGTGCCTTTGAAGCGTGTGGCGCAAAAATCGAATCTCTTCCTCTCGCTGCAACTATTACACTACACTACTACTACTACTACCTACTACCTACGCTGCGCTGCTGACGAATGAGAGGGCCCCGGAGATTGGAAAAAGTTTCATTTGTCCTTTGTAAGATGAAGGGGGAAAGAGAAAAAAGGAAAGGAGCGAGCTTTTCGCGACGTTACTACTCGAGAGTAATATAAGATTTTTTTTTATTGCCTCTCTTACGCTCGAGTACGCGCTAACGATTTTCTTATATACTCCTTTTCATTTTTTTTTCTCTCTCTCTCTCTCTCTATCTCTATCTTTCCCCCCTTTTTTTTATACGCGCGTATACTTAACTTTTCTTGATTAGCAATTTGCACTGAGCGGAGCTATAGCTGCCACTTTTTTGAAACCTATATAACTTTTCTTATACGCCGCTGCTGCTCTTTTATCGTCGCGCGCGCGCGTAAAATAGCGTATAGGCCTTCGTCCCCCGCATACGGCGAGCTGCTGTATCGTTATACATACCTACCTGTAAGCAACTTTTACAGCCGCACTTTTCCCACACCTTAATGGCACTTATTTGGTATTCAAATTTTTTAAATGCACTAACCCAACGATTTACCACACGGCCGCGTCGCGAGTGTATGTAATTGCTTCTTCTTCTTCTTCTTCTTCTTTTTCCACCATTTCTGCTCGCGCGAGAGTGTATATATATATTATATAAGATCGAAAGGACGATGATTGAACGCGCGTCGCTTCGCGGGTATGGCGGTGGAAAACAATAAAACAATTTTTTGATTCACTCAGAGACGTGTATTAAATAAAAGTTTGCTTTGCCTTCTTTTTTGGTTGTTGCTGCTTTTCTCTACCCCTCTTGAACGTTCGACGTCTGACGGCTGTCTGCGCGCGCGAAATGAGTTTTGAATTGGCGAAATATGACATTTATCGGGAAGTAAAATTTTCTTCCCGTGGCACACATTTTTTATTTAATCTGTACGCTCGAGGTACGTTCCGGAGATCGTACGGAATATACGAGATGCAACCGCGGGCAAAAGATCGATACGTTCGCGGCGCGCTGTAACGAATCGAAGGGCCGGGGGTAAATGAAATCTCCTCCGCGAGAGATGCGTGTAGAATCGCGCGCGCGCGCGCGGGGGATTATATTGCCCCGAAATTCCTGTGGGTAATTCTCGAACGGTAAGTAGCGGCGCGTGCCGCGCGCGAGAAGATATTGCAGCCGAAGCTTCTTTGTTCTCTCTTTACAACACGTGCTCGCGGCGCCCGAACAGAAAGAAAGTTTTTCCTTTTTCTTTTTTTTTTTTTTTTTTTTCGTTTCATCCTCGTGCTATGGCGAGTAAAAAAAAAATTGTAAAGTCTGCGGGGCTGCTTTTCGATACGAGTAGAGAAAAAAAAAAAAAAAAAGAAGAAGAAACAAATTGAAAAAGGAAAACGGGGTTATGTCTAAATTTCTCGCCCGAAACTTTTATTCCGGTCTCATACGCGAAGATCGGAGAGGGGTGGTTGCGCCCAGGCTCTCGCCGAGGAGGGCGCGCAGCCAAAGGAAAAGGCTGATTTCGCTTGATTTTGCTCTTTTTATTTATTTTTGTCTCTCTCTCTCTCTTTCCTCATACATAGGAGCTGCTGTGTATATATAGAAAACGGATAAAGGTTGAAAGGCACGCGCCGTACACAGAAAGAGAGTAGTTCGGTACAAAAGTGTGTGTGTGTGTGTGTAGTACACCGATACAATTTCACACGACAAACAAGGCACATAAATAAAACATTCCGCCACGCTTGATAAAAGATGTAATCAGAAAGTTGTTTCGATTTTTTCCCCGGTTCTCTCTCTCCTATATATACATACATTCGACTGTACATAGCTGCGAAGCTGGCCCGGTAATACTGTTGTACGTATACGCGAACTCGAGTATGTATTTTTTTTTCCTCGCCCCGCCACGCGCGAGAGAGCTTGTAATAATAGAGATCGAATTTGTCAGGATACGAAAAGAGAGAGAGAGAGAGAGAGAAAAAAATGTATGCGTTCGAGCGAAGGAAAAAAGAAATCGATTGCTCTCTCGACTTCGCGCGCGCGCGCGCGAAAAACGATACAGGACGTATTTTCGATTTAGCCACTTAAGAACTTCATTTTCCCTTCGCATTGCTCTCCCTCGCTCCTGCAGAAATCCATTTGCGCTTGCTTATCTCGCGCGCGCGAGTGTAATACAGAAATCACTTTCAATCAATTTTCACACACACACACACAACGTGCCTCCAGTGATCGTTGTGTTGGCTCGCTCGCGACGAAAATTCATACGCGTAATCGATAAAGTTTTTTTTTTTTTTTATAAGCTAGAAATAAATTGCCGCACATGTAGCAGCACTATACGGCGACGACGACGACGAAAAGCAACTCGCGCGCAGGATAATCTCTCCTGGGAAAATCCGCGCTCGAGTCTCTTCGACACGTTTACACGTTTTCTCTCTCTCTCGCTCACTCTCTTTCTTTTCGCCGATGTACATAAAACCCGCCACGCGTACAAAAGAGCCTGAAAATAAGCTGACTTGTTCGAGGAGTATTTTTTCGTTGCGGTAAACACAAAAGCTCGCCTCTGTGTACCTGCATACACGTACACGCACACACACACACACACACATTCACATATATATAGGTGTAACGCGCGTCGGGGCACATTGCGCCGCGCGCGCCGGAGCTTATCAGCGACTATTACTTCGCTCGCTGCGGCGGGAAATTCTTTATATGCTTTTTCACCCGGGGTTTACGCGGCAATGTACATTTCGGTCGCTCGCGCCAAAGAGAGAGAAAACAGAGAGCTGCTCGCGCAAAATTCCGCACGCCGCCGCCGCCACCGCCACGGACTTTTCAAAGTTTTTCGGTTTTCGAGCTTGCGAGCGGCACTGAAATCCTCTCTCTCTCTCTATATATATATAATATACGTAAGCGAGAAAAATACGAGAGCCAAGTTGGTAGATATATACGTTACTTGGCTGGCACGGCCCGAGCAACTTTAACGGCGGGTCGGGCGGATTACTCGCCCGCAAGTCATTTTGCAAGAGTCGCGCGGACGTTTACGGATCTTTTTTTTCTTCTTTTTTTACCTATACTTACCGTCGCGCGACCCATCGTTCCAGAATTTACGGGCCGGGGTCGAATGCGTAATTTAAAGACACTAAACGAATTTCGGGGCGGTGCTTCTTAGGAATGTTTTTTTTTTTACAAAAATACAACTCATTTTTGAAATCGATAGTAAGGTAGAAAGAAAATTTAAAAGTATTCAAAAAAGAAAGTGTTCCGAACATAGTCAAGAGTGAAAAGCCTGATTATGTTCCTTATAAAAGACGATCCTGTTTCTTTCAACTGCGCGTTTTCCAGAAATCGGCTGTGCGCCATCTTGCGTTCGTCATCGGTATCGGTCATGTATCTTGACATTGGAAATAAACTCCAATAGTTTTTGCTTTTGCTTCAAGCGAATTAGTTCACTGTTGTGGCATATATTTTCCAAACAATATATCACTATGATTTAATAAATATTGAGCCTTAATAAAATTCTTAAATATGGCCAATTTAAGATGATTTGATCCAAATCACCATTTTTGTGATTGATTATCATTCTTTGGGTTGGGTAAGTCTGCAACATCAATTCCTGAATTTTTTCATTTTTATTCTAACTATTTTTACAGAATTGTAAAAGTATGATTCTTTTTTCTTCTTTTGTTGCTAGTGTTTCTTCTAATCTTTCTTCATTCTTTGATTTGCTTCTTCATCGATCGTCACTGTCTGTGACACAGAGTGGTTTTTCGTTATAGTCTGAGTTGTCGAGTTTTATTTTTTTTATAATTTATCGCATTAACAATTTGCTCGCGAAGAGTTCGAAAATCATCTTCCCAAACTTTGCCAGTACTTGCATCATCACCGAGAGACTCTGGATGTCTGTCTATAATTTGTTTTGCAACCCTTTGAAAAACGGCTTTTCTATTGCTTCCAATAATTGGTTCTTTTAATTCACATCATTAATTCTGGCGTCCGATTCGTCTTTGCACAAAAAATTGTCGATGCTGACTTTCGACTCGTGTAAGAATTTGAAGTGCAGAAATCGATGCCATTGAGCTCGTTGATTTGTGGTATACGTTTTTTTTTAATCTTCAAAGGAAAGATTTATTAAAGAAATGATTTATTAGAAAAGCGCGTGACGATTGCTCGATGTTTACAGTAACCAAGTACCAGCTTTTTTTGACGATGCGAAAAAATGTCACCTGTACATTTTGCCCCAAATCGTGTACGGCGCTACGCGACTTTTCACCCAACAAGCAATACCACTCGAAGCTAACGATAATTTCATAGCGATTCTTCTCAAATTGTGTGCGAATGTTTCTTCGAACGAACTGAATGCCAATGATAGACTCGAAGAGAAAAATGGACCAGTTGAAGTGACGATGGACAACGATTTTCTCTCTTTGGACAACATTTTCGTTGAAGATATTCCAGAAGCACGAATAAAATACTGTCCAAGATCGCAGAAAGAATTATTCTTACTAGAATGGAAGCTTTGGCGGTGCGATTGGCACACAGCAAACACAACAGGTGATGGTGCGTATGCTGCTGAGACGCGGCTTCAATCCGAACTGAAGTGTTGTTGGAGACGCTATTCAGAGTGGCGGACATAAAACGTTTGCCGTTGCTGGTCGATGCCATGAACCAGGAGCATCGGACAACGCTCGGATTGGCCGCAGCGGCTCTTTTCCCGAACAAGGTTCGCGTGCTCTTGGAGTACGGCGCCAACGCGTCTCGTTTCGTTTTTCGCTCCGATACATGCACGAAACCAATTTACATCCGCTACAAGTAGTAGTAAATCGAGGACTTGCTCAACGAAGATATCTCTCAGACCATCTCTCAGAACATTAAGTACTTATACAAATTCACATCTATTGTTACAGATTTATTCCTGAACCCAATACACGCAAAAAAGTTATTCTTAAAAATAAAATAGATTTTTTTAATTTTATAAGTTGGTCACTTCAATTAAATAGCAATGCGTTTTCCGATTTTTTTTGTGAAAAACATCTACGTTTTCGCGTGCATGTAAATCATTAATTTGTAATTTAAATGTTTGCGATGTGAGAGTAAGCGTGACGAAAAATGCTGCATTTTATACAATTTTTTTTTCATTTTTTGAATTATAAAATTATCTTTAAGAAAATGTCTATACTTCTACCACAAAAAAATGCAAAAGAAGGAGTGACCCTTCGTGAATTTTTTGACCAGCACCTGGAATGGTTTCGTCGAGCCTCGAACCCGACTTGACCACTCCTCATGCACCGATGTCAGAGACGGACGCTTTAGATCACTCAGCCATCAGATGCACGTTTACTTCAGCTAGTTTTTGAAGTTTTATTCGACTGCTTTCTCTTTCTGTGCTTATGTTTCACTTGATTAGTTTCCCAATCACCTCCCAAGCTCGTCACGCCATCTCTTGTCCACTGGCAGTACCATCAAAGCTTCGATTCGACCATTTATCTCAGGAGTCACGTCGCCTTACGAGCTCCACTCATACTGTCAGGCGGATGCGCCGAATTCAGATACGACTGAATTTGGCTCAGCTCATCCTCGCGACCAAATGCGCTCATGCTTTTATTTTAGAATTTTAGTGGCTCGCAACGACAGCTTTTATATCGCGCGAGTCGCTGCAATTGCATTCCTTCTTCTTTTGTTGGTAGTTCTTAGCCATCCTTAGCGACGGGCCATCGGCTCGTCTTACTTTTCCACCAACTCATCCTATTTTTAATTTTCAAATTCTATTTACCGAGCCTTCTGCACTCTTAAGAAAAATTCAACTCTGTTTTTAGTTCAATTAATTCAAGTAATTCAAATAGTTCACTTCCAGTAGTTCAAATAATTCACTCGCGCTCAGTGCTGATGAATACGAGCTCAGCAGAACTCGTGCGTGATTCGTTTTCAGAATTCGAGCGTGAAACATGTTCAAAAGTTTTTCCGCGTAATTCGTACCGTTATAATATAGTATATAAAGCAATGAAAGCAGAAATTATAATCACACCTAGTTTTATTTATTTTGACAGTCGATCGATATTGATTAAATAAGAAGTATAATTATAAAAAAAAAAAACAGTTTTCTCCGGTATCTGCGATCTTTTGTTCTGCAGCGCAATACACTAGCCACGAAGACTAGATCACCGATATTCATCGCACCTGTATATAATTTCGTGCCCTGGCAATGTCGATTGCAGCAGTGACCCCAGCTCGTGACGTTTCGTTAATCGCCGAAAATTTCGATAAATATTATTTAGTTTCGTCTCTCTCTCTCTCTTTCAGCTGTTATACGTATGGGCTCTCTCTCTCTCTGGCAGCCGACGCGATACAAAAGGAGACTTCGATTTATGATGCTACAGGTGGCTCGTATAATGTTAGAGCTCTTTCTGTTATATACGTATATCGAGGCTCGTGGGGGATATTTTGCGGTTTCGTAAAACGTGCAGCGGCAGCAGCAGCAGCCGCCCAGCCGCGAGCAAGTATGTGTGTGTGTGTGTGTGTGTGTGTGTGTGTCGCGCAGTGCACCGCGTGATAAATCGCGTATGCGTAACGTTGCGCCCGTTTAGTATTCAAAACTTTTTTTATTCGTACAATTTTCCATTTTCATTAAGCTTTTTTTTCGCGCGCCGCAACGGTGGCATACAGTAGTAACAGCGGTACAACAACACCCGAAAAAAAACCCCCTCGTCATATAATAATACATCGTCAAAAAAGTGCATAAAAGTGTGCGCGCGCGCGCGACTCGTTGCGAATATCATCTCGCGCGAATTCATTATTCAAATGTGTAAATCAAGCGCGCGGGAGTAAAGGTATATATATATAGTTTCGCGCAAACAATTTACACCGCCGCAGCAGCAGCAGCAGCAGCAGCAGGCCGAGAAATATGCATTTTGCATTCTTGAATATTGCTTTGATAATCGAGCAAGCGTATGATGAATGTAAATGCAATATCGACATTTAATTTACATCGTGTTGCTGTCTCTCTTTCTCTCTCTCTCTCTCTCTCTCTCTCTCTCTCTCTCTCTCTCTCTCTCTCTCTCTTGGAAGGCAACAAGCTGTTGTATATATAAATTTTGCATACAGCAACTCTTCCGAGAGAATTCAAGCTTTATTCAATTTTCTCTATCTCTTCGCGTTTTCTCTGTATACATTAGATTATTGGAGAGCTGCGCTGCTCTGAGCGCTTCGAGAGTTAATTCCCACCCTCCCCCTGCCTCATTTCACTTATTTATGATACCAAAATGACGAATATCATTATGAGAAGCTTATTGTTGATGCGTGATTGAAGAGTTATCTTTTGAAATTTTAAAAGTTAACATTATTTTCATTCCGTAATTCTGATTTGGATTTTGCCAAGAGAAAGCTCTGTGATAGTATATTTCGCTTTTTTCCTTGTATTGTTTTTTTCTAATGACAAAATTGTACGTGTCATAAGCTAAATATAAATTAATAAAATACTAATTGTTTTTGTTATGTTTTCATTGCTGCTCTTTTAGAGTATCAACTTCTCTCTTCTATTTGTTATATACCAATAACCTAGCATTAAGTATTGTAAAATTAAAAGATAATAATTAAAAATGACGAAAATTAGACCGGCAAACGAACACGCATGACACTTGATCTCTCGAACGAAAAGGCGGCCTACAGCCAAGATGTACTCTATGTAACGCGAGGCTGGCCGGCATACATCAGCGCACATAGGCCCAATTGTCGCTTGAATTATGTATGTGTGAGTGTAAACGGCTAACGCACACCAACGCATTAGATCGAGCCGCACATGTACGTATCTCGCGTATGCGTACTCACGTATGTATGTAAACCGAACACATAGAAAGGCGAAAGCTGTCGCTTGAATTTACATGTGGCTGTGCGCGGCCGACATGCACCGACGCGTTAGATCAGGCCCACACATGTATATGTATCTCGCGTGTGTGTACTCGCGTGTGTGCGAGCCGAATACAGAGAAGGCACTACACACGCACGGGGGGGGGGGGGGGGGTGAAACCCGTGGCCTACTTTAAAATGATAGAAAGAAAGAAACATAGTCGCACGCGCGCTCGCTGATTCCCTTATCACCGGGAGCTTGACCTACGGTCACTAGAATCACAGCGTGACCCGAGCCCCGAGAAGATTTGCCCAAATATGGGTAAATAGAACGGCACATGCTTGACCCGCGGACACGGATCAACGAGCGACGAAAAAACAAGTAGTTTATCTATTGAGGGAAAAACCACCAAGATGTGCCCCCACCGAGAAGATGCATGAATAAATTAGTATATAACCGGCGTGAAAATCGGGCCTCTGGGCAGATCGGTTACTGTTGTTGAGTAGAGCGAAGCTCTGTGCGTGAACAATCGAGATATTATAGTAGAGACTCCGCAGTTTATAAAAACATCGAATAAAACATACTTGTATTTCGCGGAAAGTAATAGAGAATCATTAACAGCGCACTAGCTTAAATGTAACGGCAGTCATACAGCCGCGAGTGTCGAAGCAACTCATTGTTTACGCGAACGATGCAACTCGCTAGGGTGCATACGAGCTTGCACCAGCCAAGCAGCCGCCACCATCAGCCAGATAACCGTCACCGTCGGCCAAGCAGCAGCCACTATCGGCCGTTCAACAACCCGGCCGACCGACATCGAGCCAGCATCAGGATCACCGATCGTTTGCCGTCATAGTTTGTAAGCTTTGTTCACATAGCATTAAGTTTTACATTTTTAATAAAGTCTTGTGTGTGAACTTCACTCGAGCATTGTACATTTATTTCATGATTCCTCCCCTCAGACAGCAACAGTAACAATCAATTCAAAATAATAAAGTTATTACACATAGCAAAGGGTATATAACATATTGATAATTTAAGTGAAGATTAAAAAAAAATTGCTACTCCAAAATTGAAATATTGCACAAATTTTGTAGAGACTCGATTTTTATATCTATTTGCTGCACTTGTGACATTTTTTATAAGAGCAATAAGTTTCATAATTTCAATCCTCTCGTTTGCATATTTTAATGTGTAAAAAAACCAGCATATAATCATGGTTTTTTTTTATATTATGACCCTATCAATCTACACCTAAGAATACTAGGTAACAGACTCAATTAGCACAAGAGAATCCTTTTTTAATAATGGCATAAGTTGATAAATGAGCATACGAGGCTAAAATTTGTTACAAAAGGTGTATATACTTAAAAATAGATTGCCACCCAATCTTTAGTTCATAGATTAGCACATATAATTTGTGACTATCTGCGGTCTATAAGCGTGGCCTGTGAGTTCATGATCGAAATATGCTAGATTGATCCGAGGCACAGAAAAAAAATTAAACAATTAATGAGCGAAAATAAAAATCACCGCGAAACCGTATTCATTACCTATGATTAGAGCTTGCGTCGCGCAAATACATTGCACGCAAGCAACTAATGTATAACACGTATACAAAAGTTCCAATTCCCGAGAATAAATTTAAGACTTGGTTTTGTGTTAAAAGAAAAAAAGTGTAAAAAGAGCGAAAGAAAAAACAGCAAAAACAATCGGTAAAAGAGGTGAGCAAGCGAGCGTTATTATTACCAAAGAGACCGAAAAAGCAGAAAGCGTTGTATACGTACACATATATACAAATAACAACAAGGCGCAACGACGAAAACACAAGCTTTGCGTGTGGAGTAGCCGTAGACGATCTCGAGTAAGAAAATTTCTTGTAAAAATTCATTTCTCCATCTCTCTCTCTCTCTTTCTCTTTCCCGTTCGTTCGGACTTCTCTGCGTCTAATGAAAGTAAGCGAAAGGAGCAATTTATTCAAATCTATGCCCACCAATATTGTGGCTGTATATTTTTCGATGGTTGCGGAGCAAAAAAAAAAAAAAGAGAAAAGATAGAGAGAGATACTGCCTGGCAATCCCTCTCGTTCTCCATTATCGACTTTTCTCTCTCTCTCCACCTCTTTATCCCCTGCCCCTCTCTCATTGATATTACAGAAACTTTTCTTTTTTTTCCCTCCCACCCCCTCTCTTTTTCTCTCTTACTTCCGCGAATACATAATACAAGAGAATAAGGAATGCTTCTTTCAATGTTTATTCCCGTCGTTTATTCTCTTTAAAGCTCTTCTGTCTGTCTCTCTCTCTCGCTACTTCTTTCTCTTTCTCTCTCTCTCTCTCAGGAGTACTTGTAATGCGCATAAGAATTCGAGCTTTAAAGTTGAAACCTACTATACGCAGCGTAGCGTCTGCACCGGCCGTATGGGAATTTTTCCTCTCTGTAATAAAAAAAAAAAGAAGAATCCTTTAAATTATATCCGAACTCGAGCGATAGATCATATATATATATATATATACGTATGCGTGCGTAATACATTAATAACGAGTACTGAATCAATATTCATTTGCGCACGGCAATTGAAAAGTTTAACTTTGGGAATACGAGTTTCCGTGCGACCGAGGGAGCCCGCGCACCCATTAAACTCGACCGCGCGAGGAGCTACTATAATATATATATATACGTACTCGCGCACACGCACTCGTCATATTTCGAGGGCTCAGAGCCGCGAGTGGCGCTTCGTTATGCATACACGGGCCGAGGCATTACGAATTTAAATATTGATTCACATATATATATCTGTACGCTTGTAATACGCGTACGATCGAGATTGAGCTGTTTTGGGTGGCGCGACTTGTTACACGTGCATTATCATATCGCAACGACAGCGAATGGCTTACATAATGGATTCTCAAAAGTGAAGCATCGCTTGTCGAGAGCAACATCGACACACACGACGAACGTAACGAGCGAAGGCGTAAATATCGCTATACGGCACCGAGAGTGCATCACCGCTGCGGAGCTTTCGCCGGTCGCCGCCACCACCACCACCACCACCACCACCGTCGCCGTCGAGGATCAAAGTTGCGCGCCTCTCTTTCGCCCGATAAACGAGTTTAGCTTTGCCGCGCGCGTGCAGCGGTGCCGCTTGCTTTCAGAGGCTATATGTATATACAGGAGAGGTAATCTCACTCGCTCTCTCTCTCTTCAAGAGTGCAGCTCGTATGTTCGCGTATACATGTATGTATGCGCCTGTTGGGAGATTTGGAGCTTGTTGGATGTTTCCTCTCTCTTACTCGACGCTTGCGCCGGGCTGCGAGAAAGGAGAAATGCGATTAAACTACGAGATTAATGATCGCTTGCTTAATACAGAAGCTTTTCAGCGTGCACGACGGTATATATGTGCGAGCTGCTTTCCCGATTCGCTATCAGTGTAGCGAACGAGCGAGGAGCTTTAATATTTCATCGCGCGAGCGAGCCCGAGTGCATACACACACACGCACGCATACACAGGCGCGGAAGATCTCTCTCGATGAAAAGTCGTTATAGAGGTTTGAGCAACTCATTAATCAGATAGAGCTCTGTACGAGCTCCGGAGCCAAGGAGAAAGGCTATTTCGCCAAAGCTCGTGCATATATATATATATACAGCACAAAGCTCAGCTCTTTGCGTTTGAGCTTGCCGCACGAGTTATACGCGCGCACGACCCGCGATTGTTGTCGTCGTGCAGTGACGACGTTTTGTCACGTGCCCTCGTTATGAATTTAGAATGACGGGCATCGATAAGTGCGGGAATTTTTCGCGCTTAGTCATGGTTTGCTTCTATTATTCGTTTGTCGGCGCTACCAAAAACTAATTATTGTCTTCCGATTATTCATCGCCATCCCGATCGTAGCTCAAAGAGTAGATGCTTTGTTATTCAGTAGCTCATGTACATTTGTACGTTCTCCTATTTTCGTAATGCATTTTTTTGCTTGTTCCAATCGTACTTGCCAACTGATTTTCAATTATTTCAAGCTTTTTGTACTTCAACACGTAAATTCGATCTTTACCAGCCTGAGTATCCTTAAAAAAAAAAAAATTGTTCCGACGTACGTAATTGTCTATAGCAAAGTAAATATCCCCTCTTTTATACTATTCAATTAAAACAATGAAATCCAAGCCTTACCGATGCAAAGCTTCGAATGTCAAGCACAATTGAATATCATCCCGTACTCCCTTTCTTTTTTTTATTTTGTTAAATACGAATAATCGTTTTAGCCTATCAAAGGTTTCCTGATACGACGAAAAAAAAATGTTCATCTCTCTCGTCGCTTTCAAACCAGCTCCATTGTCTGGAAAAAAAGGCTATTATATCAGCCGAAAAGCGAGATAAAAAAAGAATCAAAGGCTGAAGGAGAAGAAAGAAGAAGTAGCAGCAAAAGTTAGGAGTTATACATACGTACACTTGCACAATGCGCGACACTGGCCCTTTATATTATTATTATACTCGAACGGAAAGAGCTTATCTGGTGCGTCGGATCCCTTTGACGAGCTGCTGCCGTCGTCGTATAAGTTCGCGCGTCGATCGAGTCGAATTCATTCGATCCCTTTTCGTGCGCTGGGCAAGGATGTACTATTTGTATGTGCTACGTGTACTCGTATATAGCTGTATATTGGTACCGAGAGCGTCGAAGTTGCTGCAGCTTTTGTAAAGTCTGGCGAATACATATATAGTCAGCTCTCCATCTCTTCATCTCTCTCTCTCTCTCTCTCTCTCTCTCTCTCTTTTGCTCCCTCTGCATATAGGTGGCATTGTACGCCTCGAAACTTCTCTTACTCTGCGATCGCGCATCGAAAGGGCACCGAGGGATGCTGTATCGTCGTATACCTGTTTCGTCGAGATGGATCACGTCGCGCGCGTTGCATAGAAGGGAAAAGATTGACCCGAGCAAGTATACGTGCTGTACATCGCGATGTATTATATACCGTATGTGTGTGTGTGTCCGCACTTACGACCAACTCAACGCGCACCAAGAGGTACGGCTAAATTTTTTATACCGAATGAAAAGACCAAAAGTCTCGTTGTTAATTTGCACCTCTTTAAAACACAGTCAGATGTCGTAACATTCAGAGCGTACCGTACAGAGCAGAGCGTATCACGCCTTGCAGGCCCGATCGGTGTGTGCGCACTCGGCGCGCGGCATTTCCGGTTGCCGATGCGTAGGCTATATGTTGTATAGAACGTTTCATGAGAACTAACATGTGCGTCTCGCTATACCAATGACTCTTTGCCTCTCCCCACTATTCGACACCAGCAGACGTGGACTGCGTCCACGCTTTCGAGGATAAAAGATTCGAAAAATGAACGTTAGTCTCACATTGCTTGGATCTCTCGACGTAGCAACAAGGCACTTGAATATCTCGTTGACAAGATGGATTCAAATCAAGAAAACTCTAGCGAGGTAAGTTTTTAATTCAGACATCGTAGGCCAATTAGGTTAACATATTTGTCAACTAATTTAAATTCTCAACACGTGCGTGTATAAGTTATAACGTGTGTACAACATTATTTCGAAATCAGATAGAATTAAGATTTGAGCCATGAAAAAAGAAAACCCAAGAGCACGTGTTTTTCGGCCTTGGACACTAATTACACGTCCTTTGGGAATATTTTGTTTTTCAGCCTAGGCTAGCAATATACTATTGCCAATAACTTTCCGCGGGGTTTCTGTTCCGATTGTTACAATTATTAGCAAGCAAAGAGACTTTTGAGTGAGTCCTTGAAAAAGAACTTGTATTCGTATTTTTCGTTAAAATTCATCATTTTCGAAATAGGGTTATCTCTTAATTTATCAGAATTTCATACGTAAAAGTAGAAAAAATCACATTTTCAATAGGAAGCTCTTTACCAAAGTATTGACAGTATTTTTTATATTTTATAAAAAATTTTATAATAATTTTATAATAAATTTTATAATAATTACCGTCAAATTTTGACAGCTGATCGTGTAATGACCACGTGCTTTTGTTTTAACTGTCGAAATCAGGGGACCGACCTCGTGGCTTTATCCGTTGAACATCTGCTTTCACTCAAGTAATGGATTAATCGTACTTTCGAAATGAACGCGTTATGATTGGTCTGTGTATTTAGGTAGGCGGCGTCTGATGGATCGAAGGCGTATTTTTAAATTTCTGATAACGTGATCGAGTTAACTTATTTTTATTGTATATTTATGTATACTTATTGTGTACGTATTGTAGAAATGAGTCTAACTAGATAGCATTTATTACCAATTACTACCAGTCAGTAACTGTCAGTTCTATTTCAAAACAAAATTTAAATATCTATCATTTATTCCGATTTTTTTACAACAATTTTTATTGTTATTCCGTTTACAAAGTGTATAAGTAGTAAAAATAGAATAATATTACTAACTCTATTGCTACAGTCAATGGAATAAATGTAAAACATTTGACTAATATCTTTTTTAATTTTTTTACAGGTGCCAATCCTCCGTTTGGAAAGTTCTGACAATGTTATTTTTGACGTGGAGTTACCAATTGCTAAGCGCTCACTAGTGATAAAATCAATGATTGAAAATTTAGGCGAAGATAACTTGGATGAAGCTCTTCCTCTAAAGCAAATTAAGTCTGATATTTTAAGAAAGGTTATTGAATTCGCTACTCATCATAAAGATGATCCCATACCAAAGGGAGACGGCAGGGAAGAAAAAATTAAAATGACAAAATGGGATCAAGAATTTATAAAGGTGTTTATGCAATATTAATTTTGAATTTTCTTTTTATTGGAATTAAGTTGAATATTTTAACTTAAAATTCCAATTTAAAATCGAACGAGCAAAAATTGTATTTTTGTTTGCTTTGCTAAATAGTGTCGTCAATACAATATCTACACATACTTATCCCGTAAAGTTGATAGTGCATACACGTGGACCAAGATTGAATTTAATAACTTGAATTATAGAAATAAGCTTAAAATCTCAATTTTTTACAAAAATTATATGTACTACTTAATATATCAGCAAAATCCTTACAATATTTTTGAATAATGTTACAGGTTGATTGGGACACTCTTTTTGAAATTACTGTAGCAGCCAATTATTTAGATATGAAAGATTTGTTAGATGTGTCAACCCAAGGAATAGCCCGAGAATATTTTAAAGGAAAATCACCAGAGGTGCTGAGGAATATTTCCAAAGCAATGATACCAAAGTAGAAAAGCTCATCCACCCCTTGCTTCTGATGATGTCAATGCCATGTTTTTGAAATTAGACGAAATAGTTTTAATTAAATAAGAGACCTAGTTATAAATACTTATTGTTCATGATAAAAATGACTAAATAAAGCAGATATTCAACTATTGAAATAACAAAACTAAATTAACACTAGCGCTTTAACCTCACTCTCTACGCTCGTTCAGATCAACTCATCAAGATCGACCTGTGCGAGCCGCGAGGCAAGCAGGGTGATGATTATTCGAATTTTCGCGCGTCGTTTATTATAATACGCGCTCTTTGGTATTCACGATAATAAACTCTTAACGTTTGGCCAAAAGGCAAAAAAAAAAAATGAAGACGACTCGTCCGGTGATTAACTTCGAGTAAATAACGTACAGCCGCGAATGTAGCTGGCTCGTTTCGAGGGGCGAATTTTTAAATTCGTAAGCACGAGCACTTTTCTGAAAAATTATAATTTCTTCCGTCCGCATTATATACGTTTATATTTCAACGTTTTGTATAATTCGTCGATGTATGCCGTTGTGTACAGGTAAATGCGCGCGTGCTCGCGTACTAACGAAACCAATTAGCCGATGCTGTACACGGCAAAATATAACGCGGTATAAGCTCGTCGTTCTCGCGTCGGTCAAAATCTAAGAGCTTGCAAAAATGGTTGCACCATCAAGTACGTGCACACACGTTCTCAATAAAATCACTCGTCCGCACACATGCGCTCGGAGTGCAGCCGCATAATTATCGGTACTCAAGAGCGGTGTGTGTGTGTGTGTGTGTGTGCTGTGGCACATCCGCACATTTCTCTCTCTCTCTCTCGCTATCCATCCCTCACGAACGAAACTTGGCTTGGCGCGCGAAACTCACTTTGCGCGCGGAGGATAGTAATCGTCGTGAATAGATGCGCGCGCGCGCGAATGTGTGCTATTGCCAATGTCGTGCCAGTCTCAAGAGGGGTTGGTGGTATATACAGATAGTAACTATTGCCGCTGCCGCTGCTGCTGCTGCCAGAATATAGTGTCTACCTATGCGCGTGTGTGTGCGCGTCAACTATGCATTCATCGGTAGGGAGAATTGTTCGAGCTTGTTTAATTGACGCTCGTATCCGTCGCTATTTACGCTCGCGCTTGCACACACGCCTATATATATGTATAACGTACGCAGAGTCACCAGCTTGCGTGCGCGCGTATACAAAAGACAAAACTTGGTCTATCTACTCGATAATAACAGTGATAATAATAATAATGATCATTTTGCTGACAGTGGGCTGTCAGGAGCTTTCGGTGCTCGATCAATTATAGAAGCACCAAAAGATATTTTTCGGTATCTCTTTCTCTCTCTGCTGTATTTGATTTTTACGAAATTCTCGTTATAACTTGGTCGGCTCCGACTTGTATCTCGCTTTAAGCTCTGTATAACGATCGCGCGATGCTATATACCGCATAGACGAAGCAAGGCCGCCACCGCCGCCGCGTTCAGTTCATTGGAAAGGATACTTGCTATATAGCTCTCGATGCCACTGCTGCTGCTGCTGTTGCTGCTACTGCACTCACGGAAAATGTCCAATTATCCATCCGCAAAATTGAGTATCGAGCGATATAGGCGTTCTATCTCTCTCTCTCTCTCTCTCTCTCTCGGGTGGAAAAAAAACGCGTCTAAAATTCTGGACCCTTGCCAACGAGCCTTTCGTCTGCATCATGGAATTTTTATAGATTTATATATACCCCGCGCCGATTCTCGTTTCACGAGGGCACACCGGCAGCAGCGGCAACGGCGGCAGCAAAGGCAGCAGAATGCCAGAGAGTCTCTCTCTTTTTAGCCGCAAAGTTGAATCTCGACTCGAATTGCTTGGCGCATTATTAATGGCTGCTACTGCAGACAAACGATGATCTGTTGGCAGAGAAAGATGAGCGTGTTTTCTCTCTCTCTCTCTTTCCCTTTCTGCTCAGGGCTGGTATATAGACTCGAACTGTGCCGAGCTTGCACACAGCCAGGCTCGCTGGCGTTTGGCTATTATTTCTGCAGAGTCCATTAAAAAACTATAGGCGGCGGCGGCGGCAGCTACTTGCGGCACTGCGCTGTATATACGCGATTCGTTATAGAGATTTTCTTTTCTTTTATTATATATACGATACGTTCGTTAAGCAGGAAAAAAAACATGTTAAACAACATGTTGAAAAAAAACCGCGTTGACACGGAGTTAGACGGAATCAACACCAGAATTCATGAACATTTCTACGAGGTCTACAATCAAAACGTTAACGAAGCCTTTTCGGAAATAAAAACCGTTAACACCATTCTGGAAATATTGAAAAATGAAGGAGTAATAGAACAAGAAAATAATCACATAACATGTAAGTTTATTAATTATTTATTTATTTATTTATTTACTATTTAATTATAAATTTTGTTCTACATTGATTTGATTTCTTTACAGGGTCTGACATAAGAAATATTTTTCAGCATTATTATAAAAATGAGTATATATTGCAACGTATTTAGGCTCTGTTAAGCGCGTGCAAGTAAAATTGTGCGGGCTTCTACAACGAGTACTTCTCTGGAGCGGCTCCGCGTAGTGCTCGCATCGCTTGCCGCGCTTATGTCGAGGAGGACTGTCGTTGACTTACCAACGTGGGGAAAGTTCTGCAGCTCTCGAACGTCTGGTTACTGATTCTATAATGAAATAAGGAGACCCGGGCGAACGTCGCACGGTGAGCCTCGGCGGGTCTTGTTGTACTTTATCTTACGCGCCTGAAATAGAAAGGTGCGCATAGAAATAGGAAGGTGCGCAAGAAATACAGATTCGGGTCGTAGACCTGTAATGTTCTGTTGAATTTGTTGTTGTTTATTAAAATATTAATTATATGAAAATCGAAAGTCTTTATTTATTAGAGACAATATTAACGTACTACGAAATATTAATTAACTCATAAGATTCGGATCGCGAATACACGCAGAGATTCGTCGATAGATTTACAATGATCGTCTGAATTATGAACAAAGAATCGAGATATCTCGGACCGAATTACAGTAATGAATTACCGGAGAATACGTAGAGATACGATGCTCGTCTCTGGGTCACTCTGGGAACGACGGTGGACTCGGTCATACGGCCACTGATGCTGCGTGGGGGGGTCCGGTACGGTAGTTTCTCTCTCTCTGCTCTGCTGCGGCCGGGCCTCTGCGTACTGTAAGTGGGGGACTCGCGAGATTGCTCATCCGTATACAAATGAGCCTGGAAGGAGGGGAAACGCGAGTGCGTCGGGAATCTCCTCTCCTCGCGTGCTCGTGTCGAGCGCGCGCGCGCTACTGCCATGCTGTACGCTTGCCGTACTTGCAGGCGCAAACCGAAAAATACGTTGCAATATACGCTTTTAGACAGAAGAGAACCATGTATGATTGGAACAAAAAAATAAAAAATAAGCTGAAATTATTAAACAACATCATCGAAGTAATAATATATGACAATGAATAAAAAATAATAAATTTAAATAAAATGTTTTTTTTTATTATAATTAATACTTATTTAAACATATTCATAATTTTTATACGAATTTCAGATTAAACTGACATGTGATTTTTTTTCGAACACTTGCATTAAAATCTTTTCAATTGCGCTTGAGTATAGTTCTTTTTAATATATTTTTGAGGCACCGTGGCAACGAATGCACAAATTGAGATCCTTTACTTCAAATGATATCGGGAATTACGAATAGAAAAATCAAAACTTATTTTGTAAATTTATTTATTGGAATAATACGAAGAATATGCAATACATGCGACAAAATATAATAACCGTCCCTCGGCAATTGATAATTTCAGTTTACGCAAGTTTTAAAAAGTGTAAAACATTTTTTCCAAGTGGACATTATTTGCCAATTTTTGGCTTGAAATTTCAGATATAGTTTCGAGTTTCAACTGAAAAATGAGTATAAAAATTAAACGTATTTTAAAGACATTATAAAAGTTTATGTGAGTAAATCTCCTGAAATTTTAATATTTTACTATTAACTATTAAAAGGAAAAATTTTTTACAAGTGATTCAGAAACCTGAAAAAAGTAGAGCTTATAAAATTCGGATGAGGGCCTTCGAAGATTTAAAAATGTACATGTTAAATCTAAAACTGATCAAACATATATTTTTAAGACAATATGTGTTCCTAAATTTTGGTTAAAAATTAGTTTTTTGCCATTCAAAAAATGGCACTCAGCGTTATCTTTTTCAAAATGTCAAAAACAAAATGGGCAATATAAATGATGCCATTTAAAGCAAACTTATTGATGTACCACGGAAAATTCGATCAAAATACGCTCAAAATCAACAATTGGTGCCAACAAATTTTGTGTTTATATCGTACATAACTTTCTTTATAAAGCACGCACACCAAAATTAGATATACCACTCGATTCTACTACTCAAAAACTAAGTTTCCCCATAATTTGGTGATGATTCGAGGTGGGGCCTATTGCGATATTAGGATTTAAAATAAAAATCGTTAAAATATTAAAAATCGAGTTGAATTGTTCTTAAGAGCGCAGAAGGCGCGGGTAACGACGCACACCATTCGGTGACATTTTTCTTAAAAGTACAGTTGCTGAGAATTGTTTGGTGATGATTTCCGACTATTAGCGAAGTGTGAGATTACGAGAACCGTAGCGAGATGCTACGGTTCAATGTACGCGCGCGGAGACTACGCCAAGTCGTAGCCTCAGATGTCGAACGTCGGACCGTGAAGTTACGCTCTGTGTATGCACGCGACAAATATGACTGATCGTGACGTCAGATTCCGCCAGCGGAATTATTAGTGGCTATACGCAAATGACCCGATGCAGCAAGTCAATGCGAGATGCGCACGTTATTGATTTCGTGCGTATATTGGTTTACAATATTTGTGTGGATTAATGTCGTTTCGTTGTATTAGATTATTTAATTCTCCATTAAACCCTTGAAAGTAAGTTGAATAATTTTCATATACTTTTGATTAAATACGCATAACACTATATACGTAACATGCTTTATTGAATTTTTATTTATTTATTATGCTTCATTTATATATGCGGCATTATTACACAAAGCGTGTATATGGTGATAATCGGAATCTAACGCTACGATCGATCATATTTTGTCGCATGCATACACAGAGCGAAGCTTCACGGTCCGATGTTCGAAATCAGATGCTACGACCAGTCGCACTTGCCACGCGCTAACACATAGAGCGCAGGCTTCACGATCCGGCGTTCGGAATCTCCCGTTCCGACTGTCGTAGTTCCAGCATGCGCGTGCATCGAACATAGCTTCGCGCTATACTCTTTGTAATCTCATTCTTCGTCATAGCGGTGTCTGAGAATCCGAAAGTAATCGTAGCCGTGGGTTACGTACGCGCTCAAGCTATATAGCGATATTTCTTTCGGTGCTGAACAAAACTTCGAACGCGTTTTTCTCGAAACCACTTTTTTCAGTTCTTACCGACGATTGAGAAAATACCACAAGTCCGATACTTATGTTTCATATCTCTTTTTAATCGTTACAACTTTCTCTAGAACATGAACCTCTAAAAATTAAAAAAATCATCCTTAATTTAATGAATATGATTTTGACTGGATCGGATAATCGTAAACATTTTTCATTCGTTTACAAAAATATAACTCCGCGGTTCCAATATAAGCTTAAAATATACTGAGGCAGACTAATTGCTACGTCTCTGCGTCACTTTTTTACTTTCTCTTTCTTGCATGTCTGTGTTACTCCGGTCGTTAGACGACACGGATAGAGCCATTTACATCAGTGAAAATCAGAAAGTATTCAAGTCCAGCGAATTGGGGGCGGGGCCTATTGCCTAGCTACTATAGCCACATGTGTTTAACACCGCATATGTTTCACTACTCTCTGAATTCAAAATTTCCGTAATTTTCCACAGCTTCGGTCACTTTCTGTACATCTCGTGGTACACGTTCACGACATTGTCAGTAAAGGTTACGACGCCGCCGCGTGCACACATATAAGAAAAATCGCATCGACTGCAGTGAGTGAAAAAAAATATTTTTTTTCAAGTTATAAGTGGTTGTGTTTGTGCATAAGTGAGTACAATAATGTCGAATAACAAATCCAATATAAGTTTCAATGACCAACAAAAAATAGAACTATTAAAGAGCTTGCGAGACAGTGTCGATTGGAAGAAAAAAGAGGAGCGAAAAGAATTAATCCAGCGACTTGAAAACTTATTCGGTACATGGAATGGCCAAGTTCCAAACCTCCGAGCTGTTTTTCGATCGCAACAGATCGAGTGTCTTCTCTTGGATTCCATAAATTATTGTAGACGCCTATTCATCGGGTTCGTGGCTCGCAGTGGCTACAAAGACGATGCCATAGGTGATACGAACGGCAAGATATCGTTGCGACGCACCACACTAATACATTACGCGGCTCGATTCAACTCTCGTACCATAGTCTATGATCTTTTTAAAATTTTCGATAGAATAGACAGGAATTACACCAACGAATCCGGCTGCTCTCATTTCCACGTGGCCTGCATGTTTGGCTTCCAAAAAATCGTCGAAAAATTCCTCGACCTCGGACAAGATCCCAATCTCCTCGTGAAAAGAACAGGCTATTCCCCGCTTCACTTGGCTTTGAACGCGAATGAAGGAAATGTGGCCGAATTACTGCTGAGAAGTGGCGCAGATCCGAACATAGTCACCAACAATGGCTTGAATGCTCTGCACATTGCTTGCAGAAGATTAAATCGCGATTGTAGAAGGATGAATATGCTGTTCGAGCTGCCTCTCCAAAAATATCAGCCGCTGCAGATCAACGCACGGTCAAAATTGGGAAACACACCATTGCACTTGGCTGCGATGTTCAAAGACAGAAACACAATCGATTTTTTGCTGAGGCGAGGCGGAGATCCGAACTTGGCCAACGAGGAAGGATTCACCCCTTTGCACATTATTTGCAAGACGGATAGTGACGATAATTTGGCGGAGATATTTTTCCGGATCACTGAGGAAATCAATCGGCCGGTGCTAATCGACGCCCAGGACAAGGAGGGCAAAACAGCGCTGCACTGGGCTGTGTTGTGGCACTGAGAATCGGGCCAGGTTTCTGCTGAGAAAAGGCGCGAATCTAAATTTAGCCGATTCAAGAGGATTGACTCCTCTGCATTATATTTGCTACTGTCACCAAGGCGATTGGGTGCAGATGTTTTTCTCCGTCACTGACGGCATGCAGCAAATGGTATTGATCGACGCCCAGGACAATTTGGGCCGGACACCGCTGCACTGGGCCTTGAGGCACGGCCACGAGAGGGTAGCCGAAATTGCTGAGACGAGGGGCTGATCCGAACTCAGCCGACAAAGAGGGATTGACTCCTCCGCATATTATTTGCAAAAGAGACTGCAACGACGATCTGCTAGAGATATTTTTCGAGATCTGCGGCGAAATTCAGCATACTTTGCAGATCAACGCCCAGGACAAATTCGGTAATACGCCCTTGCATTTGGCATTGAAATTAGGACACTGCGCCAAGAAGAATGCAGTCAATTTGCTGCTGAGAAACGACGCCGATCCTAATCTGGTTAACAGGGAGGGAATGACTCCTCTTCACATCCTTTGCCAGAGAGACGAGGACGAGGGCTTGATACAGCTATTCTACGTGATCTGCATGTCAAGAAGACAGCCGGTGCACGTCAATGCTCAAGATAGGTCGAGTAACACACCTCTGCACTGGGCTATTCTTAGCAAAAACGCGAATGTGGCCAAATATCTGCTGAGGCGAGGCGCCAATTCCAATTTAACCAACGAGGAAGGATTGACTCCCTTACACTGTATATGCATGGTATACGACGACGTTGACTTGGTGGAGTTTTTTTTGAAAATAAGCGGAGTGTCACGGACGGGGCAGGTCAATGCCCGAGACAATTTGGGCAATACCCCACTGCACTTGGCTCTGGACAAGGGCCACAAGGATGTTGCCAAATTGCTGTTAACAAACGGCGCGGATCTCAATTTGGCCAACGAGGAGGGTTTGACTCCTCTGCAATGCTTTGCCTCAACATCCTCGATGATTTGGTGAGCCGAGAGCTATATTTGCTGGGCAGCTCGAGACGATGATAAACGTGTTTGTAATCTTTTTTAATGTTTAATGTTATACATATTTTCAGTAGTATTCAAAGAAATAAATAAAAAAATTTTTAAATGAGTTCTTATTTTTTTACTTAATATAATGCTCATATTATAAATCATATTCATTACCATGATAGCTCATGGAGACCAAAGTTCTTAAATGAAAAAAATAAAAATAAAAAAAATCATACTATAGCGCAATTGTAAAAGTTCAAGTATTTGAAGAAAAACTTGAGTATCCAAAAGAATTAAATTTTTTTTCTTATCTTCTTGTCGACGCGAAATAAAATTACCGAGTGTCCAAACTTATTTGCTAACGAGTCTTATTTCTTCGTTTAAATTAGTTGATGTATGCATTAATGCGTTGTCTGAAAAAAACGAAATTTTAAACATTCTAAAATATTTCAAAAAGGTACCATACTTTCACAGGCTCAACACCTTCTAAAGATAAAAATTGATGGTTCATATATTGGGATCATTAACCGACCTTTCTTTGCCAATAGCCATTAATAACCTTACCGTTGTTTTATTTTTTAAGTGCATCTAATGATCATTTTCTAGCTTGGCCCTCAGCAATATTACGTGACGAGTTGTTTTCCTAATAGATGTAGCTCGACACGTGCGTATTTTTTATGCTTATGATCAAAGCAACTAACAATTACACTTAAATAATGATTTGTTGATCTAACGGTTGATTCATCTACAATAATAGAGAATCTTTCTTTCGGGTCGAGTATTACATTTTGGCTGCATAATAATACTCGTTCTGTTACTTAACACTTGAACTGTATAAATTTGTTATAATTTACTTTATTTTATCATTATATTATCTGTAATAATTTATCATTTCATTTTTTTTTTCATAAACTGTCACTTATTAAATTTCTAGTTATAAATTTTTTTATTGAATTTTTCTTATATTATATTTCTGATATCTCTCCCTGAAACCAAAAATTTGTTATTCAGCTACATATGTGTCTAAAATTATTGTTAAATTTTATTGGAAAATAAATTACTTACAAATGATAACGGTATTTTCCTCTTCTACTACTTGCTTTTCTTTTAATATTTGTAGTAGCTTAGAAAAGTGTTTGAGCTCTTTGAACGGATCGCTTTTGTAGTGGGCGTAAACTCTCTGGAAATATTTTGTCATCACTCCGTTGATTTTTTCCAATTCCTTGACGAAGAATAGTGGGCATTCGGTTGAGCGCCTCTTCTCAATCACTGCCAAGCCTTAACCAGATTAAAAAAAAAAAAAATATTCAAATAATCTTTGTTTTCTTGAAAATTAGAAAATTATATTCATAAATTTAATTCCACCAATCTTAGTTTTAAAGATTTGTGATCTAAACGTTCTTAGCAGTATGTCAACGAAGAGAGATGCGATTGGTATTGCAGTACAAAGTTAGGTAAGCTCGGTTCAGCGAATTCCGGAGCTGTGCAGTTCGACGATTGTCAATGTAATTTTCTGGCTCGGCCGCCGTCCTATGCTGTAGAGTGAAAAAAATCTAGTATCGGTGTGTACATTTTTCGCGCCCATACTACGCGCACGTCCCGCGTTCGTGTATTCGAGTGTACTCGAGGATCAAGAAAACAATTAAAGCACGAGCGCCCAAAATTTCTCGCCAATTATAGACGATTTTCCATTTATCTCGCTCCGTCTCTATCTCTATACGTCTATCTTGCGCGTGGGGAGTTGCGAGCCTGCTCGACGTTTTCAATCGAAAGAGGGAAAGCTCGGCTGTCGGCGACGCACACCCGTCCATCTGCGTTTGTATAAAGCGAACGGCTATCATAGATTTCCTCGGTAATGAAATCGATGCCTCGTTAATTCGACCATATAATATCTAAAAAGCTCCGCAATTGAGTCGATATTATGATTGTTGGCGCGCGTATCGCCCATACACATTACGGAAAATCGAAGTCGCGCTCGCTTCGGTATATATATCTTTAAAAGCATTGCCTTGTGCGGCACCTTTTAGGTCCTCTCGACGTATATACGTATATATATATATATAAAAATGTGTGCGTCAACCGAGCGGTCGAATACATATATTTGACACTTAATGGACAGCATATAAATGAAGTTTTAACTTTTGGTCATATAGGAGTGCGCCTCCGCCGCCGCCGACGACGGCGACGACGTTGATGTTACATATTATATATATAAGAACGCGCGCGAGAGAGAAAGAGATTATCGTTTTTAGAATATATCCCATCAGTAGGCATTAGAAAGTTTGCGCGGCGCGTCGAGATGAGAGCTGTATTATACTATATGCGAGGAGGAGCTGCGCGCGTCAGAGGTTTATTCGACGTAATCCTCGGGCCTCTCCCCCTTATATATACCTCTGTACTACGCTTCTCTCTTTTGGCTCTCGACCCTCGGGGAGAGATTTTGACACATTACGCGCCTGTGCCGTAGGCGCTGTATATATATATATACGTATATTTGCAGACTCGCTTCCCCCCCCGTTCGAAAAGCTCAAAAACACCGCGGGTATGGTATTTTGCATTCGATAACGAGGATATAGGCCCAGAGTCCGTACATAGACTCGAGGGCTTGACGATTTAAAAACGACGAGAGATATCCCTCGCGCCCATTTGCTTTGTTTATCTTGGCGCCGCGCGCGCGGTAATTGAAATTTTTTCGTCCCTTCGTCTTCTTCGCTGTTTTTTTTTTTTTTTTTTATTACCATCTCTGCGCGAGAACGAGAGAAAATTCGTGAATAAGTTTTACAACACTTTTGGCCGCGCGGCGCGTTCCATGATGTTACGCGTATAATATTATAATACATTCAAAGACATTAATTGTGCGAGTCTCGAGTGGCTTCGCCGTCGAGTGGCTCCGGTATCGAACGTATTATATACGTAAGCTTATTCTCGACGTCGTCGTCGTCGTCGTCGTCCTCGTACGTATCGTGTCTTTACGGCCGTGCGAATGACACCGATGAGAAATTATATGATCTGTACCGGCACGTTAAATACAATATATACACGAGCGCACACTTCTCTCGCGTGCATGTAGGTATGGGGCGCAGCGCCGTATAGGAGCGAGAAAGAGGATTTAAAATATGCATTAGATTTGCGCCCGGGACATGCACGAGCTGACATTTTATTACGTAGGGCACACACACACACACACAGACGGGCACGCGCGATGTCAAATTTCTTATGCACACATATAGACATTGGCCCCGACAAAGCGCATACATAGAACGAAAAAAAAAAGAAGGAAGAAGGATAAATTGATGCGTTTCTGTCTCACTTTTACTCTGTAGCGCGTATTCGTGCCCGCGCGCGGATGTGCGCTTTATACGTATCGGTTAGAGGCTTTCATGGCTCTTTTTTCCGCGATGATTTATGAGTTATTTTCACAATATTGCGCTATTGAATTTTATCGATAGAGAGGGTGAGCGAGAGAAAGAAGGATAGAGCGAGCAAGAGAGACATCGTTGGGTATGATATAGGAATTTGCGCCGTTGTCGAGCTGTTTTGATGTTTCTCGCTTTTAATGTATCTATCTATATCCTCGACCGTAAATATATATAGACGCGAACTTGGCCGTGTCGCGCGCGCGCGACAAATACGCATTTAAGTTTCGAGCTGCGAAACTTTTCATTCGTTGGTATACTTGTTATCGTATATATACATGGTTGATGACGGGCCTCGAGTAGCCCAGGATTATATAACTCGACGTTCGGGGATTGATTTTTGGATTTACGCTGTACTTTATATCAGAAAGTTTTGCGCGCGCAAATTACTCCGCCTGATGCTGCTGTTATATATTTTATACGTGTATACTGTATATTATCGTGCCGCCAGTGTGCTCGTGATGCCAGTCTACCACTCCCGGCCAGAGAGTTGACTAAGTACTTGAGTTATAATCTTCAACGGAAATGCCACGACGATGCTTGCACGAGCGATTCTGGACGCAGTGAAAAACAAACGAAAAAAGTAGAAAAAATGAATTAATTCGATTATTTAGTATAAAATAGGCATCAGTGCCAATTTCTCGCGTTTCGACTCTTTTTTATCCAGCACACAACGGTCCGTGAGTTACCGCTAGATGGCGCACGACCAAATATTTGAAATCTAAAAGAGAAAAAGCAAAGTTTTGCTATTAAGCACGAGCGATTTTTAATTTCAACTACCTCCTTTCATTGTTTTCAAGTGGGAAATCTTACGCTCGGACTATCGTATTTCTGCGAGGAAACTCTCTCGCTCCGTCTCGCTACGCGTAATACCGTTTCTGGAAAAACGTCCGATACACGTATTCCGACAGAGCGGAATCCTTTCAAACGTCAGACTTCGAGCTCGCGAGATCTTCTCCCTCCTGCATTATTATATTATACATAATACATCCTCTCGAGCCTGTCGAATTATCGAAGCAACGTCGTGGGTATAAGGACCTTGAAACGTCGCTACCGTGTACAAAACCCGCTCCGAGACTCCGAGCTTTAATTGTCAATCTCTCTCTCTCTCTCGCCCCGTATCCTCGTTCTTCCTGCTGCCACGACGCAGGGACATGGTGGGGCAATTATGGCTTTGGAATATAACGCAAGGATACCTATATAGGCGCGCGTCCTGTCACGGGATGAAGAGCTTCGCAGGGGGTTTCCTTTGAATTCTATAGAGTATACGCGTCGCGCTGCCTGTGCACGGCCGTGACGAGGCGAAACTAGTATATAGCCGATCGGAGAGCCGTCGTCGATCCGTGCGCACGGGGCCCTCTTCGTCCTCGACAAAGCAGGTAACGTACCTCTTCTGGCATGTAAGAATAAAAAAGTGAACAAAAAAAAAAAATTGTGAAAAGTAAAAGAAGCGAGGGGAGACGTGCGTTATTTCGCCTCGACTTCGCAATTCTTCTTCGCTACATGTACGTATACGTGTAACGTTGAACGTCTGTACTCGTGTCTTCTTTTCCTAGACACGCGGGGGCGCGCGGTCTTGATCAAAACTGACGCGGAAACGCGTACATACCTATATATACGTAAGAGCGACAGGAGCGTCGCGACTTTTTAAAATTCACGTGCTCCCCGGACAAGCGCTTGGCTTTTCACTACGTACACACGTATATAGGCTCGCGAAAACGAGACAGACGTGAACGTAAGATTCATATAGAGCACAGCCTCGGAGCTGAGAGATGTCTTGATTCCCTCGCATATAGTACGCCTCGAGGTATATATATATATATATATATACGCGTGTAGGCTTTATATGTGTGTAAGGAAAATAAAAAGGAAAGAAGTCGAAGATACGCGTGTGATGGACGTTTATTCGATTTGTCCCTCTTCCATACTCTACCTCTTCTTCTCTTCTTCTTCTTTTGCCAAGCGCCTGGAGTACGTGACAAGCTTTTTGTTCCCATCTTGATTTCTCGTCGGTAGAGAAGCAGTAAGAGAGTAGCCCTGTAAGAGCGCGACTATATAGCGAGAAGAATCTCGGGGAATCGGAGCTGCGTATCGGGAGACGAGGAAACTTAATGCGGAATAACTAATGCATCGATAAACAGACCCAAGCGGGCGCGGCGAGGAGACCCGCTTTCGCCATGAGAGACGTACTAAGGAATGCGAGAAGATATCGCAATAGAACAGACGGAGAGACAGAAAAATGACGAGCCACTCGAGCGAATGTAAAATAAACAGAAGGGAAAAATAATAATAATAATAGGAAGATATATAAGCTACAAAAAAAATAAGACGCGATATTGGCGAGTGATCAAGCTCTCGCCGTACTTAATGAATAAAATTTTCGACGCCGCGTCGCATCGAGTCTCGTTACACGCTGTATTATGTCTCTCGTCTGCCTACTACTATACTTCTTATACACACACGTAAAGGCGCGTCACGTACTCTCGCTCGCGTACACACGAGATCCCGCACTTGGCAAGTAGTAATTGGTGAGATTAGTCAGACTCTCTCTCTCTCTCTCGCAGAGTTATAATACAGGCCGAGCTTTGACTCTTGTACTGGCAAGAATCATGTACGGTGTACAAGTCGCTCCCCCGGCTTAGGAATAAACACGATTTATCGCGTACCGCACCAACTTTTTTTTTCTATTCCCAGCACCACCGTTGCTACTACCACTACTACTACTGCTATAAGCTTTATTATATCTGCCGATTCTTCGCCCCCTCACCCATACACGCATTACGTAATACGTCCGAAGTCGTCGAAGTGAGAGAGAGAGAGTCGAGGGTGTCGTCGAGGGTGGCGTTTCGTAATCAAGGCGCATAAACATATCACGACGGGGCCTTCGAGAGAGAGAGAGAGGCTGATCGAGAGTCGCCGAAAATTCCTGTACGCTTATACGGGGGCTCGAACAAAGCGGCAGTAACAAAACGCGTGCAGAGCTTGTACATATATATGTATATGTATGCGTGCGCGAGAAAGGGTGGCTATTGAGAGAGAGAGGGCGAGGGTGTGCGACTCCATCCCCCCTCCCCCTTCGCCTTCCCCGTATACGCGCCGTATATACCATAATACCGTGTATATATATATAGCGCAGATCAGAGAGAGAGAGAGAGAGAGAGACTTGGCGCACAAAGAGACGCCGGCGTGCGCTTGCGCGAACTGCCACTACTACTACCAACCACTGCGTAGCTATATATACGGCAGCCGTACAAATGTGTGTGTGTGTGTATATACAGCGAAGCTGTACGAAGGGGAATATACAGACGCGGCGACTCGACCGCGTGCGAATTCACTGCTCTCTCCGTCTCTCTTTCTCTCTCTCTACTCTACTCTATTCTACGACGGCGACGTCGAGCTTGCTGCCGCTGTGTAGGCAGCAGCAGCGAGGCTCTGCTTTCAGTGCAGTCCGCGCCCTCGCCAAGCTCGCTTCTTCTTCTATTCTCTCTCTCTCTCTCCCCCTTCATCGTCGTTGCGAGCGAGTTCGTCGGCTCGATTGTGTGTCTGTGTGTGTATCATACGTATACGATAATATATAAAACTCGACGGACTCGTTGGTTTTCTCTATTTTTTTTCCATGTTCGTCATACAGTAAGTACCGGCTGCGGTGCGTATACGAATTTTCACGTCGTTACATCGCGCGATTACGTTTTGCGTATTGTTCCTTTTGTTTTTCGTTGTTTCATTTTTTTTTGGGGGGATCGAGCTCGCGAGAGTATGTACACGAGACGCCTCGAGTTTGAGTGATCGAGCGCGAGTGAAAGTCCGTAACATTACGAGAGTGATATACAAGAACGCGAGGCGTCAGAAAGAGACACACGGAGACGAAGAGGAACAATCACGCGAACGACCTGTGTCATTAGTGCAGTCTCTTATCTTGGGCCGTCGTCGTCGTCGTCGCTGCGAGAAGACGATTTCGTCACAATAAAAGGTGTGCAAAATAATATACAACAATTTCATAAACGAGTAATTACACGAAAGCCGTGATAGAAAGGGGAGCTTTATGGATATATATCTCGTTTACGAATCGCAATCGACATCGCGACGCGCATCGACAGCTCATATCCTAGATTGATCGACAAATACAAAAAAAATTGAATGAATCGAATTTGAAATACGATACGGCTTTTACGTTTGTTCTATGCATACATACACGCGATAATGCAATATATATCCCCCAAAAGCACACAAATATACGCGCGATTGTACACTTTGCAGTCGGATTCGTGTACATATATATTCGACACTTTCGTATGTTGTGTATGAATACCATACACGACACAAACAAATAGATACACATTTACAGACGCGCGCACATTTGTCAGTGCCGCTCTCTCGACTTCGTTCATACATACGTACGTATATATGGTTGTTAATTCTCGCTAAACACCGTACTCAATTATCCGTCCGTCTCTCGCTAGACTATCTGCGCTTCTCTCTCTCTTGCTTCATGAACATGTGCATGTGCGTTTCTCGTATACCACGTATAAACGTATGCATCATCTGGCTCCTACGTACACACACGCGTATACGCGTAGAGAGCCTTTAAACACGCGTAGAGGAATAATAAAAAGGAGGATAATAAAAAAAATTTGCTCCTTACGCTCGCTCGCGGTAAAAATGTCTCGTCACATTTTTTTTTTCTCTCGGCACTCGACGAAGACGACGACGAAAACGAGTAAAAAAAAAAACAGAGCGAGAGAGAGAGAGAGAGAGAGAGAGAGAGAAAGAATTTATAACTCGCTTTTTTTTGGCACTCGCGAGCGAGCGAAGCATATAGAGGAGGACCGGCTCTTCAGAGCTTTAGGAAGCAGCTGTGTGTCTGTAGCAGTGTTATAGCTGCAGCTCTAGCTCGCACTCTGTCTCTCGAGCTATAGTCGGTTTGTAGCTTGTGACAGGTCGTTTTTCTCTCCCCCCCCTGGTATCCCCAAAAACGTGCGATATCTTTCGTTCTCTCTTTCTCCGCCTTCTTGCCTTGTGCGTTTTTTTTTACTCTACTCTCCGTCTCCCTGCTCCGACTATCAAGAGTTTAAGACAAAAAAGAGGAGGGAGGGAGATATATAAAATAAAAAATAAGAGAAGGTGCGTAATTGGAGATTTCGTGTGCGTTTTTGAATAATCGCTCGCTCGTTTTCCTTAGCTCTGTACAGTCGCGGGAATAAAAAGTCAAAACGCACAGATAGAGAGAAATTACAAGGTATTCAGCATGTTAATGGTAAGGGAAATTACGGGCGTGTGCAGCTACGCGTGTGCACGCGTATTTTCTTTCGCTCCACAGGTTCGAAATTGCATACTGGCTTGCAGTGCAGTACGCACGCACACACACACACACTGCGCGAGTAATCCCGCGCGTAAATTAAATTAAATTTCAAGAAACACGAGTGTGTGTGTACGCCGCTGCACTGCACTGCTGCAGCACAGCACTCGTGCGTAATATACATCGTATTTCGTATAGATATGTAGATGCCAACATCTTGCTGCCTTGGCTGGGCGCGCGCGCCGCGCGATATTTGCTTCGCCCGCCCGCCTGCGCGCATTTATATGGACATAATGTCGAAAGTAGTTAGCGCAGCAGCGGCTCACCCTTCCTTTTGCAGCAGCGAGCCGCCCGAGAGCTGAAATTACGTAATCTCCTTTTACTCCCTTGGCGCCGCTGCGCTCGCGAATACATATAGCATATATAATATAATACAGCTAGCGTGAGCGCGAGCATCGAAAAAGTCTGTGTCTTATTCTCTTCTTTTTTCTTTATACACGCAGCAGTGCCCTCACGTGTCGTGCAAGCTCACGGATCATCGAGTGCCACGAGGCAGAGTAGTAGTAGTAGCAGCAGGTGCATTCGATTCGTATTCCGTACGGTGTACGCGCGTCCATATAATATATCCGACGATTCCGCAAAGAGCTCGATAAAAAATTTTGGGTGGGAGAGAGGAAGGAAGGAGGGAAGGAGGCGGAATAAAAAAAAACTGTAACTTTATAAAGCCGTCGTAAAAAAGCTCCCCGCGACTCGTGGAATTCAGATCAGGGTTTCTGGAGCACGCGTATACACACAGCTCGCGCTCTAATAACATTCTCCGCGACTTCGCGGGCTAATAAAGTGATACTCCAGCGGAGCAGGCCTTTGCCAGCTTTCTATATGTGTGTACGCTCGAGCCTCCCCCCCTTAGTGTTATATATGCTGACGTCCTCGGCAGTAGCAACTCGACTCGCGAAAGCTCTCGAGCTTCCGCTGCGTGAGTACGTTTGTGTGTGTGTGTGTGTGTGTGTCTGTAAAAGTAAGTGAAAGCGCGTGAAGAAAGCTGACTCGCTGCTGGATTTGACGCGCTTGGGCTAAAACTCGAGCTCTCCCTCGCTCTCGCGCGTACGTTGTTTCTTTCCTTACTTTTACTTTGTGCCCTTGCGCGCGGGTCGTATAACGACTGTCGCGTGCCAGGTGTCAGCGCGCCCTGTACGCGTAGGAGTTAGAAAAAAAGCGACCTTATATTATCATGGAGCTCGATCCAACGACCTTTCTTGCGGTATAAAATCAGTTTTCTGTGCTTTTTTTTTTTTCAAAAGTTTCGAGCGCGATATTACATACGTAATACGGTGGAGCCTGCCTGACCGACTGCCTGCTGAGGCTTGTTTTTCAGCTTCCTCGCTTCGCATATACATATATATACCCGTCGGCGAAAATCTTGGCAAAATTGTATAAAACTTCGTCGGCCGTAGAGCTTCGCGCACACTTCGTGCGGCTCACTCCGACTTACACGTATATCGTATTATATACATCTACGCGTTTCTCGAATGTAGAGCGGCAGCGCGCCGAGGCAAGAGTAAAAAAAAGTACGAAAACCAGAAAGAAAAAAAAAACCCCCCGAGCTTATCGATGTAATAACTCCACGTTTCGTGTGTATGTATGCGCGTGCATAAATGCACACCACAGACCGACGAACTTGCTCGTCGTCGTCGTCGTCGTCGTCATCTCTCCAGGCCTCCGAAACTTTGCTGCTGGACTGCAAGAGGCAGCTACAGCTACAGCTCTCTCGAGCTTGCACGCGTCATACGATCGCGTACACGACATTATACACGCGCGCAGTGCAGTGCACAGGTGTCGTCGTCTCCGTATATATATCTATATGTATATAGCGCACATTTATATAAGCGTCTCTTCTCTAACGCGTCGTAAATTCCCTTCCGTATGCGTCCGCAGTGCTGCTGTATATAGTGCATGGATGCCGTTTCGCGTTACACACACACACACACATATGTTAATATGCAATACGCACGTGTCGCCGAGGGTACACTTGAATCGTCGTCGTCGTCGTCGTCCCCCTGTAGCAGTTCGCGCTATTGTACGTTGTACGTATCGCGCGTTTCAACGATTCGCTCGCGATCGCGCACGCGTGTGTATATAATTTCGAGATTCTGCGTACACGTACTTCTTTTTTTCTTCTTACTTCCTTCCTCGTATTATATTAACGATAAATGTAGAATACATCGCAGGCCGAGCTCGGTTCGGCGGAGGCAGCGAACGGAGGAAAGTTCGATCGTTCGTAATGAAATTAAATCCTAATCCAATATATATACACGCTATATATACTGTATATATATATATATATATACGATCACCTGCATCCCTCGCGCAAAATTCCTTAAAGCTCATCCCCGAAAGTAATTTAGTTTGCCTCGTGCGCTCGCTCCCGATCGGAACTCTCTCTCTCTGTATTATATACATTCTTCCTCGCGGTGATTCGATTAATGCGCGCAGTTCTATTATACGAGTCGGCGTCAATTAAGTTTATTCCTTTTATATATACATAAGACAAAGGATGCAGGCGAGGGATTCCCGCTTTTTATGATTATATATATATACGTGCACCCTTGACCCCCTTGGACGCGAAGCCCGTAAAAACAGCGCGAGATAATAAAGGGAGAGAAAAAAAAAGTTTTAGCGCGCGCGCGCGCAAGAATCGGAATCGCTTTCTAAAACTTTATTCAATTCGCGCGCCGAACAATCGTACGCTGCTACGAAGCTCCTATAGGATATATATATAGTGTTCTGTGCGCCGCGCAGTGGCTTAAAATCAAACAAAAGCGCCGCCGCCGCCGCCAAACACAAAACGAGTCGAGCTTTAAGCTCCTATACAGACGTATACCTACCTACCTGCGCGTATAACGATTGGCACGTACACACACACACACACACACACACACGCGGGTTTCGCGTTTCTGAGCTTGACAGGTTTGGCGCGCCCGGCCCGTGTTTTCGCGCTTTGGCGCTCGTTCGAAAAGACGGCGCTTTTGCAGCACCACCCCGCACACTGGCACACATACACGTGCACACATACGCTCGTATATATATACGTTCCCTACAGCCGGTGCTCATGGTGCTGGTACTGCTGCCGTCAACGCGCTTTTAATACCCGGTACGTGCCGAAGCGGCGAGAAAAGCGCCCTGTCTGCGCGCGTGAATTTTTACCCCTTACCACCACCCACCCACCCCGTCGTGTCTTTATTTTTCCCGTTTGTTTGTTTGTTTGATTGAAGTGTAGTGCTGCGAGTGCGCGAGCGAGTACGTGTGTATGTGCGTATACTATATACATGCCCGCTGCCGAGCGAAAGATATATATAATAGAAACAGAAATTTTCGTTGAATGCGGGGCTGCGAAGGAGCTGCTGCTGCTCGCAAAGAGAGAGAGAAAATAGGTAGCAGTAAACTGCAGTGCGCGCGAATGCGTGCCAGGGGGGGAAAAACTTTCGAGCCGCGTTTCTCTCTATTTAAAAAATCGCACACACAGTCGAGCGCCTTTCTTTGAGCTTGAATAATATATAGACCTCCCCAGTAGTTGTGTGTATATATACTGCTTTTTCTTGTACGAACGCGAGCGCAGCGCGCGCTTAATACACAAAATAGAGAGAGAGAGAGAGGGGGCTAAAAGATTTGCTGCAATCTGTTTTCACCGGGGCCGGGCTAGTAGTAGGAGTATACAGAGTGAAAAATAAATAAATAAATAAAAAAAAAGAGAGAAAGGAGCGAGCTCTCACGAAAGTTGAGGAGAACAAAACGGAAAAAGAGAAGAAAAAACGACCGGTAAACTGCGCGTGTGTTTTTTTCGTCGTCGTCGTCGTCGTTGTTGTTGCGTCTCTCCCTTTCATTTGAGCATAAACGGCTTAATTTTCTTCTTTAATACTCGACTCGCCGCCGCGCTGTGTCTATTATATACATCGTCTCTCTCTTTCTCTCGTTTTCTTCTTTCGGAGGCCGCGCGCCACTCTCGGGCCAATATAGACAGCAACAACAGCGGCAAGAAAGAAAAAAAAACGTAAAAAAGGGTGAAATTAAATGAAATAAAACAAAGCACAATAGGGTTGGAGGTGGGCTTGCGCGCGCGCAAAAGTTAAAGAAGGAAATTCGGTCGGAATGACTTGTTCCGCTTATACGGCCCTTCTCGTTTCTGTTTTTTTTTTTTTTTGCTCTTACTTCATGCGAGCGAACGAGTGGAAAGGCCTGAGCGTTAAATTGGATCCACTTTCGCCTGGGTATCTTTTCTTCTTCTACTCTGCTTTTCTTCTTCTACTTCTCTAGCTCTCTCTCTCTTTTTTAACGAGCTGCTCGAATGTGATTGCAAAAAAAGGGGGAAAAAAAAGAGAGATACCGTTTGACGAAATCTCGCTCTCGCCGTCTTTTTACCTACTTACGCATCTTTTTGTCTCTCTCTCTCTCTTTCTCTCTCATTATATCTACGTTCTCGACTAATCAAGAAGCGTAAGAAACAAGAGCAGAAGAAAAAAAACAGATTGCCCAGCTGTGTGTAGCAACTGCAAATCCACACGTCGACGCCGCGCGCATAACATTTATATCATACGAGCGATGAGTGCGAAACGCGAGGGGTTAAAAAAAAGGTGTATATAAAAGAAGACGAGAGAGAGAGGAAAGCGTTAAATATTTTATCGAAGGCCGTAATACATATACACACGTATATATACATTTGCTCTCTCGCAAAACGAGAGTTTAAAGTACACACGGGGCTGTATACAGTTGCAGCAGCCCATTGGCAATAATACATAATTGAACGCTTGACGCATAAAATATTCCAATTTGCTCTCAATAATGCAGCGATTTTCGTTCTCGCCGGCTCCTTTCTCCGATTCCTCATTGCTGCTGCTGCTGCTGCTGCTGTACACGCGCGCACTATATAATACACAAAGTGTATATTATGCGAACGCGATGTTAATATCAATATTTCAAAGGCAGCTCTCGGCCGCCGCTCGGCAACGGTATATAATGCAAGCGATCGCTGCGCTGCTTCGCGGAAGAAAATTTTTCAATGAAAGTCAATTTAAATTTTAATTAAAAACGATTAAAGCGAGACCGGAAAGGAAAAATTAGCATTGTTATTCGATGGGCTTGAAAATGTGCTTTAATGCACTTGCTCCGCGCGTCGAGTATATATATAATAATATTATCTCGTCGGGCTGCAGCCGACGCCGCTTTGGCGACGACGACGACCTAGAAATGTATGTACATAGACGGACGGACTCTCGCGGTCGCGGCTATCTCACTGGGTGCGAATTCTCTCGTGCTCGATCGAAAAGATAGTTAAAGTCTTGATTTAATTGAGCCACGGGGGCCGCCGCCGCCGCCGCCTCCGCGTCGTATAACAATTAATTCCAAGCCGATGGAAAAGCTCTACTACCTATGTATATAACTACTACGTAGAGCTACGAGCGATTTCTGAAATTTCCTCCTCCCCCGTTTTTTTTTATCTTGATTTTTTTCCCTGATCCCTGTAACAGCTCCTACCCCTGCCCCGTCGCGCAATTCTCTCTCTTCTCTCTCTTTCTCTCCGTCACTGTCATTCTTTTCGCTCTCTCTCTCTCCTGCAAGCTCCGATAATTTCTTTTATCCCCGGGATTTTTTACTCAACCCCCGGCCGGCGCGGGCGGCCGTGTACCGGAGTTTACTTTTTCTCACTCTCGTCAAGGTGTATATGCGAAAAAGAGAGGGAGAGGGAGAGAGAGAGAGAGAGAGGGTAAGCCGAGCTCGGCACTTACCTTATCTTCTTATCTTACAGTCTCTCTCTCTCTCTCTTCTCTTCTTTGCGCCTCGTCTCGAGTCTCTCGTCTATACACTACAACGAGTATTATAATAGTTTAAAATTCACTCGGGGAAAATTTATACAGCGATAGGGTTACCGTTATCGCTACGTTCGTATCTCCATTAACGATTTTTCCTTCATTTTTTAAATATAACCCGTTTTCTTAATTAGCTCGTAATGTTTTTGTCGACAGGTCACACAAATAAACCGCTTCAGGCTGGAAAGCGCGGTTCCGAGAAGCAATTCTGAAGAGAAAAAAATGCCGAGCGATCAACGGAGCTCTCGGCGGTCGAGGCAGTCGATACGCCTCCTTACGAGCTTGGTCGTCGTCGCCGTCGGTCATCGTCACCATCACGATCGTCGTCGCCTTCAGCAGCAGCAGGACGATCGTCGTTGCCGTCATCATCCGGCCTTCGTGTGAATCCTCGAATAAAGAGAGAGAAAAAAAACAAACAAACCCCGGAAAGTTAAGCGAAAACCGAGCCCAGAGAAGAAGAGAAAAAAAATGACCGAGTGACGATTGAGTGCTTAAAAAAAAAAAAAAAAAATTGTGCGCAGCTGCCCCAGATTGTGTGTCGTGCGCGTTTTTCGACTTGTATCCCTACGTGTGGCGCGCCGCTGCATATGCTGATTTATCGTAAAATGGTATCAGGCTGCTGCTGGTGTCCGTGCGTGCCGTCGCTGGGTCGTCGCAACACGACGTCGTCGTCGTCGTCGTCGTCGTCGACCCAACCGCAGCATCAACCGGAGTATTATAATCATCATCAGCCGGCGGCGGCGGCGGCGGTCAACGGCAGTTCGTCCGCTGCCGCTCGGGCCAGTAATAACAATAACAAGAGACGCGGCGGCGGAGTCGGCCGGCCGTTCAGCATAAGCGCCGCCACGGAGCGCGCCGACATGGTGCAGATGTTCTACTACGAGAATCGCGGCAAGTGCTGCCGCAAGCTGCTCAGATACAACGGATATCCGAACAAGGTTGGTCGATCGTTATTACCTTTTTTTTTTTTGTTTCGCGCGACGAGATAGTTTCATTTTTTTTTCCTCGCGCGGCTCAAACTTTCGACTCGATTTAGAACGCGCGGCTAACGAGTTTTGGACGAGAGTATAAGCGTTAATTGAATCGATGCGCGCGAAGCTCGCAATTCGTTCGTAAATTTCACGTTCGTAGAAATACGAAGAAAAGAGAGAAGCGAAAAAGTGCGAGAGCTGTGTATATACCTTGTTACGATTTTTTTATATATAAAAAACGCTCGAAAATGAAAGAAAGAAAAAAGAACGTGGTTAGAATCTAATTCGCGTAGCGCGCATTACTCCACGCCCAGGCTCCAATTAGTATTATATGTAATTTACAAGTAAAATACATATATTTTCGAGAAAAAAAACATCGACACACGTTTTTCCTTGTAATTAAATTCGCGCGATAATTAAGAACTTTGTATATTTTCACGTACGAATTAGTTAGGCGTATAAAAACTCTATTAGGTACGTGAACATTTTTTCTTTTCTTTTTTTTTTTTTTTTTAATTAAACATACGCACATATTATATGGTCGCGCGAGGCACATAAATATCTGCGGCGCGTACGTGTACACGAGCTATACACACGTCAAAGTGTATACAGGTATATATACGTAGCAATTACTCTTGCTGAATTGGGGCGAAAAAAAAAGGAAGAATTTTCGTTCATCCCGCGCGTTCGAACGGCAGTCACTCTCTCGTTTATTATTATATATAATACCTGGGAGCGCGGCGAATAGTCGAAAGAATTTCCAATTTAAATTCGCAACGATACAAAAGGAAAGGAATAATAAATATATATATATATGAAAAAAAGGAAAAATCTTTTTTTTTCTTCTATATACATGTATATTCGGTAGAAAATACGAAACGTCGCTCTCTTTGTCGTGTGTACACGGTTTATAATTTTTTCTTCTACTCTATTCTTCTTTTTTTTTCGGGAGATGGGTTTTCGCGTGTACCGCTGCGCATCGCTCGGCTCTTTGGCCCCCTCCCGACGACGACGAGCGCCGTGTTAATTCGACGCGGAAAAGAACTCGCAACGAGGCTGCGCAGGGTTGCAGCTTTTCCTTCCTTTTTTTTTCTTCTACTCCTCTTCGTTGTCGCTGTTGTTGCTGTACCAGCACTCCGTGTAGTATATATACGTGTACGCTGCAACTATACTGGCGCGCATTCGTAGAAATAAAACGCGCGGCACACACGACCGAGAGAGAGAGAGAGAGAAGGAGATCGTTAGGCTGGCTTGAACAAGCGAAAGAAAAAGACAAGCGAGCGAGTAATAATGTATTGTAATCGAAAACAAAGTGGAAATTTCAAGGCTTCGTGGATTCTCCCTCTTTCTCGGGCCTCGCCTCGTCGAAATTTGCATAATATTTTCTCGCGTCGACTCGGCGTGCTGCCTCGGCAATCAGCTGCTGTAACTCTGTCTTCGCGAGAAAGTTTCGTTTGGAGGTTTCTTTTTTTTTCGTAGTTCAGATTGTGACGCTAATCGCAGTTTGCACAGCGGCAAATTGCAATCAAACAAACCTGGCTCATTTATTAAAAAACCGTGACTTATACGCGGTTATTGTGACTTTGCCACTTTCAGATTTACAGATATAGGTCTCAAACTGGTATCATTATCGTATTCAAAGTGATTGAAAACTTGTCTAAATTTTATGAAACGATTAATTCGAAATTTTCCATTTCAGTAATTTTTCGGCGAACAGAAGGTTAGAATGTTATAAATTTCTGCCCATGCGCGTAACAAACGTTAAAGAAACTTGCGCGCGACAATCGCAATCACCCTTCGTGCGCGCTCTTTTGGCATTCGACTTCTCTTGTAACGCTACCGATTTTTCCCGTCAGAATTTCAAATCACTCGTTCGAGACAATGCGCAGTATGTGCGGTGACGAGCTCTCCGCTTATACACGCGTGCATACAGTAACACGGATACATTTTATAAACAAATCTCCGGGGGGGAATCGTTGCAGCGCCGCGAGCTACTGCGTGACACTTGGCTCTCGTTCGAACTTTGAAATCTTCGTACACACGACGCACAGGTAGAGAGATCTCACTCTCTAGCTCTCTCTCTCTCTCTCTCTCTCTCTAGCCCAAAACCACACACTTGTTAGTAGTTTCTCGTTTGCCTGCAGCACTGCTAGCTGCTGCTGCTGCTGCTGCATATACATACATATAGAAGCGCGAGGCCGCGTGGCTTAATCCAAATAAGAAGTCCAAAGAGAGATATATACATCTAGGATACATACGCAAGAGTCGAGAGGAGCTGCCTGGGAAACTCGGGCTTCTCTACTATACTAAGCTCTCTATTTGCCAGCTAGGTAACGCGCCGCAGCGAGTGTGTATATGGGGCAAAATTCCTGAACTGTCCCAGCGACCCGGCCGAGCGGCCTTTTTAAGCAAAATCTCTCAATTTCTAACTTGCCAGGAAAGCCAGTAAACATACTTAGAAAAAATATGTGACATGGGTTTTCGATAGGAAATTACCTCAGCTTTCCGATGGTGAGGTCAAATTTTCCGAAATTTTCCATTTTCCCGAAAAAAAATGGAAAAATATATTTCAAAGTTGAATATCTCAAAAAACAACGTTTTTTTTCTTTTTTATGTTTCCAATCGAAAGAGGAGGTTTTTTTACGTCGAAAACACTATTTTTCAGCGTGTGCAACAACTGAAAATTTCGAGCTACAAGAGAGATTATAGTCGGCGCTCGACCCGCGGCCGCGGCCAGCGCGCGCCGTAGCCGCTACGTTCGGGTTTTGTGCAAATAACAATTACCAATTTATCTCAAAAAATTTAAGAATAATATGTTTTCGATGTATTTTTTTCTCAGCTTTCCAATGGTGCTATCCAATTTTCCGAAATTGTCCATTTTCACCGGAAAAATCGAGAAATTCAATGTTTTTATGACTGACTCTCGATTTTTCCGGTGAAAATGGAATATTTCGGAAAATTGGATAGCACCATTGGAAAGCTGAGAAAAAAATACATCGAAAACATATTATTATTAAATTTTTTGAGATAAATTGGTAATTGTTATTTGCACAAAACCCGAACGTAGCGGCTACGGCGCGCGCTGGCCGCGGCCGCGCGGTCGAGCGCCGACTATAATCTCTCTTGTAGCTCGAAATTTTCAGTTGTTGCACACGCTGAAAAATAGTGTTTTCGACGTAAAAAAACCTCCTCTTTCGATTGGAAACATAAAAAAGAGAAAAAAAACGTTGTTTTTTGAGATATTCAACTTTGAAATATATTTTCCATTTTTTTCGGGAAAATGGAAAATTTCGGAAAATTTGACCTCACCATCGGAAAGCTGAAGTAATTTCCTATCGAAAACCCATGTCACATATTTTTTCTAAGTATGTTTAGTGGCTTTCCCGGCAAGTTAGAAATTGAGAGATTTTGCTTAAAAAGGCCGCTCGGCCGGGTCGCTGGGACAGTTCAGGAATTTTGCCCCATATATAGCTTCTCGCTGTACCTCGCGCGCGATCCCTTTTAGCAATATCCGCGAAAGCGTCGGTCGCATTAAATTCCTATTCGTGCGCACCGCTCGGGTAGGTAATACACGCGAGCTGATCCGGGCACGTATATGGGATAGGCCCGATATTTTCAATATATACCTCGAGACTATGTGTGGAGGATACTCTTGCCGTGCCCCCCGCCCCCTTTTTCTGTTCGTATATACTTTGCTATATATAGCTAGGGGAAGGTAATGGCAAACTTTTCTCTCTCTCGCTGCTCGCGCACCACTACTCTTACCCTCGAACCGAACGAAATTGCATTTTATCGGTCTTCTCAACTATACTGCTTAATCCAATCGTCCAAGTCTTGATTTCTCTCCTCGAAGCTACTTTTTCCTCTTCTTCTTCTTCTTCCCTTTTTTTCTGTGCCCTGTACAAAAGTGCGGTTATCGCGCAACTTTCTCAATGGTTTTATTAGGTCTAAGTGGTGAAATGAATTATCCTCCCTTATTTCTCTTATCGCTCGTAGTATATACGATAAAAGCTCGGCGGTGCGCAAGCTCTCGCTTCGATATAGCAATGAACCGCGGTACGTGCGTGTACGACGACGATTCTCGACTTTCAATCGTAATCAATGTGCTCGTTTTGTATAATATTATTCGGTGGTCGCGATAATTCGAGCGGATACATGGAAGGATAAAAAGTCTTTCTACGCGTATGTGTGGCTCGTTATACACGTGCGGGTGTATGTACGTAGGATGCCTCTCGGAAGCATCTCCCGAGGGGATTTATCGCGTGTGTATGTTGGATATATAGCTATATATAGGCTGACTGAGCAGAGTGTGGCTTGCGGCCGAGCAGCAGCAGTAGCAGATCTACTCGTCCTTTGGGGTAACTCTCTCGGCTCTGTAAACATCGGCCCGCTTCCTTCCGGATTGCCTCTCTCAGTGCGCGCGAGCTTTTATCGCTTATATTTTGTACCCCGTGGCATTAAAGGTCTGTGGTAAAAAAAAGAAAGGAAAGAGGAGGAAGAGAGTAACGACTTCTTCGGGTCCTAATTTCGTTAGAAAAAAAAGAAGATGAGTAGACGAGGTAATAATAATAACGAGCTCGCGATTTTTATACTCGATCGTGTAGTACAAAGTATCAAGTCATCGTCGTAGTCGTCGGACGGTCTAGGTACATCTCTGATTGGAAACTCCTTTCCTTCCTGGAAACTTTTCTTTCTATCTTTACCTTTTTTTTTTATATCAATATAAAAAGCCCATTAGCGTGTCTCGAGCATACAATTTTTTCGTCGCTCTTTACTTCATTCCTGTCTCTCTCTGTCGTCTCTCCATCTTCCTCCTCCTGCTCGTCGTTGTCGTCATTATACGCTCGCGTATCTATATACAGAGCGAGCTGAGAGGAAAAGCTCTTTCCCGGGGCTTTGCTGCTGCTGCACAAGCAGCAGCTCACAAAAGGACAGCATCAGCGCGCGCGACCTATCTGCAGATAAATCGACTCGTTATCCCTGCGCCCCGAACAAAAAAAAAACCCCCAATACTTCAGAGCGAAAAAAGAAGGAAACTTTCGGATGTATACGCTGTTACGGTAAACGAAAGGAGGGAGGGAGGGGAGAATCGCATACGCGAACGTATATATAGCTCTGGCGCATGGGAAAATTGGGCTAATGCCTCCGTTTTCTCCTCCCCTGCGAAAGCGCGTTACTCTCTCTCCTCTTGCTTTTTTCTCCCCTATCTCTCGCAAAGTGAGGTAAAGTACGCTTTCCTTTTATACGAATTATACATGCCTGCATCCCCAGCAGCAGCAGTAGCCTACCTATATATTATAGAGTCGCTTTAAAACGATCGACTCTCGCGCGACGCGGGCAAATATACGGAAACGCGTTTGCGCACCGACGACGGCGCGTGGGTATAGAGAGCTGAAAACATTATATCCACTATATACCTGGTATCCGATCGCGGAACAAAGAAAAGAGAGAGAGAGATCTCCGATATCATTATGGAGATCAGCTTACTTCTTTCCTTTACTTTTATTCTCGTTTCTACCGCACGATCGATCTATCTCTCGCTCGATATGTATGCGACTTTCCGACTTGTGTGCGCGGAACAACGATGCGCTCGAGCAAAAATCCATACATCATACATTTACGCTGTGTTTTTTGCGTGCGCAGAGAGAAAGAGAGAGAGAGAGAGAGCAGTGACTACTACTTCGGGGGAGGCAATAGCCATAACTTCCGTTTGACGTCGCCTCTCTCAAGCTCCTCTAAGCGGGCGGACGGACAGAGCCAACGAAGAACGAACGGCCAGTTTATTGCTCTCTCAGCTCTAGTGCTAGGCAGGGATTGATCAGAGGCAACAAAAAAAAAAAAGAAGGAAGAAGAAACGCTTCAAAAGTCGCGCGCCACAAATTGAAACGTTTCGCTAACGAATATCTCTCTCTCTCTCGTTCGCTCGACTCTTTCCTTTTTCTGGTTGATGGCAGTATACAGCAGCGGCACCACACCTACCCCTCGTTGGATGTGTTCTAATGTGTCTCTTTCTCTTGCCAACGAGTTTTTCGCGGCGGTGTGCACCTTCGTTACTAACCGACTACTGTGCGTATAGTACACGCGCGCTCGAGCCGTGTGACAGAATTCGCGGATCGATGATTTATTTGTATCCGCATGTACACGCGTTAGTCGTACGTCCGAAAGGATCGTGAGCTCTGCCCGCCATAAATCGTCTTCAATTTTTTAGCTCGTACACGAGAGTACAGCGGCAGCCGTGCAATACGCGTTCGACGGCGTTATAGCTGTGATTTACTCATTTGTGCGTGATTAAAGAAATTTTACTTCGAAAAAATTGCTCACTCGCAATGTATAGCTATTATAGTACTTGATGCGCATTAAACGTCACTTGGGTTACGAAGATCGCTCGATCGATATCGACGCTTCGGCGCTCGTGACGTGTTTTTGTGAAATTTTGCGGACATTAGCCAGGTGCGGTTAACTTGATTACATCGGCGCTTCGATTCGATAGTCAATTCGAAAATTGGTGAAAGATATGGGCAAATGAAATGAATATTTACACGTGGATCGCCATACGATCGGTCGCGAAAAATTGAAAAATAAAATAAATACGTACGTCTCGCGGTCCATCGAAGATTGTATTCAGTCGAAGGTCGCAAATAGATCAGACGTTCGAGCTGATCATCTCAGCACGTCTTGCGAAGTAAATTTCTCTCTCTCTCTCTTCTCTTCAACGTACGCCAGCGAAGCTGCGACTCGTCGAATGAATATTCCGTGCTGGAATAACATCTACAAATTTGTGTAAAACTCGATTAAAAGAACCTAAAAAAATATCTTACTTGATACTTTGCCTTTTATCATTTGGTTTTCGCGAATTCGTCCATACGCCATCTAGCGGTAACTTATGAACTGCTGCGTGACAAGAAAAAAGAAAGAACGTACACGTGAAATTTGGGAGTTTTTCAATTATGCTTTTGTTTTTATACAAGAATGTTATTATTAAATTTCATCAAATAACTAAAGTTTTCTAGACTTTCCTTCGATATTTACGTTTTGGTCGAGAAAATTAGCAGTTAATTTACATTAATGATCAAACCACTTCATAAGTTAATTAGTTCAATATTTTGGTACTGTATTTTTCATGTGAAAATCGTTGATTTTTCAAAGCACTTTTTTAAATTTTGTTTTCAAAGGTCATTTAAATATTCCGGTTCAAACGTCCATTAAGAGCACTTGAAATGTAAATAATTCTTACCACGGTAAGTTGAACCACACGAACAAGGTCAGCGCGCGGGAGCTCGAGTCTGTAGCGAGATATTATAATGCGTACAACATTTAAACGATTTAACTCGGCTCTCTAAATGTATACGATACGTCGAGCATTTCCTTTTTTTTTTGCTTCGTTTAAGCACTCGGAAACTTCCTACGAGTGGCTCTTCCCCCCCACGAGGATCGACGTGCGCCGTGCAGTTATACCTACTTTGGCCTCGGGTGTACTACGTACACATACGTGCAATGTAATACACATCGCGTGCATGAAGTTGCAACGACGTCGAAAAAGGAGAGAGAGAGAGAGAGCGAAGCAGCAAAAAAAAAACAGCCTCTCCCGAGAGTAGGGAGCGCAAAAAAAAATCAACATGCTTCGATTTCTCGCTCCGCTTACTTCCGCGCTCATGAGGAAATGACGTTAGCTACGCGCTTGTGACTCGAGAGAGAGAGAGAGAGAGCTCAGCGGGGGTGTGTAGGATCGAAGGCAAGAGATTGGCCTTAGCTGCACTTTTGCTTGCACCGCCAATATATATATATATATATATGTATATATAAATTTTTTCTCGGTAGATATTCCATGTAGCAGCTGCGTTATATCTATATATCGTCGCGCACTTGCAGTAGCAGCGGCAGCAGCTCCGTAGACACTCCTCTGCTGCTCTACTAGCTGTGCGCGCGCTTAAGCTCTTTCGCCGAAGAAGAGTTTCTATATGGTGCAGCACACAGTGTGTAAGATGAGAATTTTTATGGGCTCATTTAGCGCGCGCGAGAAAGCCGAAGTATATAGTCTCTATTCTCGTCCCCCTTTTTTTTATATTATATACCCCGAGAGCGTTCGATGATCCTCTCGTCGCTCCCTTTCTCTATCTCTCTCTCTCTTTTCTTCGTGTATATAAGATACGCTCGTGTTCGTTTTTTGAACTTCTTTCTCTCTTCTCTACGAGTTTTTTATACTCTCGTTCTATTTTTTTTCTCCTACGCAGCTATTCGCGCAGGATGTATTTACAGAAATTAGTCTCGACGACGCCGTAAATCTCCCGGTCTGCGAGTATAAACAACCCCGGATTTATCGCGCGCACACGCTTTTCCCCCTGTCCACGCATAAAAAACGCAAAAAAAAACACGCAGCCAGTTCGAGGCATTTCTTTTCCTCCCCCGCGTGTGTTTGTGTATACGTGTTTATGTGTCACGAGCAAATTTAATCCGTGTGACAACCGATGATCGCGTACACACACTCGTAGCATATTTTTTTTTTCGTTGCTGTTGCGTTGTTTTGGTTATTATATTTATCCGTCGTCGTGCGCGCACGACGAGCTTCAATCGATGACGCGAACGAACTGCAACTGCACCTACTACCACATATGATCGAGCTTCAACGGAGAGAAAAAGTAAAACGAATGCTTCGATGCGATCACTCGACACGAAAAGTAACGCGGGAGCAGAGCGCGACGACGACGACGACGGGTAGGTAGGTAGGTCTAGGTAATTGGCTTGGCGCGCATCGGCTGCCATTATATTAACTTTGAATTAAAAAGTTTTACTTCTGCCTCTCTTTCTCCCTCTTTAACGGCGTACATAATAAATAATATTAATTAATTGTATCAAAGCACAGTCGCGAGCAGACGTGCGCGCAGCTTCCATAATGCAGCCCAGGAAATGCTCGAAAGTTTTGCCATGAGCTCTCTCGCGAAAACTTTACTTATCGCATTGAATACTTTCTATATATTTTGAAACGAAATTTATATTATATATTATACGTGTACATTAGCGCTGCGTCGTTTATCGCCAAAACTATATTGCGTCGTTGTTATATTATTATTATTATTTTATATTATTATTATTATTATTATTATTATTATTATTATGTTTTATCGAGTGCCGAACGACTCGATTCCAGTTAATTTATACTTTGCGAAGCTCTGCGCAGAGCCTCTCATCATCGTCGTGCGTAGCCTATATAGTCGTGGCGGTGGTGGTGGTAGGATCGAATCAGCGCGAGCGCGAAAATCGCGATAAGTTCGATTTCCGAAGGCAATAAATGCACGGAATTGCGCCTCTGCGTCTGTCTGTCTGTGTGTGTGTCTGTGTGTGCGAGTGCGACTGACACATACGTAGCAGTGGTACAGCAAACTGTCATTCGACAATTCCCCCGCGCGCGCGCATACATATAGATGAAAGTGTACGTGCCGCGTGCAGGCACGAGACAGAGAGAGAGAGAGAGAGAGAAAATACGTGCCAGCGACACACAGAGGCATATGTCAAACAATTCGTAAATCTTTCGCGATTAATCCTCGAGCTTTTACCCGTTATATGTGCGTTATGTACGTGCTGTATAGTACGCGATCGATATTTATATATCTCTCTCGCTTACTCGTCGGGTGCTGGGCAAATTATTTTTTTAACGTCGGACACGTGTGTGGCAATTACATTTTTTCAGTCGTTATAATATAATGCGACACGGGATCAAAGTTGCGCGAAAAACTTTTTCTGTTTTTTTTTTTTTAGAGCCGAGTCGAGTTGACACGCGCCAGTGAAAACATTAAAAGCTCGACTGTAGCACACACGGTCTGTTTGTTTCAAACACGCGGTCGAAAAATATGAAGAAAACAACAAAGTAAAATAAAACAAAAAAAAATAAATATAAATATAAAAAAAGAGGCCGAAGGTGAGAGAGAGAGAGAAAAAAAGTTTTTTTTGCTACTCTCGCGCGCGCCGCCATATGTAGGTACCAACGCCCGCAACTGCACATGTATCGAAGTTATATTTCTTTCGATGTCGCTCGCGAGCTCGCCCGCGTCAATCTCGTGTAGAGGGGGTCGAGCTTTTCGTGAAAAAAAGCACAAACTCACCGCGACACACGGAGTGGTTACAATGCCGCAACGATAACAAAAACAACGACGACAACGACAACGACAACGTCAACAACAACTACAATAACAACAACAACAACAATGTCAGAAAAAAGTTTGACGCCCGATGGACGCTTTCACTTCTCGCTCGAGATCGGAGAGGGAGAGAGAGCGAGCTTTTCATTACATATCGCGCGCCCGTGGCAGCTGCACTTCGTAACATATTTATAAGACGGCTAAAGCCACTCTCCGTCTCACGGTTTTTTTTCTGTTGCTCTCTTTCGCCTCGACGTTAAACGACGCGCGCCCACATCCATAAATCCCTCGACTCGAAAAATTCTGTGTCACGAAAAATGCGTCGAGGAACAGAAAAACACGAAATCGTTGCGAGCTCTCTCTCTCTCTCTCTCGCGCGAGACCATGAGCCACATTTTGCATTTTTTTCGGTAGGTCCATTGTATAAAATATGGGCGAAGCTTTTCCACCCTTTTTTTGTGTATATATACACCGGAGTACGTGTGCGTTTTTCCCTCGTGGAAAATCTCACGCCTCCACTAACTTATATACACATAGCGCGCTCAGTAGTGGCAGTAGCAGCCGCAGCAACTCCTTGTGGATGCTGTATATATAGAATCTCGTGCTGCTTTCTTGGGATATATGTATATAAGTACGCACACGAGTACGTACGCTCTCGCACACCACTCGAACGGGGGGAAAAGCTCTGGGACTCTGGAGTGTATATATGGTGCGCGCGTGTGTGTGTGTGTGTATGCGACGATCGAAACTGCCTCGGCGAAAAAGCAGGTCGAGAAGTAGAATAAAGCTAAGAGAGAGATAGAGAAGGAGAGAGTAAGAGAGGATTTCACCGAGAGGGTTGATGCGCTGCTGCTGCTGCTGATGCCGCTGCCTGTAGCGAGCACGAAAAGGGTATATAATGGAGTCTGAAACGTGGCGCGCGCGCAAGGATCTATAGACGTATATAGAATGGAGCGGTGCGCTGGGAAAAGCTCGCGCGGGGGCCGATGTAAATACGGAGAGAGCTAGAAGACGCAGAAAATATCTCGTTTGCAAAGAGTGCGGAGAGTGCACCTTGTAAAATATCGATACTTATACGCCAGAGCTCGTGCGCGCGTATGTGTTTTTGTGTGAGTGCACGACTGCGCGAGGTAGAGGCGAAGGTTTGCACGCAATGGGGTAATGTACGCGCGATCGATGAATTAGAGAACTCGATTAGCTTGCATAGTAGGTAGAAGCAGAGAAAGAAAACGTAGGGACGAGGAGAGAGAGAGAAAAGAAGGAAGAAAGAAGGAAACGAGTGCAGAGTACATACACGTATGCGTAAGCTCCGATATAGGTACGGTACAAGCTGAGAAACGAACGACGAGCTTTGTATATAGCATAGGGAAGGAAGATATATATACGTGCAGCGGCGGCATAGCTGAGCATTGCAGCGGTACTACTATGTACGCGTGGGCTATACGTGTACGGCCGGAAGAGTTGTTATAGATGCTCATTCCGTCTCTCTCTCTCATTCTCTTTCTCTTTCTCTTTCTCTTTCTCAACAGGCGTTACCCGTAGCAACCCGTACACACAGAGAAGAGAGATGGAGGAAGAGAAGCTGACTGCGAACGAGCGCTCGAGCGGACAAAAGGAGTAAGAGAGAGAGAGAGAGAGAGCTTTCGAGGCTTCGTATACCGATGACAGTAATAACGTGTATATATCGCTCGCGCGCGCGCGCACCATACAGTCATTATACATGCAGCGTATGTGAAAATTATTACAGATCTGGGTCGAGTCGGAGATAAACCTGCGCGAGTGTTTGTACACGATATCTACAATATTATAATAAAGCGTGTGGTCGTATCGAGTCGTAAAATTGATCGACGTTAAACAGTCACCGAGTATGAGCCACGCGTGTGCGTAATAATCGCGGGCGAGGCCGATTTAATTTACCTCGATATAATACGTGACTCGGGCGAGCAACTGCCACTCTATCGCTCGCGACTGTTTTTCTTTCGCGCTGCGCGGAAAAATGCCGCTGAAACATTATTATTTCGTTCTTTTTTGCCTCTGTAATTCGCGCGTATTACACGCGGCTCTGCCTCTTTTTCGTTGTTGTTGTTTTTTTTTTTTTTTTGCGTATGATATGTGTCCACGCGAAAGCTCAACGAAACAGCTACTCGTGCACCGTCACACGAAGGCTGCGCAAGTATAAATTATAAATGTCATGGAAAAAAAAAACTTCTATATAATTCTCGATCTACCTTATCTTGTATGGGGGTATCTTGAAAGTAGAATGAAGCCATCTGGCGGACGATCTTGGTACTTTTGGGCGCGTATCAGTCAAGACGAAATGCACGCTTCGAGTCGACTTGCAATAAACCGGTGTACAGCTACTTATCCTCCTTTCTTTACGCTACGCGAAACTTTTGTTTACAAATATTTTCATCTGGTTTTTATTCATTTATTTATTTATTTATTTATTTCGGATTTCAAAGAGTCTGCGAAAGGAATGTTTTTTTTTTTTAATGTACACACGATACACGCGAGAACGCCAAAAATACGGCCGAAGGGCTCTCGGGCGGCTCGAGGCTTTTGAAAGGAAAAATAAAATTTATTTAATGCCCCCGCAGCACGCGAGCGACGCGCAAAAGCTCAGCTGTAACGCGCGAATGTCGAATTCAGCTGGCCGCGCGCGCTGCGCCATTGGCCAGCCCGAGGTTTCTTATTTCAAACGTAACGTAGATATGTACGTGCTCGAAATATTTAATTTCGAGAGTGTAGCGGGCGAATTTTTTTCTCGCTTTATTTTTATTTCATTCAAAGGGCGAGCTTACTTCCTCCTCGTTGAAAGGCAGTATACATACGCATGATGTAAATATACACGTACGAGTATATGTAGCGGGCAGTCTCGCGTCGATCGCATTATATACGCACGGAGTATCTGCCACGTCCGTTATTAAATACGCGAGTTAATATTATGGTATACGGTGCGAGGGTCGAGAAGTGGCAAGTGTGTATAATAATGCAAGTGTAAGAGAGACACGATACGTATATATTACGAAGCGATCAATAGCTCATCGTCACTCGAGGTAATGCGTCGCTTTGTGCTTCGTGTGTGCAGCGGCGCATCTATAGTCGCGCGCGCGCCCGACTCGTTCGCTATACATTAGACGGAGAGTTTCCTCTTTGTCGGAGCCCCTCCGTAGAGTCGAGTAGCGCACGATATGCGTGTATCTCGTTACAGCTACCGGCGGGCGTTGTGTATTATATCAGGCGGTAGAGAGCTCGAGACTTTTTATTATTAATTTCTTCGCGTGTGTAACAGTTTACGTCGTGTATCGTCACTCGAGAAAGAGAAGTAATTGTTACGCTAAAGAGTTTCGACGTACACACACACACACACACCCACGAAAAATAAAGATAAACCTTTTTCTTTCTTTTCCTTCCCGTTGTTGCTGTTTCTGCTGCCGCACGCATTATGTACCCAAGAATACTCGAAAGAGCTCGAGAGGGTTACGTTTTCTAGTTTATATACAAATGTTTTTGCCCTCGACCCCTCGCAGAGTTAGTGTAAAGAGACACACAGACACACTCACACACACACGTAGCGGGGGCAATGATATGAGAGCTACATACGTAACGAGTGTTTGCCATTGCACTTCTGGTCGTCGTCGTCTCTCTCTCTCTCTCTCTCTCTCTGAGCTTTTCTGCAGCTGGCTTGCATACACATACACGCGGTAAATCGCTAAAAACTTGCGCTGCGAGCTCGGCATACTCACACACTTACACACACACACACACACACATAGAAGCAGTACAGAGGCCTCTTGCAGTTGGCTCTCCCTCCCACCCTTTGCTCCTTTGTTTTAGCGCATGCACACACACATATAGAGAGAGAGGCTGGGCTCTCTTTTTGCCTACTCGCTCGTGTGTGCGCTCTGCAGAGCACTTCAAAAGTACCGATGACGCACTGCTGTTAACTGCACGCTCGTTGTATATACTACTTCTCTTTCTCTCTCTCTCTCTCTCACTCATTTTTTTTCTCACCTCGTACACGTAGTGCTACACTACACAGCCTATGCGCTGCCGCTGCTGCTGCTGTGTACAGTCAGTCACGCGCGCGCGCGCCTTTCGCATGCCTCGCTATTTTTTTTGCCTCCCCCTTCTTCTGCTTCTTCTTCTTTTTTTTTTTACATCCCACAGCGGTATATACGTACGCTGTACACGAGTTGTGAGAGCAAAGAAAAAGTAGAAGGGATAATTTGCTTTCGTTTGTCGTTTCCGCCTCTCTTTCTCTCGCTCTCAATCTATTTCTCGTTTGTACCTCGTGTACGGCAGCAGCGGCGGCGGCGGCAGGAGCTTTTTCATCGATTGTCGAGCGTCGAAAATGAGCTTTTAATCGTCGTTTTATACACCGACGCAACAGCTCAGTCGGGGCACTTGATTTATCGATTATTCAAAAATGGCGCGACGAGCGAAACAAGACGTTTGTGCTGTACACATATTATACAAACACCGATAGAAGTCGGTTTGGGGCAAAATACTATGCAAGCTTTACAAGCTGCAGTATATAAAGCTAGGAAATAAATTTGTGCGCAGCGAAGAACTTGTTACTCGGGCATTATAATATGTATTTGGCGGACTCGTGTATATATATACGCGGTAAGCTCCGTGCACAGCCAAAAAGGCTTTAAATATTTTAAATTCGAGAGAGACTCACGCTCCTGGCTGCGAGCTCTCAGGCGCTTTTATACATACAGTGGCTGCTGTAGCGCGCGTGGCATTCTTCGACGCGCCGCACCGCACGACGACGTCGAGCTTGCGCCGCGCACATATATACACATAAAGCGAGCTTTTGAAATGTAAATTTTGAAAATCGAGGCAGGTCCTTACATATATATATATGTGCACTGTGTATATATAAATATATCTAGATGCCTCGTACAGCCGTAAAGCAAAGGCATTTATTCGCACTGTTGTTTATTCATCGAGCATGGATGGAGCTTCTGGGTCAGTGTAATATGTATAAACATTGGCACAGAGCAGCGGCAGTGGCAGCCGAGGAAGAAAAAAAATATATATCCCACACATTATACCGAGCTTGCAGAGAGTCGTACTTCTCTTTTCGTCTAAATAAAACAAGAACAGAGAAAAAAAAGAAGAAGAAAAGCAGAAAGATGGAAAGAGAGAGAGAGAGAAAAAAAGAAAGAAAACACAGCACTTGGTCACTTTGAAATGAAAATGAGAAAGGTACGCGGTAAGGCAGGCAGGCAGACGTTTGGCTTGGCAGCACTAGGTCAGAGAGCACAGCCGAGCTCGTGCACCGGCGGCGGCGGCAGCAGCACACCGCTTTCGCATTAATCTTCCAGACCCCCCATCGCGTATATATAATATATATATTATATATATATATACGTACGTTAGAGTGTACCGGAGCTTAATAAGTCGAGAGAGAGAGAGAGAGAGAGAGTGAGCTTGGGGCCGCAAAACCCAAGTTTCGCAAGTGCACAAATGTTGCAGAAATGCGCCGCACATGCATATATGAGCAAATCCAGAATTTTCTTCCATTTCACGGGCTCAAATCGACACCAAAAATTTTTTCGTGGTACGCGAGTAAGGGTCATGGGAAAACGTTCTTTGGGGACCTAGAAACATAAAAAATGCTGAACACGAAAAATTTGATAGTGAATTTTTCTATGCACTTTTGTGCACCGCATATGAATGATCACGATTTAGCGTGGTGAGAGTATAGAAACACTTGTGAGTATCGCAAAATAAGCGTAAAAAAAATTTCAAAACCCCATACCCAATGTATTTTTCGACGAGGAATCCAATGGTGACCTAAATTGACCTTGAACGTAACCTTGAAGCTCCAGCGATCCAAAATCGGTTTTTCTAAGGAGAACCCCCATTTTTATGACAGATTTGAAAAGAGTGAAAAGTTTTACATTAAAATATTTCATTGATCCACCAATTGCGAAACTGCGAAAAAAATAAGGGTAAGGGAGGTTTAAATGAAAAATTTAATGAATTACACTCGGCAACCAAATGATCGCCACAAAAAATTTCATCGAAATTTGGTCGATTTTCAAATGCTTCTATCTTGGGCTATATTTATCGTATCGACACGGTTTTTTTTTAATTTCTTGGAAATTTTGTCCTCTTTGAATCCAGATACTACGATAAGATTCGAGTTAATATCGAGTTACCAGTAGTATTTGAACGCAACACTAAAAAGTACTGAAATAAATTGATTGTTTGAACGTGTACCAGTACCACAGTAATTTTTTTATCGAAATCTCACATACACCATCGCAAAGTACTCTTTTCAACGAGTAATTTAAAAAAAAAAAGACCTCTCTACGATTTTTTAACGCCCTGTAGGTCGTTTTGAAGGTATACGATTTGTGTACGCAAATGCCTAGAAAATCGTGTTGATTTCAGCTAAATGACGGATTTTACGTACTTTAAATGGTATCTTCAAATCGCCTACAGGGAGTTAAAAAAATCGTAGAGAGCTCTATTTTTTTTTAAAATACTTGTTGAAAAGAGTACTTTGAGATGGTGTTTGTGAGATTTCGAAAAAAATTACTGTGGTACTGGCACACGTTCAAACAATCAATTTATTTCAGTACTTTTTAGTGTTGCGCTCAAATAACTGGTAACTCAATATTAACTCGAATCTAATCTGTATATGTGGATTTAAAGAGGACAAAATTTCCAAGAATTAAAAAAAAAACCGTGTCGATACGATAAATAGCCCAAGATAGAAGCATTTGAAAATCGACCAAATTTCGATGAAATTTTTTGTGGCGATCATTTGGTTGCCGAGTGTAATTCTATTAAATTTTTCATTTAAACCTCCCTTACCCTTTTTTTTTCGCAGTTTCGCAATTGGTGGATCAATGAAATATTTTAATGTAAAACTTTTCACTCTTTCAAATCTGTCAAAATGGGGGTTCTCCTTAGAAAAACCGATTTTTGGATCGCTGGAGCTTCAAGGTTACGTTCAAGGTCAAATTTAAGGTCACCATTGGATTCCTCGTCGAAAAATAAATTGGGTAAGGGGTTTTTGAAATTTTTTTTACGTTTATTTTGCGATACTCACAAGTGTTCTATACTCTCACCATGCTAAATCGTGATTTTTCATATGCGGTGCACAAAAGTGCATATAGAAAAATTCACTATCAAAATTTTTCGTGTTCACGCATTTTTTATGTTTCTAGGTCCCAAAGAACGTTTTCCCATGACCCTTACTCGCGTACCACGAAAAAATTTTTGGTGTCGATTTGAGCCCGTGAAATGGAAGAAAAATTCTGGATTTGCTCATATATGTACGTGCAGCTGCGCGTGTATGCGTATGGATTCGTGATATTCGTGTAATTTCGTTTGCTCTCGTCGCTCTCCTTCATCGAGCGCGCGCATACATTACCTACACAGCTCGTATTCGTATTATACGATCCGAATTAATGCCAACTCATATCTACGCGAGTTCGATCGGATGGAAAAATCGTAAGGAAAATTTCGAGTAATCTCGTGTATCTCTCGTATATATTTACATCGTATGTATGTAAACGAACGAAAAACTACCGGTAACGTCGTCGATTTCGCTTGTTTAAGAACGATACATTACGCATACGCAAATGTTGTCCTTACATTATGTTGCATCGACATGAGCAGCAGCAATAAAACAATGGACCGGTACTGCTATATGCGCTTATCGAAGCTGGGCTAGAGTATAACGCCACAACAGTTCGGGCCGCGATCACCCGAAGTAATATAAAGTACATTATACACTCGCCCCCGCGTATAATAATCACGTCATGAATAAGCCATATCGATATTAACCCCCCTCTCCATAATACGTATCGTGCCTGCTGCTTATATACATATATAGACGTATAACGAGATTAATACCCATATTTCTAAAAGCTCGCGCGCACCGCGGCGACGAGCGAGCGAGAGAGAATCCCGGGGCTTTTGCAAGCTTCCGCGTATGTGTATACGTACACACACACATCGGATCTAGCGGCCGATGTTCATAGGCGTACGTCATCGTGTGATTGAACTGCGGCAGTACACCTATATTATGTGTGTACGCGCGGAGCACTCAATATTTCAGCGCGTATATTAGTTATATTACGAGGAATTCCGGGGCGGAGATTTTTTTTCTCTCTCTCTCTCTCGTTTCGGAAAAGTCGGCCGATCGTCGGTTAAATTTGAATATAATAAAACGCAGAGTGAAAAGAATGAGGAGAAAGGAAAGTCAACTTCTTGATGCGGTAGAAGACAATTGTATATCAAGATATTCACTTTGTATGGGGGTAACTTGGAAGCAAGGAGCGAAGCCATCTAGCGGAACTTTTGTATATATACGTATTGATCGAGTTGAACTGACTTTCTATATATATGCACTTCTAATGGTTTACAATTGCTTATTTTCTCGCTCGATGTATACTTACAGTGACTGCGGAGTCGAAATGTATTGCGCGCGCATGGCCGATTGAGATGTGTCACGACTATAACACTTCTGTCAATGAAAAGTATAAAATTAATAAATTGACAAAATTACAACAACAAAAAATATTACGACCAATAGATATAATAATCTATGAAATTTGTTCATTCGTACCTTCTCTGTTAAAAATGATTTTTTCCCCAACGTTAACTGTAAATAGATGCGAGAAAACGCAATCACTGTATGATTTTTGGAGCAAAAGTTGAGGAAAAAGACTCATTGTTTGCATTTAACTTAATCGTGAGCTAATAAATTAAATTTAAATATTTTAATTAAAAATTAATGTTTGATCAGTGATTCCATTTTTGCGTTCGTGATAAAAAAAATTTCATGAAAATCGAATCATATAATTATTTACAGTCTCCACCACTAGATGGCGAGTACCTTCATCTTTAAATCTGCAAGTGTCAAACCGAAAATAATTGCATATGAGGTTTAAAATGTGTAATCCCATACAATGAAACAACTATTTTTCATTCGTTTCAATTTATCTACGAAAAGAAAAAATTTCTCTAATCCAACATACAGCTGAATTTGTGTTGAGCAATCGTGTAGCGATGTTTTCTCGAGCTGAAATGAAGCATCGCAGATACAACTCGTATCGATGGTTTCTAGTCCTACACGAAAACCACGCTCAATTTCAAGTTTATCGCATTTATTTTTGATTCGAATCTCGGTCTTTCCGAGGACAGGAGTCAAAAAAAATCAGCACTTTCAATCTGGCGCCACACGCCAGCACCTGCATTCGTATCAAACGACGCGATAATCGCTTCACCCTGTCTACCTATCAAGTCGCACTCCCGCGTACACATATTATAATCAAGTAATGTCGAATAAATTGTGCCATATCTCTCGACTCCCGTATGTGTATGTAATACTCTCTCTGTCTCGATCGGCCAAATCCTCGGTTCGTTGTCATATGACATCAGCAGCAGAATCAGCAGTCAACGGAAATACGAATCGTAATATGTTTTTGTTAATGAATGCGATAATTGAACGGATGGCAAATTGATTTATCGTGCGCGCGTATATAAGTATATCGGCTGCATTTCGTATTCCAATAAGCTATGCTACGTATATATCTACACCGTCGTTTCCCGCAACTATTCACTCTCGCTGCTACTAGTACCGCTGCTGCTGCTGCTGCTGCTCACGCTGTACATGCACTCCGTGTGCCTACACGTAAGCAAAAGTAATACTGTTAATGGATTGACCGATGCGATCGGCGCGTTAGCTATGATATATTGCCACTAGCTGAAAGCTCGCTCCCTCTCTCTTACTCTCTCACTCTTTAAAGCTCGTTCGGTACACACGCACATACACATATTGTGCGCGCGCGGCTAGATGAACACATTTTTTCCAAAAAAAAAAATAAACGAAAACGAAAAATCGTTCGATCATTCTCTACTTTTTTTTCTCTCTCTCTAACTCGATCGTAGCTAGGATCGAGCCGAGGAAAAAAAAATCATGTGTTCCAATGTAAGCCACACGCGTTCGCGTGTGCTTATATACCCGCGATTGCGCTCGAGCTGACGCGAGAGAAAGAGAGTATAGCTTCGAACGCCGCGCGTCGGATTATCTGTTTGTTACAGATAATTAGCTTTGCTCGTTGCGCCAGCAGCAGCAGCTCTCCTGGTTGTTCATCAGACTTTACGCCCACCGCACGCAGACACGTGTATACGTATAGCGGAGGCGGCAAGTATACATACATAGACTGCGGTAAACTGCGATTCATACACACTTGTGCTGTATCTGCGTAGCTTAACCGTATATACGTTTATCAATGTTGGTCGCGCAGCTCGACTACTTATAAGACGTGTCGCGTGCTTGTATATATACAAATGGCGATACTCTACGAGAGCCGCAAGCTCGGCTTCTGTTCCGGATTATCGAAAATTTTGGTTTAAACGAGTACTTTTTAAAAAACTCGGGTATTCAAAAATTGGATCGAATCGAGTTGTTTTGGGCGCACTCGCGCAAACCCGTATCAGGAGCAGACTACGCGGACGTCCCTTGATTGCGAACAGCCGTCAGCCCCGCTGAGTCTTCGCTCGCTGACGGCTGATTACTGCCAATCGCGGAACGATAAGAAGATATAGGCAATCACGACTGCGTAAGAGAGGCCGAGGATAGAGAGAGAGACGAGCTCGTAAATGCAAATGAGCTATATCCTCCTCTCGCGATCTTGTAATATGGCTCTTGAGCTTGAACTCTCGTGTAACCCTCTTTTTACGTTAAAGATTGCTAAAGATGTATCTATTCTCTATTTTTATGTGCAAACGGAGTAGCTACGTTTATTGGTTTTTGGATAGTCTGTCAAGTTCGTGTTGATATAGCTGAAGATTTTATTCGTCACTTGTGGATTTACAACAGCTTTATCTCGATCATAACCTGTCAACTGTTGTTGTGATTAATTATATAACGATACGAAACGAATTTAAAAATATTAGTTTAAATGTATTTCCAGAACCTTCTAAATATTTTGTCATATAATGCAATAAATAAAATTAATGAAATGGTATTGATATTAAAATTCAAATGAATATACTGCTAATTTATATGATCAATATTAAAATGTACGAGTAATAACTTGAATACTGCTGTTATCTTATGAAATTTGATTGTAGTACACTTTAATTGGCTGTTAACTTCGGTGAATATTTACATTTTTTCTTCGGGTTCGCAGAAGTTCATAAGTTACCGCTAGATGGCGAGTAGCCTAACTTTTGGAAATCAAAAGAGAAAAAGCAAAGTTCAAGAGTAAATGACGATTTTCAAGCATCGCATTACGATACCCCCTTTCACTGCTGCTCTCCCTACATCCCGAGCACTTCTCAACTATACGGCGCGCACCTCGTGTGCGTGTATACACTTTTTTTTTCGTTCACCGTTGGATATTTCGGTTCAGCTCGTCGTGCTGCGCGGTGTTAGCAGACGCGGGCTTAACTGCAGCTGCAGGCGTGATCAAAAGTTAATTTTCAGTCGCATCGGGGGTGTGAGCGCGAAGAAGAGTGAAAAAAGTCGATTATATACCCCGTTCAATTGCCGACTGCGAGCTGCGGGTGGAAAGAAATAAGCTCGGCCCCGTTGTACACCGTTACCTACCTCTCTCTCTCTCTCTCTCTCTCTCTCTTTACGTGCCTTTGAATATGTTTCAATATTCACCTTGAAAATACAATTTCCTGCGTTAAAGCTCGACTTTCTCTCTCTCTCTCTCTCTTCTTTGCATCCTGACAAAACAAGTAAAAGCTCTGCTCTCTGTGTTCCACGTTCACATGTACGTGTGTGCACGATATAAACACACACACACACACATACTGCGCACACCTCGAAGAAATTTAATTCCATTCCAGTGGAAACACTATCTCTCGAGGTCGAATTGTCGTGTGCGCGCAATGGTAGTCGAATTCGCAAGCTCTCTTATTCTCAGACACAAGAGGAGCTGTGCTGCGCACAAACACACACACACACACACACACACACAGAGAGCATACATAGCCTAGTGGTGCAGCTCTCGAAACGCATTTCGTACTCTCTGTCTCTCTTTCGCTCGGTCTTTCTCTCTATTCCTCGCGTGCACTGTATACCTAAACACAGCCGCAACCTACCTCTGTGCATGCGACAATACTATATATTAGGGTGGTCCACTTTTTCAAAAATTTTTTGTATCTCGGGGGATCCATCGGAATCTGAAAGTTTGAGGTTTAAAATGAAGTTTCCTTTAACGAGAGCTCAAATAAATGATTTAGATGGTGTCGATGGATTTTGAAGTTCAAAAAGTGCTCCTAAAAAGGAGCAAAAATCGGGCAACCATTCGATTTATTTCAAACTTTGCTCAGAGTGTAAAAATGATCTTAACGATACATTTTCTTACGTATTTTTGTCTGCGGAATCGAATGCCGTAGTTAGTTTTGACCTAGGAGCACAATTTCATTGAAAAAATACACTTTTTCGATCGTTCTTTTTCACCAATTTCGCAAAGTTCATTTTCGAGCGAGCGTCAAATGAACAGAAAAAATCTAGAAAATTTTTTGACACCACAAAAATTTAGGATTTTTATTACAATCCAACGGTATATATTAGTATACACTTTAAAATTATTTTTGCCGAAAAGCACGATTTTATCCCAAAAACGATATTAAAAAATGGAAAAATGGAAAAATTATTCGTTTCTTCAAGAAATGGCTGAGTATAATCACTCATGAAAATAATTGAATACATATCTGATAGGTTTTTCTCACCTTTCAAACGCCGTTTTCAGAGTTGAAAAATTCGCAAAATTCTCCGAGATACAGCTGTTTTTGTAAGATGCACTTTTTTAGCTTAAAAATCTGCTTTGCTGGTTTTTTAATCAATAGAGCCAGCTCAGAATTATTGAATTTTAACCCAAAAAAGTGCATCTTACAAAAACAGCTGTATCTCGGAGAATTTTGCGAATTTTTCAACTCTGAAAACGGCGTTTGAAAGGTGAGAAAAAAACCTATCAGATAATTGTATTCAATTATTTTCATGAGTGATTATACTCAGCCATTTTCTTGAAGAAACGAATATATTTTTCCATTTTTCCTTTTTAATATCGTTTTTTGGGATAAATCGTGCTTTTTCGGCATTAAAATAATTTTAAAGTGTATACTAATATATACCGTTGGATTCGTAATAAAAAACGCTAAATTTTTGTGGTGTCAAAAAATTTTCTAGATTTTTTCTGTTCATTTGACGCTCGCTCGAAAATGAAATTGCGAAATTTGCGAAAAAGAACGATCGAAAAAGTGTATTTTTTTCCAATGAAATTGTGCTCCTAGGTCAAAACTAACTACGGCATTCGATTCCGCAGACAAAAATACGTAAGAAAATGTATCGTTAAGATCATTTTTACACTCTGAGCAAAGTTTGAAATAAATCGAATGGTTGCCCGATTTTGCTCCTTTTTAGGAGCACGTTTTTGAACTTCAAAAATCCATCGACACCATCTAAAATCATTTATTTGAGCTCTCGTTTAAAGGAAACTTCATTTTAAACCTCAAACTTTCAGATTCCGATGGATCCCCCGAGATACAAAAAATTTTTGAAAAAGTGGACCACCCTACTATATATACATACGCGTACACTCGGAGCCTCGAAATCCTTCGTCGAGTTTAATTGAATTTCTTGGGGGAGGGTCTATTTTTTTTCCTCCTCCTGCGCACCGAGCATGGAAACGCAGTCGCGAGCTTTGTACATATTTATACGCGAGAGCGTAGATACGCTATAGCGGAGGAGGATTTCGAGAAAACGTATAGCACGACGACGCGGGATTAGCAAAGCTGAAATCGCGTATACTCGTAATAACATCTTGTCGTTCTCTCTCGCGAGCGCGCGCCCGAATAATATACAGACGCGTGTACGCGTACGATGCCATACATAACGAGAGAGAGAGAGAGAGAGGCTGTGTATACACACAAAGCTGAATCGGACATTAAGCTTCGATTTGCAGGACGATTTATGGTCTTGGCATCCGTTAATTATGACTCGGATGCCGGCCCTATAATGTCACACGTATACGTGTGTGCATAAATTTTATACGCGTATACGCAGATACAGAGGGCCCTCATACTTCACACGCGAAACGTATAATAACGGCTTATCAGCGGTCCCTTTTCCTAGATAAATACGATAAATTTCTATATACACGGCATTCGAGCATCTATTCGTCGTTGCCCTCGCTAATATATATATATATATATATATACGCCTATACGTATGTATTGTTTATACAAAACGAATTTATAGCGGCAGCAGCGAAGCGAGATCATCCAGCCACGATCATGCACGGAACCGAGAGCCGGTATAAACTTGACGAAGCGCACAGGAGCCCCTTCGGGCCGATGGTGGAGCTCGTGGCCAATGACTCGAAAACTCTGGCGGAGCTGCGCGGCGCGATCGGGATTAAGCGCGAGCGATGAGCGAACGAACCCTCACCCTCCGAAGCTTCAGCTGCACACTGCACTCATAGCTGAGTCGAGCTTGTGCGTAGTCGTCGAACGCATGGCAAGTCCTCCTGCTGCTGCGTAAGCTGGTTTTCCTCTAATTTGAGCTTACGTCGATTCTCGGTCGTGCGTGTACTACTGCTACCTTTTTTTTTTTGTGCCAAACTATAAGCTCCCCCCGCGTCGAAGTATATATTTCATGTATACGTATCGCGAGGCGATCGATAGAGCGAATTCTCGAGCGTCTAAGGAAATTCGCGATTCGTTCGAGTGACTATATTATATCGTAAGTTCGTATATCTACTGCGAGTAGGAGAAAATGTATCATCGAGCCTCGACCCGAGTTCTTATTTTTCCCCTCTTTCTCATTCTCTCGCGCTATAAACAGTCCAAGGAACCGCTGCATTATATAAAACACGGACTTTTACCCGGTTTATATACGCACACACACACACACATACGCGCGTGAAAATTTCCGACGATTCTTCTTGCGGGCGAACGGGGTCAATGCGCGCCCGGCAGCAGCGGCGGTGGCGCCGATATATATACGTAAAACGGTGGTGTATACGCGAGCATAGGTTCATGTACCTATATGTATATACAAGTGCAGAGGATATGCCCCGGGAGAAAGAGACTGGCGCCGACTAGACGCGACGCGAAAATTCGTATTATGTTACGGCTTACGTGGATGCGTGCGTGTGGCAGTGCACCCCTGTCATAGCTATAGGGTATGAATGTTGTATACGCGCGCGAGCTCGTATTTGCACACTCGCGCGCGTGTATATATATATATATATATGGTATGGCTCGGAGTCGCTGCGTTATTATCTCGGCTCCCGTGTATGGCTGTGTGCGAACCGATCCTCCTACGTATAGATATACAGTGCAGCGTAGACGCCCGCGTGTCGCGTGTTATTCGCATAGACAAAAATCCGCACGCGTAGACGAAAAAAAGTTGCCGGCAATTATTTAACGCAGTATATACATTGCTATGCGCGCGTTTGCGTATATAAGGGGAAGCGAAAAATATATAAGGGAAAAAGAACAGCGTAAGAGGTATATAAGAGCTGTACATATACGTTCGTACGTACGATCGTATTACTTAACGTAATATATATATATATATATATATATATTATATAATATATAATATACATGTACCGTAATGCGCGCGTTGTGTACGTCGAAATTCGCAGACGCCGCCGCCGCTCGAAGCTTAATCGCGTCTCGTGTAATATATTTGCATGCGAAGAGGTCATTTTCGCGCTTATACACACATATATATATATACGTCGATGGCGTCCCGGCGTCGTGTCAAGTTCTCGCTGAAGTGTATTACATATATACGTGTAACAACGCAGCGGCAGCGTCGGGTTGACGATCTCGCATAAACACCCAGCCGCGCACGCATGTTCGACGCTCTCGCTCGAGTATAACACGCGCATACATATAAGCGCGCTTTACGTAAATGGGCTTTAATCGTGTGTATATAAATTTTAATTTTACGTTCGCGTAATTATTCCACGTGTATGCGATAGTGATAATAATAATAATAATGATGATAATAACGGTAATAAAGGTTATACTGACGTGTGCTTGCGAGACGAGAGGAAAAAAGCTGCAGCGATTGAACGACTGAAGCTCGACGGGCCATTTATCCAATGCTGTAGCGTACGGCGAATTCGATGCTTATATTGTAATACATGTCACAAGCGTGACAGTGCAGGTGTCGTCTCGTATAGTAAAAATTAGCTATGCTAAAGTATTGTACCATGTATGGTTTTTCTCTTTTGTGGAGTACGCGAACGCGCAAGCTATTTTTGACCATTCTCTATGACCGCGGAAGACCGCTCATGACCTCCGACGTTTTCTCAGCACGTTTGATTTTTATCGTCGTTTTGTCAAGCATGTGTCCGAGTTGGAAGCACTGTTATACGAGGCTCTAAGCAAGCCGCTTTCCAAGGGCTTACAGCCTATATCGTGGACGCCGGATTTGGAAAGAGCTTCCGTTCGCTGCAGAGATAGCATTGCGCAACTGCAACGCGGCTCTCTCGTCCACATCTCGGCGCGCCATTGGGCCTTTTCACTTGATGCGTCTGGAACAGCTGTCGGCGCGTGTTTAAATCGCTGGATCGAAAAGGCTTGTTGGCGCCCCTTAGCATTTTTCTGTCGACAACAAAAAAAAACATGGACTTTATAAATTTTAGACAATTTTTAAATGATAAAAATAGTCGACTAAAGATTCTCTAAAAAAAAAACGTCCTTCCCGGCGCTAATAATGGGTTAACCGGTGAAAAATTAATTATGACCAAAGTGAAAGCATTCATACGAACATTGAACATTACATGGAAATCGGTGCCACGCGATAGTTCATAATTTTGGTGATTTTATTGTTGCTGTTTTGATTTTGTTTGTAAATGATGAAGGAAACATGTATCTTATATTATTATTTTTATTTTCTATTTTTATACTTTTTTTTGTTTTTTTTTTTGGTATTAGTATTAGGACCAACTTATGTACGGGTACTTTGTGCTCCGTATAGGTCCTGTATCGATATATAGATGCCTAATTATGTACTGAGTAAGAAGGAGTTTGGCAATAAATATTATTATTATTATGTATAAAATTTGTTATTAAAATTGTAAGGAGGTAGGATTTCCGCACAGAGTCCGGCGGTTACTCCTCCTTATCCTTGGTATCATCCCTATGTCGAGAGAGATAATTACGCGAGGTGACATAGTCGCAATATATATGACTATGGTTCGGCGCCACTTCTCGTCGTGAAGCGCCGAATTTGAGAGAGAGATGCGAGCGGCTCTGCGCGAGCCTACAAGTCCCGTGCGTGCTGCGCGAGAGCAGACGAAAACCTGTCACGTGGAAGGGGGCTACTGCCGACTGACGGGCCTGCGACTGAGCAGAGAGAAGATACTCTGTGTGGGAAAGCGTAAGCGATAACCTCGCGAATTACAAGCGATCGTGTGGTGAAGTGCGAGTGTCACCTTTTGACGTGCCTGCTACCCTGGCTGCCCTCTCGTTTGGCCCTCGCTGTTTACAGTCCACCATAGCCCGAGTCCACCAGCTTCTCTGATTTGGCAACTGCGAGTCAACACCTGTAAGTCGCTCGTCTATCTCTCGAGTATATTGCGCCATATTGAGTTCTTTCGATACCGCTCGATCTCTCTCGACTTAGTCCTCGCATAGCTCGTCCTACGACCTTGAACTGCTGTACCGTTTAGCCGAGGTGGCCCGAAGCCACATAAAGATTGTATACGGTAATTCGATATGCGTGTACCTAATTTTAAGATAACTTCAGCATCATTTGTAAGCGTACATTTTTCGTGTAAGAAATAACTATTACGGCGTCACATACGTGACTGGCGCCTCATTAATAAATTAAGCCTAATTGTTGTTCTTTTAAATACGATTGTAGCTTCATTTCGGCACCCTATTTTATACCGTTTGCAGGTCTGTGTGGAGTCTCGCCTGACGCTGTATCTCGATCCCAAGGATACTCCGTTACAAAATAAAAAAATGATCCATGAAAAAATACTTTTCACAATAGATGAATCTAAAATCGTCTTTTATGCTTAAACTTTGCTTTTTCTCTTTTGATTTCCAACAGTTTGGCTATTCGCCATCTAGCGGTAACTCATGAACTACTGTGAACCCGAAGAAAAAAAATTGGTTTTCAAAATAATACTCGGGAAGAATAGGCGACACTCGTGTCTTTCATTGCTGTTTCAATCGAGTTGCGTAGTTGACACGGCGAAAAATGAAATGCAACCTTCCCGCGACGATAGCTAAGACACGAGATATTTTTTTTAATTTTTGTCGTGCCCGATCGTGCTGTCGCGCACCACTACCGCGCAGCTAAACAAATGTATTTTATTACAAAATTTCAACCGTCGGAATAAAATATCATTACCGACGTAGAGATGGGAAATGAAAATTTATTTTCGTATCTCTTTTTCCGTTTGACGTGGCACAATGTATATATGATCCTGCACGAGCGAGAGATGGATTTAATTTACTTTTTACTCTTTTGTAATATTACACACTAGATCGCGTTCGCCCCCGCACGCGCGCCTGCTGGAATATTAAATAAGAGAGAGAGAGAGGAGAGAAGAGTATGTGCAGAGCGCGGAGTGACGCGCGCAAATATATGCAAAACGTGTGTACGCCATCCCACGACGGCAGCGGCTTTCATTTTTATAATTGGTCATTTTATACAATTTGTGCGTACAAAGTCCCGCGCGGTACGCGAGCACATATTGTACTTACACCCACGCACGCATGGGAGGGGGGTCTCTGCGGTGCATGCGGATTTTCCTATACAGCTTCTCGTATACATTCCGGTATGTATACGCGCGCGAGCGTTGAAACGAATGTCGTCGTTTTGTCTCTTTTTTCCTTTTGTGCTGGCCGTGAGCAGAACGCGACGCGAGTTATTCCCAAACGAATATGATATAGTCGGATAATACGTATTATTTTGTCGGGCTGCTGCGACGCAATTTCAGCCCCACCGATTGTTTTCATTTTCGTCGCGCGCGCGTCTCCTTTTTCTGGAATTTTCATATACGCGAGCGAGCTTTCGGAAAGGAAAAAAAGCTCCGGGGAGCTTTACGGCAGCGACAAGCAGTGCGGCCAGGTTGATTCCGCGATAATTTCAAGAACCGATTCGATCGGCATAAAAATTGTATGCACAGTGCTGCACACAATCCACACCCACACCCACACACACACACACACGCGTACCAGGATAAAGCCTGCGTTACTCTCGAAACCGTGAGTGAGAGTGTGCGTGTGTATAACGAGCTTGAAACCGATTGACTATAGCTCTCAGTCACTCGCTGGCTCATGTCTCTCGTTTGGCAGTCGTTATTGCCACGGATCGCTGGGTATACATACCGTATACATTCACACACACATACACACACACGCCATAGTTAACTGGCGGAACAAACAACGGGAGAGAGAGAGACCGAGCCAATGACACAAGGGCATATATACGCCACTCTATATACAGTCGAGCTAGCTGCGCCATTCAGCTTATTTCCTTTTTCACTCGTCGTCGCTCGCTCTGTTATCGTTCTGCCAGCCACGCACTCGACGTAGTAGTAGTAGTATAGTCGTCGCGCATTGAATGCACCTGTGTATGCCGAGAGTTTCCGTTTTCCACCACCGCCCTCCGCGCCCCATTGTCTCGTTCTTTATATTTTCGCGCGCTTTCCCGCGCCGTTTTATATTGTACAAGGGAGAAAATTAACCGCGCGCGATCTTGAGAGTAAAAAAAAAAATAAATAAAAAACAAAGCCTCGTGACCGACTTTTCTCGTCGCGCGGTACAACTGGACGGGAAAGGGACCGACGAAAGAAAATGAAATAAAAGCGTACCACCGCTAGCACCGCTTATTAACGCAGCGATGATAGTTTTTAAAAATTTAATTACGATCGTAGGTACGCGTATGTATATGCAGTGTCGTGCTTAAGCGCGCGTAATCCTCCTAATCACGCGAGCACGGTGTTAATTTTCACGAGCCGCGCGTTATTATAATTGCAGTGCGCCACACAAGCGCGTGCACGCATACCTATGTACGTGCATACGTGGATACTCTTGTAAAATAAATATACAGGTATACGCGCAAGCTCGTTACATACCGGACGCGCGGGTACTCGCTGTGGATTAAAACGTTTCATTGAATTTATAATATGAAATAACGATACGCATATCGTACGCGTGCGATCTATATACATATAGACGTATTTCACCATACGTTTGATATACGTGAAATATTTTTCTTTCATCCGCGCGCTTATGTACGTATATATAGGAGAGAGATGATCAGAGATATGCGCGGCGCGTATGTGCACGGCCGGGATCGGTCGCGTAGCGCATGGAGAACACACGGACGCACAGAAATAACGCGCACACAAAAGAGAGCTCTTTTACTCTTTCATATTAAAATATTCGCTTTATTGAATATCTCCAGCTGACTGAGTTCATCCATTCTCTCTTCTCTCTCTCTCTCTCGCGTTTATCGAGCAAATACAAAAGTCTGCGAGCTTGCACGCGTACGTGTATGTGTGTGCGCGCGGCTCGTCTGTGTAATGTAATATCATATATCGTATCGTCGATCGATAAGTTATATTATATAGAGTACACGTAGCCCAGCCCCCTACTGCGAGATTATACGCGTTTATTATAATGTACACATTATTCAACGTTACGATACGAGAGTATTTATATTTATTCGGTTTGCCGAAAGAATATTAAAAAATACGCTATATGCTATTGACTTTTCTCGATCGCGCATCGTTATCCAAGTTTTTTTTTATTTTGAAAATGTTCGCGTCTCGTTGGGTATACGAATCCGTGAAAAACGAGAGTAGCGTCTATTATTCCATTGTGTGCTGCAATTGATCAGCGCAATGACTCGCTGCAACGAGTTTCCTAGTGAAACCTTATTTTTACAAAATTTCATACGATATTTTATAGCGCAACTACAAATACTTTTTTGTCTGAAATTACCTGAAAACGGGCGAAACTGCCACTCTGTGGCCATATCCGACAATTTTGTTTATTACTTTCTTCACTTTTTAAACGGATTCATTGTATATTCTGCAGCGTATCGATAATTATAATTATTATGTTTTTTTATCAAAAAGTAAAATTAAAAATAAAATAAAAATGTCGAATAAACGATCACATACCAGCTTCCTTCAAGACAATGCTTCCACGCCTCTTTGAAAGCACTGTATCGTGCGATAATCGTACATTGAAGTAAACTTCTTTAAACTTGTTGAGACGCATGGGTTACGCACGCTCGTGCTTAGTTACGATCCACTCATGACTCACTACCGAAGCTATAAATGAAGAAAAAAAAGTATTTATGAAAAATTAAATAAATTATTTTTTTAAATTTAATAAAAAAAAGAAGGAAAAAGTAAGTTTAATAATTCATGTTTATTCAAACGTTTGGATTTATTACATAAACGTAATTTAGCTACTATAATTCTGCGATTGATACATCCTCGTACTATTAGCTACATGGCCTAGATAAACGGGATGATGCGACGCTCATTGTTTCGAATTTCACGCGTTTATAATATGAATTATTTAACATTCAGCTGCAACAAATAATAATACGGCGCGACATTCGATCCCTCGCCGCTCTTGTAAATAAATCCAGCCGCATTCGGTACCCTCGGGCCCGGCCTATATCGCATACGTAAATATATGTGTACGCGCACCACTGCGAGGCGCGAATCGTGTATGCGGCGTTTATTTTCACGCGCCCGTTTCGTAATATTTATGATCGGCTTATTTGCGAAGATCGCGACGCCCGCAGGTCTGTACGTTTCGTATAATGCATCGATATATATTCCTCTCGATATGCATACTTCATTTTCAATTTTTTTTCTCTCTGCCTGCTCCAGGTGCTGTTATTTCCCGAGGAGGGCTGGGCGAGAAGCGCGAGCAGCTCCTATTGGACTCTGACGCCGTTCTGGTGGAGCCGCAGCCGTTGCAAAGTGGTCGAGGTCGCTGGAACGAGAAGGTTAGTATAAACGTTGAATATGCGATCCTTGAGGTGATTGCCCCCCAGCTGGGAGATGAATTTTTATATGCATTATTATATATATTCGTCGACTCATACATGTGTGCATGTATCAACTCAAAATATCATTTTTAATCATTTTGAACAAAAGATGTGAAAAAAGCTATAGCCGCTTTGATTATGCAATGGTAGATTACGTGCCTAGGGAGCGAAAAACTAAAATTTCTCATGAAGATGTGCTTTTTTGCGTTCGCTTCTCTTTCTTGCTCGTTAACCTGGAGAATGAGACAATTTTCATTTTTTCGAGACTTCCGATTGGTATGAAAAAAAAAATTTTTAACCAAAAATATGAATAAAATTTTTTTCATTGTTTGAAAACTTATTATCATTCAAGTTTTAATCTTCCAAATTTGATAAATTTAGATACGTTTGATCCGATTAATAGAATTGCAGTTCAGGATTTTTTGAGCTGTGAACGTAATTTTTCAGAATGCCAATCAGGTTTTCAAATGAAAAGCAAGAAGATACCCGCAACCGGCCAAATTTCAAGACTTTTTGTGTCAAGATTCACAACAAATGAATATTAATTAATAGTCATGTTTTTTTTCCATATAAATATCTAAACCTTTTAACGTAAGTTGTGAAATCTTACAGTATATTCATGTATTATTTAGTTTAAAAAACAGAGAATAGTTTTTAAATTTTTTCTTTAATTTCATCATAATAGTATTTTTGTTAAATAAGTCAATTCGCACACTGAGAAATATTTCAAAATAAATTATCTGTTTATAGAAACCAAGACCCCAAAATTTTGATATAAGAACATTCACATAAAAATTTCTGCGATATAGCACAGTCGTCTAAAGTAAAAATAAAATTTTTATTATAATGAACCACAGTAAAATTTACTGTAACATAGTAAGTTTTATGAATTTTTTAGTCATGATTGTTATCACTTTTAGAAAGTGCCAACTTTACTAAAATGCCAATCCTTTTGGTACTTATCGTCTAAGATATTCCCCTTTAACAAATCATCGATCACACTTTTTAACTTAAGCTCTGGAGTTTTTTCGTGAACTTGATTCTCGTTTTGATAGTCGTACCTTGCGTAATATTTATCGAGCTGGTCGTTGCAATATTCTGGAAGATTCAGGTCGACATACTTTCCCGTGCCCACGAGCTCTAAATCGATCATTTCGCTCGCGTATTTTGATATTTCATCAAAATCATTCTCTTCGTGATTCAATTGTATCTCCCACGTGGTATAAGGACTGAGAACAGGCTCGTTGTCGGCAATTTTACGGTAAATATCGTTGAAGGTATCTGGGTTGTTACACCCCCCACTTCGATCTATCGAGTATTCAATAGTTTGATTGGCACTCGCGATCATGTATATTCTATCGTCGCATTTGTAATATGAGTAGCCCAAATGGATCAGAGTAACTCTGAAGGCTCGCAACGATTCTTCTAATTTTCCTTCGATTTTCTTATTTGGCGATGCGAAATTGATACCGACTCTATTGAATTTCACCGCGTTTTCCTTGAATCCGTGCTCTATATCAGCTTTTAGCACGACTTTCTCTCCGTTCAATAGCTTCGCTATATCATTTTTGTGCTCGCTGTATTTCCATATGTAGAATGGCTTCGACGAACTTTTTCTACCACCGAAAATGTTACTTTTTACGTGTTTATCCCAGTCGTTGGTCATTGAATTAGTTAGCGTCAGATGATTCTTCAATTTTTCCAGTTCTTTCGCAACTTCGGTCCCTATCTCACTGGTGCTGCTTGGCTTCAGAATCTCTGGTAATTTGTAGGAAGCGAAAAAGGCATGAGCAAACGGAAAGACGCGTTGCTTAACGACATTGGTGGCTATTTTGTAATTATGCAGTACAACATTGTTCTGGATCACTAGCATCAATTCATTGATTGCTTCGTTGAACATGGCAACCTTCGTCTCGTTTCCCTCGGTAGTGTGCATGTTGATGTTGGCGATGTACGCGCCGAGCTCGGCTCTGTAACGATACTCTTCTATGGTATCATATAATTCGATCATGATGTTTATACCTTCTTGAACCATGTCGAAAATTTCCACGAACTCTTCCTGCGCTTCGAAACCTTCAGTCATTGCTTTGATTTCTTTCGAAACGTCTCGCAAGACGTTCTGGATCTGCCACTTGCTGACGATGAGAGCTGCCGCGGATTTGCCCTTCAGCTGATTCTGCAGTTGATTGACATTGTCTTCGATGTTTTTGCAAACGGGAATTATGGTATTGTAAATTTTGCGCTCGTATTTCTTCAGATCTTTGAATTTTTTCTCGGCGCTGTTTATGAGATGGCCAACAGCGTCGATATTCTTAACTTGAGAGCTGATTTTGCCGTAAACCTCTACTGACGTTTCAGCAATGCTCAATGCAGTCGCAGCGTGGCCGATAACTTTTGATGTTTTCGGGTGAGAATTTCCAATTTTCCTCCGATTCTTCTAGTTTTTCCGAGAATCCTTGAATGTCGTTTTGCAAGTTATCGATGGCATCTGGATCAAATGTTTTGCCTTTGCCCATTTCAAGCTCTAACTTTTTCTGCGCCTCTTCGATTTCGTTTTTAATTTCTTCGATATCGGAATTTTCCTCATCCGGTGAGTCTTTGAGCAGATTTTGGGCACTACTCATTTGGAGTTTGAATAGATCTTTCTTTTTTTCCATATATCCTGACACATGATCAAGAGATTCTGAGAGCACGCTGGGCAACACGAGTAAATTATCTTCATCAACGCTGGAAGAATCGACTAGCAAAGCCTCGGCCACAGAAGCAACTCCGCCTATGACAGCACCCACTGCCGATCCGATTGGACCCAAGAAATTCAAGAACAAACTTGCCAATTTTATTCCGTTGAATATCCCGCTCAAAATCAATGATGTCTTCAAGCTTTCTTGTTTTTCGATCAATTCCTTTGTTTCTTTCTGAGCAGCTTCCTGAAGCCTAACAGTTTCATCAACCAATAGCTCCACTTTTTCGTCCAATTTTCTCACAGTATTGTCTATTTCCGGTGCAACGACGTTGCTCACGTAACTCCGAGCTTCTTCAATTTTCCCATTCAATTCTTGAAGATAATTGTTTCTATACCCTTTGATACTTTTTATATCTGTCAAATCTTTTAACGCTTCAGCTTCAGATGTAATTGTTTTCCAAAATCCTTCCAAGTCGACAACCAAATAAGCCTCAACATTGTTTTCTAAATTGACGATTTTACTCACAACAGCAGTATACAGATATCGAAGGACCAACTTTTTATCTTTCTGGGTATCCTCGAGTTTTTCTGCATACTTTTTGATATGATTTAGAATGGATCGATAATCTGGTAATAGAGACATTTTGGGGTTCAACTTCCAGAATTGATCTTCGAGTCCTTGGAATTCATCTATTAATCCTCTGACGTTGATCAAATCGTCAACGGCATCGCTATTAGTTAAGAACTCGGAGAATTTTTCCAAAAGTAAACCTCGAGCGTTGTCTACCCGATTTTCTCTGAGAAAGCATAGATACCTATTAATGGATTGATAGAGCGGCGCCGATTTCAGCGTATTTGGGGAATTTCTATCTCCTTTGTTCAAATTGGATATTTTACAAGTTTTATCGTCGTAGGTTCCTTCCCGAAGAGTTATTCCAGAATTTGGTTTTTTCAATCCAATGATATTCACTTTACTCGGTTTAACACCGGAGCCCTTGCTCCTAATGACTTCTATGGTGAGCTTTCTATCTTTTTTAAAGAATCTGACAATACCCAGCAAATTTCCAGCAGGTCCACACGGGAATCTGGGCTGTCCATCTTCTCCTCCATATGGGATGGATCTTTTATTGTATATATCCACATGTCGGCCGTTGAGAAAAATAAATCGATCTGCCGTATGATGTGACACTTCATTAGGCGCGTAGATTACCTCCCAATATGGGGCCACGACCACTAAATGCACCTCTGTACCGTTTTGGTCCAAGTCAACATCGAAAAATACTTTATACAAAGCGAAGACTTCGATGACATTTGCATCGGCGCACTTGGATTTGATGCAATTGGATACGCCGCTGATATTGACGTACGAACCCTTCAATGTTAATGTTTTCGATTCGTTAATTTTTTGGCATTCGCAGCTCACGCTTTTGTGCCTCAACGTTGCATCCAATAAATTTTTGAGTACTTCTAATTTCGGTTCTTCTAACTGGGTCATTTTGAACTTTTCAGCCATCTTTCGTGTGATATCTTCTTTTATCCCTAATGATTTTAGTAAATTTTTGAAATATACGGTAATGTCATTATTTTTTTCACCCTTGACTTTTTCAATTTGTTTGAGCAGTTTTGAAGTACTTTTTTTGTGTAGCTCAATATTTGTCTGTATTTGAAAGACGGATAGATATTTTCCATCAAAATCTATTAAAAATTCGTACCACTGTGTTGATGAGTTCAAGTACGTAAGCACAGGACGCAATTGATGGAGAAGCCAAGATTTGATCTCTGGTACATCGGGTCCTTTGAGGAAAACCAAGTATTTTGCATAGTTGGCTGATAACTGGAAATTTACTCTGGACAAATCGACGATTACAGGTCTCAAGTATTCAACGATTTTTTCGATCAATTGTTCAGGATTTTTTATCTCTTGTTTCTGTAGTCGATCGATGAAGGACGAGAAAAGTTCAGTTACGTGCTTTAAGTACAAGTACGACTTTTCAAGGTCGTGCAGTTGTTTTTCGATCGATACGTAAAAGTCGATTAAATTTTGAACGTTTTGATTGACTTCTTCAACCAATTTATCCTGCAGTAGGTTAGTAACACTGTCGCAAATTATTGTCTCATTTTTGCACGGTGAGTAGACGAAATCATCGCTATCGCGATTTTCAAAGTTAATCGATTCGTAGATCACGCGTTCCAGATCATTCGTTATACGACTCTTTAAGTAAATACCTCTTGGATTCTTGATGGATCCCAATTTATTCCAATCGTCGTTTCCTTCGTATTGAACGTGTAGCGCATCGATGATCGAGGCAGTTTCGTTCGATCCCTTGGGCGAATTGGCCAGGTTTTTCAAACGACCCTGGACTTCTTCAATTTGCTGCTCATTCTGCACTTGTGTTACGATGAGGCCTATGCTGTCCACAAATATTTCCTCGTCCTCGATGGATTCTGCGGCTTTTTGTAAAATGGCGTCGATCTGCTTATCAAACGAAGGAAAATCAACTAAAAGGAGCAGGTTTACTGCACTTACCAAGTTGATGATTTTTTCGTGAAATAAACTCTTGGAATGCGTTGCGTTATTTTATCTTCCTTGTCCAAAATAAAAAAGTCCATAAATTCGGTTTTCGTTCGAGTATTCAACGTCAATTGCGGCAGAATTTTTGAATTGCTGGTCAAGTTGACGAATTCAGAGGAGTGATTGAAAAAGTCCTGTCTCGCTCTGGAACTTCCGATGAGCAGTACCAGGTCTTGATGTAAACCAACATTTTTCTCGAAATCGTTCAATTCCTCTTGACCCGTATTGAATTTAGCCAATATTTCTTCGGCCAGTAATTTTTTGGCTGATGTACTCTCCGTTTTTGAATTTATCTGTTGGTGACTGAACGAATTCAGCAGTAGGGTCGACAAAATTAGCACAAGACGCATTTTAATATTCTTGAAATAAGTTGCGAAAATTAGAAATTTTTTTCGCGCGGCATTATTCGCCCAAAATCAACCGAGTCTAGTATCAGACAAAATGTAGCACAAAAATTCAGACTTCAATGTTTTAAAGCCTATCTTTAGGAGGAAAAAGTGAGCTTCTTGCACGATTTTCGTTCACGAAGCAATGAAGTAGGATACTTTTCGATACACATATGTGCATACATTGCTTTACTCCGGCGAAATCGTGATAGTTTCAATAAAATTTATTGCGATGTAACTTGTAACGCGTTTTTTTTGTTCAGTTTTCGTCATCGTTATCAGGTTTGTAACAGCAATAAATATTTCCAAAGATTTTAACATTCCAAAATATTGCATGTACTGACATGGAATTATTTTACGATTTTTCAATCGTTATATTTAATCCGATCGAAAGTTATAACATTATTCTAAACTTGATTAGACTTGCCTCATAAACTCCACGACAAAATTATCGCATTAAAAATTGAAATTTTGTTTTTTTAAACTGATCAGCGTAAATTTGAACGTTTCGAGTACTTTTCTATTTTCTTGAAAATTATCTTCAGTTTAAAGCAATATATATGGGCTATATCGCGTCAACTGTCCTCCCTCCCCCCCCCCCCCTCTTTGTGATTTGATTTTTCATACTTTATTCTGCTTCCCAAGGGTGAATATGAAAAAATTATTGAAACATGATTTTTTATGTAAAATTTGATGAGGAATTCAAATTCGATGTCAAAAATGATTCATAACCTCAAAATCCCTAAATTACGCACTGGCTCGACTGTGCCTGTACGAATGCGGCACCAAGTATCATCTCTGCGATTACCGAAAACCAGTCCGCGCGATTATAAATATGCTACTTGAGCAAGAAGCTAATATCGAAGCACGCAATAAGTATACGGAGATTCTCCTTTGAGCTTAGCCGTGAAACGTTTTTACGTCGAACTCGTAAAGGCACTCTTGGAATGCGGCGCGAGTCTCGATAGTTTCAACGTGCACTACATGTTTGACTGGAATTTTTCACCAATCGAATTAAAAAACTATCCTTTGAGTTTGAACATCATTGAGGTGATGCAATTGTTGCGCTCGGTTGGCTACGAAATCAGCTTACGCACAAGAATCAGGATGCTCAAATTTTGGAAGAGATCACGAGGAGACGATGCCTTTCATTTAATTCCTTACGGCCTGGAATGGAAAAAAAATTGCTTGATATATAGGGAAATCGTATATGGTTGATTCTCCCGAAGTCTGCTTTTTCGGGTATGGTAAATGAAAAAATGGTGAAAATTTTTTTTTCACATTGAACGGCGCGAACTAGTTTATCCTTTTTTAACCCATAAAATATGAGTAATCATTGAATCCGGGGCCTTGAGATTTCGTTTTACGAAAACAAGGTCCAATTTTATGCTTAAAATGGACTTTTTCGGTTACGGAAGTGACACACCGGAGGTGACAAATCGCTGCCTTGATCAACTTAGTATGAAAAATAAGAAACGCACAAAATTTTCCGTACAACCCGAAATTCGGTCATGAAAAACGAGTCTTTTGACAGGGCGAGCGGGTAAAAAGAATGACCATAGCTCAAGATATTCATATCCACGGAGGTGACAGTTTTTTTGGAACACGTGAATTTTACAATAGAATAATTATCGCTACATAGCTAAAATGTAAAATTTGAACCCGCAACCTACACTGATCGAAAGTTGGTCATAATACTTGACAGTTATGTAGCCAGGAACATCAAAAATGAGTTAGCGATCCGCAAGGCGGTATATTTGAAATTATTCAGAAGCATGATTAAAATCCGAGACATTTTTCAATTGTGTGGGAAATTTTTTAAAAACATTTTTCAAGGCCCTACGATAGACTTAAACTTTACTTTTGATGTATAGAACGTAGTCTCGTAGTTATTATAGGGCCAGGTGCTTATGAGAATGCATGGTATATGCAAACAGAGTTGATTTTATGATCTAGACATGCCACGGAGGTGACATTTGGCATGTATATCTTCACGGCAAATTTAACTAGCACTAAACAATTGAAATATTTATGTCCAATCATGAAGAATACAACAATATTGAATGAACGACCGAGCTGTTTTGGCTCATCTTCACTAGTTCAAAAACATGGCATGTAGACATGCAAAAAGCAGACTTCAGGAGAATCAACCATATCAGATTTACATTCATACAATATTTGGCTTTTTTATGAGACAAGAAACAGTAGATTATTCGTTTAAGAAAAAAACAAGTTTCATATTAAGTATGCTATATAAAATTAAAGATTTTCAACCCTGTCCAGAGATTATCAATAGTTGGGAGCTTCAAGTGGTAAAGTTAAATGATATTAAGATAAACAACCAAATTTCGCTTTACGAAATTTTCCAAACATTTTCATTAAGAAACAATTGAGTTTAATCGCAGCAGATCTTTTTATGACAGATTATTGCCAATTGAATTTGCCGTACCTCGCTTGTCTAAAAATTGCCGAAAAAATGAGTGATAAGGATCTGTTTCGTCTATGCGAGCAAGCAGACAAACAGAATCTTGGACTTCCAGAAACAAGCTGCAATGTATATATCAAGAGAACGTTTTGCGTGGTTTCTGCATTTTATGCCGAACGAAACGCGACAGCATCCCTTGATTTTTCTTTTAATGATGATATTTGAACATTTGATGTGTTATTTCTTACGGTTGATTAATTGTTGTATATTAGTAGAAGTTTTCGGGATTATATTGTATTTGTGTAGTTATGCACTGGAAACCATGTTGAGTTTCAGTGTGTATATTTTTTCTGTACTTCATTAAGAACCTAATTAAATGAAAAATGTTAAAAAATCAATCCTTAGTTGGAGCAACACCCGCGGAAAAGGTCTATGTCATGTATTTTTGTTTTTACCTTTTTTTGACCTATTATTTACACCTATTGATTTTGACTTATGTATTCAACTTTAACCTCGATAATACAAAAAAAAAAAACGATCCTACGCGTATGTACAAATTTCTCTTACTTTTTTCCTTTTTTTTCAAACGCATGTCATTACAAATTTTTCTTTTTTCTTAATTAGAGGAACGTCGAGATGAAAAAGAAGGAGCTCAAAGGGTCTTTTAGCGCGAATCATTAATGCGCGTCGTATATAGGGGACACACAAACGAGCAGTCACGTGTGTACATACATGTGCGTGTGCGTATCGTCAAGCCTACCTATTTTACAACGAGAAAGGCTGGCTTCAACGTTGTTTTATATCATAATATTTTTTTTAATTCCAATTTGGAACTTAAGTTACACAGGGATTTTGAAATAGAGTTACTTGCTGAGCAAAAATTTTGAATAGGGCTTCATACTTCATATGCTATCCTTAGTATACGCAACAGAAAGAGAAAAGTATTATGATAAAATTATTATCGAAATAAAAAAACAAAATTGAATCCATCCAAAGCAATTATACATAATCTATGACTTTTTATGCGTATAATGTGCTTGGTCCCCCGTTTATTTTTTGTACTTTGTAACTAGAAGAAAATACAGGAAGAGAGAACCATTAATAAGATAAATAAATAAAAAAAAGATGCGGCAACGGCGTCTGCGTAATAAATCTGAAAAAAAAGAAACAGAGAGAGAGAGAGAGAGAGAGAGAGCAAGGAAAAATGGGAAACTCGGCTGCTACGACGCACGTAGAACTGTATATATTCTTGATTGCCAACACATGCTGCACACATAATAATGAATCGCTTGCTTCCCTACAAACATGCACACACACAGCCACAGACGTTCGTATCGCATTAGCATGCACGCGCATCCGTGACTCTCGATTTTCCAATTTGCATAAAAATGTAAATATATGTAATAGAAACGGATAAGAACACGGAAGCGGTGATATTCTCCTGCTCGGTAGACTAATACGCTCGCGACCGAGCGAGGCAGGTAATAATAAAACAACACCGTACGCATAAAATTACGCGTGTATTTGTGTATGTGTGTTTGTATACGCTTTAAGAGAGCCAGCGCGCCGTCGTAATACACGACGAGCGACGAGAGAGGCAGCAGCAGTCGGCATATGTCGCGCGCAGCAGCAGCAGCAGCTAATTGTTGCGAGGAAGCTGTGTATCGGCAACGGCACACTTGCGTCATATATACCTGTACACGCATCGCGGGCTGGTAGATTAATTTTATGGCTCTTTTCTCACCGGCTTCGGTCAACGTTATAATGCGCGCTATATGGCGGGTATATATATACTTACTACTACAACCCGCGTGCTCGACGTGTACACTCGCACGAACACACGCACACGAGGGTTTCGTTTATAATTTTAATGAAAAGGAAGTTCTCGTAAAAGCTACATATATAGGATAACCCCATTAAGTACGCAGTACACCTTTGGCAACGTGCATGTATATAGATATTAAGCTCGTGAGCTCGTACGCGTGTACGAGCAAGTCGAGCTTTTGCATCGAATTAAGCCACGCGTTCCTCGAGCTTTGCTCGGGTGCGCGCTCGCGAGCCGTGCTATTTTCGAGGACGCGATTCGCTATGTGGAGAGAAGAAAAAATATAAGTCAGAGGAAGAGAGAAGAAATGTATGCTCAACCGCCAAAAAAAATAATCATTAATCAGTCAAGCTTGAGCGATGTCTTTTTAGCTTTAATAATTTTTTAAAATCTAATGAAAAAGAATATCTAAAAATTGTGGAAAAGTAATTCTTTTCAGTTTATTTATTTATCATAATTGCACGGAGAATATTCACAACTGAATTAATACAGACATAAAAAAAATATTAAAAATATGCTCATTAACACTACGAGCTTTGGACTGCCACCGCTGAGCAAATATTTTAAAAAACATCAAATTTTTCACTCCTTTACATTATTTTTACCATTTAATTTTTAGCCTTTTCGGAGCTTTTCTTGCTCTTACGGGTCTTTCGTTATTACATTGGTTCACATCTGTCATCGCATTTATTTTAACGTCCTTATCAGTTTGATCTTCAACTGCCAAGCAAATGTTATATAAATCTTTGTTCTGCAAGTTCTCAAGGATTAATTCGCAGCACTCAAGCGGCAGCCTTGAGTGTATCAATGTCGAGAAAGGTTCCAGTGCCCAGCTCCGGAAAAATTTTCTCGACGTCATCTCGCACGCATGCCTACAATAAGCCTCATCACCTGATTTCGCTAACTCGTAGCAGTCTGCATACGTCAGTCGTTTCGCCACCTCTTGGGGTCGCGAATGGATCAGTTCGTAGAGCGACGAGTCCGATTTTATAATTTTCTCTCTCGCTTCGTTTGCAAGCTTCTCGTCGTCGTACCAACGTTTGTCATAATCCTCCAACACCTCGAACAATTTGTACTTGTCGAATAATTTTATAATTGTCATGGCGTCGCTTCGGTCCAGCTCGAATCCCCTTTTCTCTAGGCTCTCGATGACGGCTAGAAGGCCACACGGTAATCCATACCAAATCTCTATGTCGAGTCGGAGTATCGACTCGAAGCGCTCGTCGAACTGACTCGAAGTGGGGAGTACGAAGCTCGACAGATCGGCGCCATGAATCAGCAAACTCTCGACCGCAGGAGGCAAGCAACGCATCACGGCCCATTGAAGGGGTGTCCTACCCAACTTGTCACGGGCGTCGATTAACACCTGCTGATTGAGCTCGTCGTTGATTATTAAGAAGAATTCCGCTTAGGTTATCCCAATGTTGGCATCCCTTGCAAATAACATGCAAAGGAGTTGATCCCTCGTCGTTGGCTACATTCGGGTCGGCTCCTCGTCTCAGCAGCGCCTCTAACTTCTTCTTTTGTTGGGTGTATATCAAAACCATGTGAATCGGTGTATTGCCTAACTTATCACGGGCGTTGACCTGCACCAGCTGATTCAATTCGTCGTTGATCTGAAGGAATACTTTTAACATCTCACAATCGCAGTCTTCTTGGGCTATAACGTGCAAAGGTGTCAAACCTTTTTTGTTGGCTGAATTTGGGTCAGCGCCTCCTCTCAATAGCATCCCCATTATATCATTTTCACATTCTGAGAATTCCAAAGCAAGGTGTAGTGCCGAATCACCCGTTTCTGGCCAGATGCAATTGGGATCCTGGCCGTTCTCGAGGAATCTTCGAACGGCTTCGTCGCAGCTAAACTGGCAGGCCGCATGAAAGTGTGTGTAGCCTGACTCGTCGGTGAAATTCACATCAAACGTGTTGTATATTTCAAAAAGGGGAGGGAACATTTGAATCCAGGGACGGGGCTGATTGCAGTTTTTAACCGCATGATGTATTGGCGTGGTGCGACGCTGCGATATAATTCCATTTTCATCAACGTCGGGCTCGTCTTTGAAGTCCATGGCAGTAAATTCAATGAACACATCGCCTTGAGTATAACCGAACTCTTCGTGCTTGTAATTTATTGAGTCCCAGATAAGACGCTGAATCTCTTCGGGACGCAAAAAGAAATAAACTGGAGAAATTATATGACCGATTTCTCCGAGTAGATAGAATTGAACGAGGAAATTACATCGATCTTCTTCGATATTCCAATTAACCTTGTCTACTAAGTCCTTTAATATTTCCAATGTTTGCTGGCCCTCGTGCGTAGACATCGTTTTGCGCGTTTACCCACACGAATAAAGATATTTTTCACTTTCAAATCACTTATTGCACTCGCTGCGGCGTCGCAATGTGTACCGACGCGCGACGATACTTTTTCTGTATGAAAAGAGGAAAAAGAAAAATGTGGCTAGACCGCACGAACACGTGGTCGTAATTCACGATGGAAGAGTCGCCAATGACGAGCGCACAGCGCGAGAGAAAAAAAACGACTGAGATGCATGTGGCCGTTGTACTTGGGACGGCTGCTTTAACCAAAAAAACGTGGATAGACAGCGACTGCGCGGGAGCTGCAATGAGACCGTCGCAGTGCGCAGCATATGCACCGTTTCGAAATTTGAATCGAAACTTTCTTTTTGAGAATCCGATATTTACGCGATATTTTTAAGTACACGATTCTTACCGATTCGACAGTTTTTATAATGAAGTATCGAGTTTTTGAAACCATCGTCGGCTTATTCCATCCTCGTCAATCTAAAAAAATCTCGTTTATTTGCGTACATTTTTGTGAGACCGATTAATTTTTGAGTTCATCAACTTGAATGTGAGAAGTTTATCGCATATTTAAAACAAAAATGTGCTCAAATTTTATATTTAAGCTTGATAAATAATGAAATATTATTAAATATTTTTTCAAATAAATATCCACCAACACTAATACGAATGAAATTCAAATATTAGGCAATAAAATAATTCAAACCGATACGTAATTGAATCAAAGTATCGAATTGTGCGTTTCGTCGGTTCATTGACGTTGAAACGTTTAGCAATAGTAGCCACTCGATCTACAACTTCTCAAAAGATTGAGCACTTTTAATTTTTCCGCAAGATTGATGCCTTTTCTCGTGGGTTTTGGCGATTTTTTTTATATTCGCTGCCATTACGAAAAAATACAAATCAAATAACCGTAACGATTCTCCGAAAAATACGTGTATACCGATATAAAAAAAAAAAGTTTATTAACGGCTTCGCCTCGACTGCTTATTACGCAGAGCAGTAATATACTATTTCAATAGACTTTTTTTAGAGTATATTTTGCTACCTTACCTTGAGAGTTGCGATTTGTCGGTCAAAATAGTTAGGGAGATGAAGATTTACTTCAAAGATAACTTAAGATTTCTTGGATCGCTGATATAATAATGAAGAAATGTCCAAGCTTGTTTTACAGTTCTAGACAAAAATCATTTGAACGTCATGAAAAATAATCGTTCGCTTTAACCCTTTCACCTTCTTAAACAGTAAAGTCTTTAACGCGATGATTATAGCTTAATACATTCTAACTTAACCAAACGAAGAACGAGTATAAATATCATTGCCACATCGTAATAAGGCGTCTCCTGGCAACTGGGCAATACCATGAAGTGTAATTGGAATATTTCACCGCCCGAGAAAGAATCAAATTTTTTTTTTTAACAAACCTCACAAGTTACACGATACATTTTGGTCTGATTGAATATAACGATATTTTACCCAAACATACGCACAAATTATGAATTGCTCATCGATTCGATTTATAAACGTCAAGTAGATCTGCGAGTGTTGCCGTTAACACCGAGACAGTTAATCATTGAAAAAGTTTCGCGCGCATTTATTCAGCGTCGATTGTTTCGTTTCATCCGACGTAAAAGCTCTTTCTTTTTCTTTCTCTTTCTCTCTCTTTCTCTCTCCCTTTCTCACTTTGGTGATGTATACACGGCCAGTTGTTACTCTTTAAATCAATGCAATGCACAGCGACGATTGCCGCGCCGTTGAATAGGCACACACCACACAGAGGCGCTTTATCGATGGCGCATTCATAGTCCATAAGTACTCGAAACTACACTATGGCACTCGAGCGAGCGAAAGTAGAGAGAGAGAGAGAGACAAGCTTTCAAGTCCGTTTACTCTCTTGGCATTGTGTTGCATAATTTTGAGCGTCAGGCTCTTTGTACACGTTCTAATATGCATGTATAGAACAGAAGCCCAAGTGTGTGTCTGGGAGAATAAATACTCTCAAAAAGCCCGAGTCGTAACTTATGTATAAGATGTAATCGTTTCGGTTTTTTTATTTTACAAAACAAGAAGAATAATAATCACGATCGAACTGACTCGTAATCAATTTTTTTTTTCTCAACTTCTCTTTTCTGCTTCCGATTGTTCGCAGATACAGTACACAAGCGAAAATGGTCGACACGGGCACGGGCACTCTCTACATAATTGGCTCTTTCAAGAGGCAGACCATCGATGCCGATTTCAAGGTATGTATTAAATCAACAGCTTTAACAAATACACAAATACACACACTCGTGCACGTGTATAGGGATCAGTAACTACGCCATTAAAATCACTCAACGAGTTTGCCTTTTCAATTTTCTTCTTTTCAACCGTAGCTGCGAGCCCGCACTTACGCAGACAGGATACATTAAATCCTGCCCCGGACGGGGGGGGGGGGCCGATCATGGCTCCGCAAATTCCTATGCACGGATACGCGACAATGCTGCGCGCGTAATCATAACTCCATAAAGGAGGAAAAGCCTATATATGGGTGTACTCACGTTCCGATCGCGAGCAGGGGCTTACAATTTTTTAAAGAGCTCGCTCGCTCGCGACGTTATCGCTGCCGAACGAAGGAGATATTGCACGCCGAGCTCTTTTATCCTTTGCGAAAAGAAGCAAGCAAAAAAAAAAAAAAAAATTTAGAAGCTCGTTCGAGCGTGTGTCATATCCGCTCGCGCGGCGGAAAGTCATTATTCTAATAGATATCGCGCGAACAGCAGTAGCAGCAGCAGCGGCTCTTTTCGAACATGTTCTTGCCTCTGTGCGCGTCGCATAAAAGTGAAAGAATCTTCTCTGCACAGCTCCTTCTCTCTCTCTCTCTCCCTATATACATACAATATAACGAGCTTCTGTATTCAGAAGCGCCTGCTTATATAGCTATACGTAATCCGTGTGCAGCACCCACGCAGGGGTGAGCGTTAACGCCCTTCTGCAGCAGACTCGATGCAATCTCTCTCTCTCTCTCTCTCTCTCTCTCTCGCTCGCCTCAGGGGGGGGACGGTTACATACACGCTCTTATCGTTAGTCCACTCGAAATTTCCTTGTATCGGCGGCTCTCTCTCTCTCTCTCACTCACTTGCGTACCTCTCCGAGTTATGGATAATAGGGTGTGCTGCTGCGTTCGGGAAGTTCGCTGCCATTCACTGCGCTATGTGTGTGTATACGCTTTACGATCCCGAGCGTTTAATGGGTCAAGCGAGACTCGATTACACGGCTGCTGCTGCTGTGGCTTGTCCCTATATCCTAGACGCGCATAGTAACCCCATTGACCATTGTTATACACGTACACATATCTTATCTATACCTCTCTATATAGCCCATAAGAGAATTGATTTTGCACGCTCTATATAATCTTCTTCGTTCTTTTGTGTTCTCTGTCTCTGTCTCTCTCTCGATTCACGGCGCAGCTGTTCCTGACGTCCAACGTCTCGTCGAGCGACTTCAACATGGGCTACAGCATGACCGGCACCCTGGAGCGCGGCTGCAAGAAGACCAACACCTTCCAGATGACGCACTTCGCCGTGATCAGGCGGCGCGACTACGAGAAAGCCTACGAGGACCCGAGCCCGACCTAGTGCTACTGCTGCCCGTCCACGCCTCCGCCGACCTGATGACGATTATACCTACCTACGGTCGCCGCGTTTACGATTCGTGAAAATTGCAACGAAAGACCATATACGAAAAGATAAAAAAATTGAACGAAGCGAGAGATAAAGGACACGCGTACGTTTGTGATTACAATTTTATTCGATTGCTTTTCTTTTATTTCGGCGTGTAGCCGGGCTGCGGCGCCTCGCAGCCTACGTATGGATTAATAATGCGCGCTAACCGATCGAGCGTGTGCCCTATACACACGTGAAATGGGGGAAAAAATAATGTTTTTTTTTTTTATATACTTCGTTCCATACAGATCCGAGTCGCGTACAACAAGGGGTAAAATTAACTTTTTCTTTTCGCGCGAGCGAGCGACGTTGAATTACAAAAATCCCCCATTCGATTATACTCTCTCTCTCTCTCTCGCATTGTTCAAACATGTTGATTGTGCGTGAAAACGAGTTTTCCGCGCGCGCGCGCGAACGGGTACGAGCGAGCGAGCGCATGTATAATAACGATTGGTAATCGGATTATTGTTCGCCGTCCTATATATCTATAGATATATATGTATTATTAAAGCGCCTCGTGTGCGCGCGTATGTCCGTGAGTCAGTCTGTGTGCGTTTGTGTGTGTGTGGGTCTACGTGTGCTACCTGACTGCAATTTATTGATAAAAACTGAGAGCGTGCTTTTTTTCGTCAGAGATTTACAAAGCTTCGAAATATGAATGGCCGCACGCGCAAGCAAGCAAGCGAACTCGACAATGTACAGAAGAAATGAACAAATATAGCCAACACCGGCGCGCGAGAGAGCTCGCAATTTCGCCCAGGCGAGATCTCGCTTCTACTTTTTTTTCGTTTCTTTTTGGAGTTTTTTTTTCATTATAATATTCTCTATTTTCTTTTTTTGCTTTTTCGTAATTTTTTACAACTGTTGTAGAGGAATTGTACATTGATACGAGGCGAAGGTCTGATTTCTTTCTTTATGAGAAATTACCGTTTACTTAGTTTTGAAGTACCATTGATCTATAAATCTGCAAGAGGCATAAAATGTTTAGCATTTTTATCAGGATGTTTGCCAAGACAAACAAAAACTGATAATAACGGCCATTATTATGTATCATACCAAAATCACTTGTGTATTCTGTCGCATCTAAATGAAAAAGGCGGAGGCACCCCGTGACAGACCAAAACGTCCATTATAGCTTTAAAAAATTTAAGAAGAGAAAAAAAAGTAAATTAACGAGCGGAAAAACTACGAACGTAATCGTATAGATCTTCGTGTCGGATTTATGCGACGCGACTATTTAAGAATGAATAATAAAAATATGAATTAATAATTATGGTAAGAGAAAGAGAAAAGAAAAATTGTATAATCAAAGGAGCGCAAAGCTATAACACAAAGGGTAAATTTCGGGATTTATCCTGCGATTCTTTACCAAAGTATTAGATCGTAAGATATATATATTTCAAGAAAAATAAATTATTGTGCATAACTATAAAGTTTAAGTACATCGAAGCATGATCGATGTCATCCGGAATCGGAAACAAGCGAAAAAAACTCGTTGAAAAAAAAAGCGACAAAGATATTCATTCCTGTGTACATTTCAAATATATTGAAATTTTTTCCTATAAAAACGACGTATATATTACAATGCGTACTTAATTATCGTCGTGAAACTTTCGATTACAAACTCGTGCGATTTATGCAATTATACTACGTGTGCACATAAACGTTGAACGAATTTTTTTTGCTCTCGCGCGCGCGCGCTGCAGGATCAAATTTTAAAATATATTATGCATTTCTCGAAATAGTCTGCGCATCGCGTGATATACGGTTGTAATATATAAATATCTAAATGTACGAAGACCGATTTATTTTTGCTACGACGTAGGAAACAAACCAAAAAAAAAACCAAACGAACAAAATATAAACGACTCTGTAGTTGGGTTTTTTTTCTCTATTTTTTAAAAGTAAGACGAAAACTGCCATACTTTCTGTGCGATTTAGCATCTTTCCCTGAGTTGCCAAATTTTTAATTTTGTTTTGTTTAATATCATTGTTCAACGATAATTACAAAAATAAATGTACGGTACAACGACTTTGTCTAAAGTCATTTCAGGCAGTGACTTGGTGCAATATATATTTACATTATATATCGTACACGATGCAAAAATGCTCGTGTTAGATGAAATTGAATTAAAATATGCAAAATCAAAGCTTAGTCCACACACGGCTCTGGCGCAAAAATTATATATAAATACGATATACGTGTCTGTGTATGTAAATCAAGTCGGGTCTAGTGCAATCGTTTTTTACCTGCATCAATTCAGCATAACTAAGTAACGGTGTAAGCATAAGCAGCGAAATAATCGATGTTTAATGAAAATTTCAAAACCGGACTCGATATCTATTTTTTGTGCGAGTATAAAAATTACGGATGTTTTTTTTTGCGCGAAACAGGGTCAACACTGAGAGAAATAGTTGAAAAATTCACGGGTCAGCCGAGCGAGGCTCGACCGCGCGCTCGCGTCGCGCGATCGAATCCCTCGCCGGACAGAAACGTCGAATGACTAATGTAAATTGCATATTGATAGAAAAAAGGTCAGACGCCCGATTAATTTTCCTCGAATCGATCGCGGAGCTAGTTTTTTAATCGTTAATTGCCGAAGTGCAACAAAGAAAAAAAAACTAAAAAATTACTTAGTCGCTTGTCGCTGTAGAAAACGTAACCGTAAGTGAGATTAAAACAAATTATCATTCGAATGAGATAAATGAAAAACAAAAATATACCTTGACCGAGCTATAATTCGATTAGATTAGGACAAAAAACGTCTCTTCTCGCGATCCTCTTCGCAATTCTTAATCGACGCACGTACAATTGTATTAAGCCTCTAATTATCCTATACATAGCTGGAAGCGAGAAAAATAAACCACTAAAAGTTAAACGAAAATTTTTAAATGAAAAAACTCTATTATAGAAAAATGAATCTATTAAGATGAAGTATATTGAAAAATAAAACACGTCCGATATCACGGTCCCTCCTAACAACTTAGCCGGTAGCTTATATGGGGCAAAATTCCTGAACTGTCCCAGCGACCCGGCCGAGCGGCCTTTTTAAGCAAAATCTCTCAATTTCTAACTTGCCGGGAAAGCCACTAAACATACTTAGAAAAAATATGTGACATGGGTTTTCGATAGGAAATTACTTCAGCTTTCCGATGGTGAGGTCAAATTTTCCGAAATTTTCCATTTTCCCGAAAAAAAATGGAAAAATATATTTCAAAGTTGAATATCTCAAAAAACAACGTTTTTTTTCTCTTTTTTATGTTTCCAATCGAAAGAGGAGGTTTTTTTACGTCGAAAACACTATTTTTCAGCGTGTGCAACAACTGAAAATTTCGAGCTACAAGAGAGATTATAGTCGGCGCTCGACCGCGCGCCGCGGCCAGCGCGCGCCGTAGCCGCTACGTTCGGGTTTTGTGCAAATAACAATTACCAATTTATCTCAAAAAATTTAATAATAATATGTTTTCGATGTATTTTTTTCTCAGCTTTCCAATGGTGCTATCCAATTTTCCGAAATATTCCATTTTCACCCGGAAAAATCGAGAGTCAGTCATAAAACATTGAATTTCTCGATTTTTCCGGTGAAAATGGACAATTTCGGAAAATTGGATAGCACCATTGGAAAGCTGAGAAAAAAATACATCGAAAACATATTATTCTTAAATTTTTTGAGATAAATTGGTAATTGTTATTTGCACAAAACCCGAACGTAGCGGCTACGGCGCGCGCTGGCCGCGGCCGCGCGGTCGAGCGCCGACTATAATCTCTCTTGTAGCTCGAAATTTTCAGTTGTTGCACACGCTGAAAAATAGTGTTTTCGACGTAAAAAAACCTCCTCTTTCGATTGGAAACATAAAAAAGAGAAAAAAAACGTTGTTTTTTGAGATATTCAACTTTGAAATATATTTTTCCATTTTTTTTCGGGAAAATGGAAAATTTCGGAAAATTTGACCTCACCATCGGAAAGCTGAGGTAATTTTCCTATCGAAAACCCATGTCACATATTTTTTCTAAGTATGTTTACTGGCTTTCCTGGCAAGTTAGAAATTGAGAGATTTTGCTTAAAAAGGCCGCTCGGCCGGGTCGCTGGGACAGTTCAGGAATTTTGCCCCATATACAGGCCCTTTGCACGACGATGCACGCTTTCTTCGACGACGCGACGCAATGTGCCGATTGTCGCGATTTTTAAATTGAAAAAATAAAGAAAAGCGCGACACGACGCGCATTTCGTTCGTCGGCTGCACGCGGGTCTCTATATGGAATAGTCACTGTTTTTAAACGTATGTACTTGTAAGTATCTATTCGATCGAGTGCACAATCGTACATCTGTGTCTGTGCTCTTTTTTTTTCGTTGCTTTCCCTGCGATTCGAATGTTTCTTATTTTCTAGCCAAATGGATGCGGTACTCCGTTATACCCGTTTAAAAGCTCAACAGTTCTCGAGCTCCTCGATCGTTCGGGGAGCTTCGAGGAGCACACGAGAATAGAAATGGGCAGCTATATATCAGTGAAACAAAAAAAAAACAAAGGAAAAAAGGAAAAAGTAGGAAGATTCACGAGAGGAGACAAGATGTGCGATTGTGTTCCTTGACGTTAGACAGTCGTGTATAGTTATATCTATATATATGTATAACTTAGGGTAGATCGTAGAAGAAGGTATAAAAATCGATGTCGCGTTCGTCGTCCTACGAGCGGATACTTTTCGAATTCAGACAAATCCTTGTTTGACATTTTTTCTCTCTCTCTTCTTTAGCCTTTTTACCCATCCCTCTATTTTTTACATCGTCGTAGTACGAAATCGTTTAGTGCTTTACAAATACGCCTGTAAGTACGTACGGCTTTATATATCCTCCTTTTTGTTTTCAAAACATTTTTGACCCGATGTCTATTGTAGCATAAGTAGAATAAAAGGGAGAATTTTTTTTGAAAAAATAAGAAATAATAAATTTTCTTCTCACTATATAAATGTGAATTACCGTATAAATTAAGAGCAGATCTTAAAAAGAAACAAGTACGAATCTAAAATTTCGTATTCAAAGCTATGGCTGTGATTCTACATAATTAATAATCAGTACAGTTCGTATTGTCCTGCAGAAACGACACTACTCGTTGAATAAAAATTAATAGAAATATAACAAAAAAAAAAAAAACTATCTTGTAACATTAATTACGGTGTGTATAGGTAAATAATCGAACAGTTTCGTATATATACTATACGTAAGAGATAATTTTTTGATCAAAACCCAAAATAAAAAAAGTGAAAATACATAAATGTCTTTTGATCGTTGACTGTACTTGCATCGTTGTATATCGTACAAAGTAAGACGATTTTTCTTTTTTTTTCCCCTCTTTTTTATCCTTCGCGCTTACATATTATGACGTGCTCACGTTTACGCTCTTTCTCACTTTTACGATACATATAGTTTCGTTACGTTCCTTTCGTGTAATAGCACTCGCTATACGTGCCATTGTTACCATTGTCCAACCACCCCTCCACCCTCAAAGTACTCGTGCCAAATATTTTTATAATGTACATTTAAATGTATCATATATGGTATACGACATGTGTTTTTGTGAAATAATCGAGACAAGCGATTTTTTGATATCAATTATTATTTAGTCTCTGGGCCTGTTCTTCGTTTTCGTAATATGTACGCGTCTTACGTGAATTGTAAAATACAAATTTATACACACACACCAAGTACACCAAAGAGTCGACTTTTGCGTTACAATTACAAAAAGATGGTATTTACAATGTAATGTGATAGATGATAAGATGCAAATTTTTGTTTTGTAAGATAAAAAAAAAATACAAACAGAATGAGAAAGATCAAGGTCGCCCAATACTTTCAATCAAAGCTGTAAATAGTTCTTAAGATAAAGTATGAATGCTTCGCCGCATAATTGCGTATAATGTACTAAAAAAAATGAAAAAATTTTCTGTCTCGAGACTTCGATAAGTTATATCGTGACGATGTATTCGAGTGTAAGAAACATTTTTATAAATTTTGTCACCTCAAATGAGTTTTTTTACTAGTTTTTCGCTAGAATTCAATCGAAGGGTGTATGGAGGAATAAAAATGTATCGCGTTCGAAGTTTATTCAGTCTCTATACGTCGATTCCGTTATTTCCTTCGTTCTTTCGTTTCGAATAAATATGTGTAAATCTAATGTCGTAACGAAAAACAAAAATAAAAATGCCAAAAATAAATGTTACATTTACGCCAAATAAAACGCACAGAGCTAGTTTTTATTCAAATCCTTTCAAAAAAAAAAAAAAAAACAAAAAACAACGCACCAAACCTCTCCTTAACGAGCACGAATCCCTACATTAACGCTCGCGCGTTAATAAGTACAACTACAAGCCTGCGCCCAACGAGTTAAATATGTTGAAACGCGCGTGTCGCGCGTCAAAAAGTCAAGCGCGCTTGAAACCAAAACTACTGTAGTACTGCTGCTGCTGCTGCTGAGCCGAGAGTGCTCGGTCGCGGGGGGCAATTGTCACGTTTCTAAAGTTGCACCTTCCGCGCCGCGCGTACGTTGTATTCTTCCTCCGACCCCCCATCCAAAGCTGCGGCAGCTCGAGGCTTTCCACCTTTCGCGCGCAATGTGTGGCGCCTGCCCGAAATTCGTTTAACACCTCGACGAGCACTGAGCACGCACGCGCGCGCGCAAATATATATGCTTTACGTTGCCCGAGACTCTCTCTCTCTCTCTTTCGCCTCGAGTCCCTTTGATATAAGACAAACTCGGCTCGTAACAATGAAAAGGGGGAGAGAGAGAGAGAGAGAAAACGAGCGCGAACTTATACATACAAATTTGGTATGTGTGCGTGCGTACGAAATTCAGCGGGAAATTATAACTTTAACTTTGCAAGAAACTTTGACGACGATGAGAACGATGACGATGACGAAGAAGAGGAAGAAGATGAGGGCTTGCAATGGCGCGGTATATCGTTGCTTCGCTCGCGTTCTTGCGCTTTACCGAGCTTGAGCTCTCTCGGCGCATTGATATGGCTTGGGTACATAAGAATTTTTGCTGCTGCTACTGCTGCGGCTTCCGTGACGATGTTTCAAAAGGACTCGACTTTATTCTCGCTCGTCTTGGAATATGATCATTGTGTTGAAGAGAGAGAAGCCGTGTCGATGCCGCTGCATTGTATTAATATTTGAAAAGTTTAATAAGCATGAAATTGAGGTATGGAAGATACTCTTATCGTCCAGATGATATTTTATGAGCTTTTTGAATTTCTCTTGTCAAGTATAATTTTTTGATTTATTTGAGGCTATTGATTCATAGCTTGAAAAATCTATGCACTAAATGTTTTCTTCATTATCAACGAGTCATGTTTTGCCTGATCGGTAACAAAACATGTATTTTAATATTAAAAAAATGAAGTTTTCTTGATGAGGCTGTGAAGTTTTGCTTACATGCATGTGTTTAAAAAAAGTTTGTTTAAGGGGACCGACCAGTGTTAAAAGCTTGAATTCGAAAATAGCTATATAAATCAAAATAGTGAAATTTTCTCTTTTTGATAGTAAAATATCTTCATTTTACTGCTCTAATATGAAAAATAGAACTCTTTTTTTTCATAGCTGTATGCTCGTGAAAAAATGTCGGATAAATCGGTTTTCAGTGACGATATTTTTACACCCATGAATGTTAACCAAAATGGCGCGAGGATGCTTGACCACGGCAGCGTGAAATAAAGCAGAGCTTAAATGCCTTGTGTATAAGTAAATGACCTTGAAGCAAGTTTCCAAGAAAATTTTTTACTTGAATTGTTACGTTTCATGATGTAGCGTTTTGATATGAAAATAAATAATGAGGTAAAATCAAACCAATCAACGAAAATCTGTCAATCGCTGTTTTCGGTGCAAAACGCGATCGCTGAAAAAGAAACGGTATGGACTAAAGCATGGTGACTCCAATGCAGCGAGACCGATTCAAGTTGAAGAATTCGGAAAATGTATGTCCAGCTATCTATACTGAGATCATCGAGCCTGTCGTTTACGAGGGCGCTTATCGACAACTGACAACTTGATTTTGATATTTAAAAAATATGGAGTTCATCAATAACTCGAAAAATGAATGATCTGATGGTTATGTATGTAAGTTGCGCACTATCACGCAACGACTGCTACCCAAGAAAACATTAATTATTGCATTATTCATTTAAAATAATTGTCATTAATTCATTTGTCATTTGAACAATTAAATAAGTTGCTCAAAATATTATGAGTGTTTTTAGTTTATTCAATTGGACAAGTTGCATAATTTAATTAGTTGCTCAAATAATAATGAAAAAAATTATAGCATATTCATTATTGGTGATCTTTTTTTCTAAAATTGATTTTTTTTTTGAAAAAAGTTTCTTTTTGTAAAAAACAAAAACAAATGGCATTCCAGATACTATTTTAATTAACGTCTCAACTAAGGTATAAAACTACCATTTTTCAAAACGTTAACAATATTTGAAATAAATTGTGTAAGTTTCACATTTTTTATCGTCAATTGCGATATTCAAATACTGTCATTATGCTTCGTTCGTTTTGGCCCGAATAATTTAACGCATTACCGAGCGACATCTTAATTTCTCGGGATTCTTAAGCTTTGTTATTGTCTCGAGCCACCAGCAGTACGGTATTACGACACACAAGCGAGAATATCTGCCGGACATATTGACGGAGCGAGAATACGCCTTTTTGTATACACAACACACGAATGGCGGCGATGCTGCACAACGTATCGTCGCTGCAATAATTACTTGTGTATGTAATGTGCAATTTCAATATGAGCATTAAATCGTCGCATGAAAGTAGAATATTATGCAAAAAAAAATTTAACAATTCGACTCTTAGATTTCAATAAATCAGAATAGGAGGAGGAGTTGAAAGATGGAGGGGGAAAATTCACATACTAATGAAATCAAATATATACAGTAAAACTTCGATAATTAGAACTTCGATAATTCGAAATTCTCGATAATTCGAATTCAAGCTCTGTTTTTAGCGTTTTCAATGTAAATTCAATGTTTATTTACTTCGATAATTCGAACAATATCATAATTCGAAATTTTGATAATTCGAAATGAAATTTTGCATTTAGAGTCTAGATACCATATACATTTACTTCGATAATTCGAAATGAAAAACTGAAAAATTATTTACATTACACTGTAATGTATACGCAAGTATGTATCGTAAAAAACTTAAAACATTTTTATAGAAAAGAAATAGTCGCAAGAATGTTAGCAGGAATGAATGATTCGACACTTAACATCAAAATAGATGTAGTGGCAAGTAGAATGTTAAAAGCAGCATGGAATAAAGTCAAGCCTGAAACGATCCGTCATTGTTTTGGAAAGGCTGGATTTGCAATTACATTTGAACCATCAATACAGATAATTGAAGAAATTAATGAAAATTGGGATTGGGAAGAATATGTTTTTGTTGATGATAATGTATCAACATTTGGGGTATTAAGTGAGCAATAAATAATTGCTGATATTTTAAATAAAAACGGAAGTTGAATGAGGAATCATCTGATGATGACGAAAAAGGAGAAAAATTATCAGGAAAATCATTCCTACATCGAGTGAAGCAATCGAAAAGTTTGAGGGAGTGAGAGATTTCATCGAGTCTTTTGATGAAGAAGAAGATTCTGAAGATTTATTTTTTGCAATGAAAAAAGTTGAATCCTTTCTTATAAAAAAAAAACAAAAGCTGTTAGTTCAATCTAAATTTACATCTTATTTTGATTAAAATTGTGTTTACATATTAAATAAATAAAAATATCTGCGTTTTTCTATAATTCGAAATTTATTTAATTTGGCTTCTCCTTTACTTCGTTAATTCGAACTTCGTTAATTCGAAATTCTCGATAATTCGAAATTACAGCCTGTATTTAGGATTTCGAATTATCGAAGTTTTACTGTACCGACGAGTATTGGGTAAACTAAAATTTTTCACTGAACGGCACAACGAAATAATTGTTAATTCTGATTTTCAGTATAAACAAACACAGATACTTGTTACAAACGAAAACATAAGTATAATATTTTTGAATCAGATATTTAAAGTCAGTAGTGAAATGTATACTTCAAATAAGTAATTTTGACTTTTAACCCTACGGTCACATTCTTCAGTTGTGTAAGTTATCTATAACTAATCTTCATTTGTGAAAGTAAACGTCACAAAATATTCAAGAGAGATCATCGAAGAACAACAAAAATGGATATGACCAAAGAAAATAACTATGCTAGTGACTTACGACCAAAAACATTCGAAAGAGAAGATCATTCGGCTACACAAATAAAATCAGTTTACCAAGGACGAAAAAATTATCTACGCGATGTCAGCAAAAAAACGTTTGCGAAAGTATTAGATGTAAAGCATCATAACAAAATTGTTTGTAAAGAAAAAAAAGGCTACGCATGTGACGTATGTCAAGGAATATTTATTTCTAGGCAAAATTTAGTCAATCATTATAAAACTGTTCACGAAAAGAGAAAAGACTACGTTTGTGACGTGTGCCACAAAGCGTTTACACGTCTGAACTATTTGAAGGACCACCAAGTAGTTCATGGTGGACGAAGGTGCTACGAATGTGACGTATGCCAAAAAGAATTTTCATATCACAGCGGCTTGTCGAGGCATCAAAATATTCACGAAAGACGAAAGGATTACCAATGTGATGTGTGTCAAAAAGCATTTTTTCGTTCGGATACCTTGAAGCAACATAAAAAAACAGTTCATTATGGACAAAAAGACTACGTTTGCGATATATGCCATCAATCATTTACGCAGAAGGTCAATTTGATAGGACACGAGCAAAAAAATCACGAAAGACGAAGGGACTACGAGTGCGATGTGTGCAAAAAAAAGTTTACGACAAATATGTCTTTGTCAATTCATCAAGAAAGAATCCATGGAAGCCAAAAAGCGTGTGGAACCAATCAGCATTTGGCAGATCATCGAGGAATGGTTCGCAAAGGACGAAAAGACTATGAATGCAACAAGAGTCAGGAAGTATTTTCAGAGCAGAGCAACGTGAAGGAACATGAAAATATAGTTCAAGATGAACAAATAAAATATGTTCCAGATGTATGTATGGCAAGAGATAACTTGACTAACCACAAAGTAACTGATGACGACGAACAAAACTACTTCGAATTACATAATGTATTTCGAAAAAAGTTTTGTAAAGGCCAAAAAGGTTATGGCAGCGATGTCTCTATCTTAAAAAGTAATGAGTCTTAATTTGAAGTTCGTATTTTACGAATGTGCTGAACGTCAAAATTCATTCAAATATAGAGACGAAATTCGATCGCTTTCACGGTATTATGCTGTCATCGAAAGCCCATACGTTTTATTTTTTATTGTATTAATAACTGAAATAATCACTTTGCCAATTTTGAGTTTATATCTAAATTGTAAACAACGATGAATTCATTAATATGTAAATATCGATACGTGACGTTTATAGTGTAAATGCATAAAATGTGGCACAAGATTTAAATGCAAGTCAGGTTTTCAACTCACTAATGCACGGTAGTGCACCAGAAAATTTGTAAATGTGCCTCGCGCAATAAAAATTCACGTATAAATGTTTTCTAATAAATAAATAATATTCATAAGATATATTTTATACACTCCACGTGGTTTTTTTTATTTCTCTAATTTTTTATCAAATTTATTTTTCTAATTCAAGGTAGCTTATAATTATGTTTTGAAATTTCAAGAGGCACATCAATTTTGCCTCTCTTCCAAATATGCCAAGTGGTATGTATTGTATGCAATCAATTTTGTACAAATTTTATAAAAGTTATATACAAATATAAATATTTAAAAAAATATAGTCGACTCGATCGAGCCGAGCTTTATCGAGTACTCGCACACCCCTCGCTTCAATTTTACTTGTATATTAGACGAGTGTTGTACAATGCACCACAAGTATTTATTATGATGAAAAAATCTACTTTCCCCTGTTTTCATATACGATAGTAAGGATTAGTAAAATTTTGTCGGTAACAGTGTATACTGTAGAAACATAATTTTTTAATCCTTCGATTTGTTCCGTTTATTCGTCTCGGCATGAGCGACTTATAAGTGACGCGAAGCAAGCTCTCGAGACTTTTCATTTGCCACAACGCGTGAAAGCTGCGATGAACCTATTGTATAAACATGAATTTTACTTATCGCTCTTAACGAAGGAGCGAAATACCCGGGTTCGTGAATCAGCTCTCTCTCTCTCTGTCACGGACGCAGAAATCGCAACCAAAGTGATTTTTCTTTCCAGGCTTTCAAAGCTACTCCGCACGGCTTAGCTACTAGCTACGTACGTACCTTCATATATAATTATTTCTTCTGCGCTTTGTAAAATTAATTTCACCGAGGGCAGAGCCAAAGCTAATAAAACGAGCTGCAATGGCTTGTAATCGACTTACGTAAAAAGATTTCGTGCGCTCGCGAACCTCTTCCACCTACTATCCGCACCAACTGTGTAATAGTGGTACATTATATATATATCGCGACGATGAAGACACAATTCGAGGCTCTCGGCGCGCGCGCCATGCATAATCCAACTCAAAGGGTCATTAGGCGCATCCGTTGCGCGCAATTAGTTCGAAAACACATTCTGCAGGCATTAATTCAAGGACTTACGACTCTTGACGAGACCCAACATCGTTATATATATATATGTTGATGTATATATTTGTGCCTGTGTGCGAGTGTGTGCAAGCCGTTGTCGACTGCGCGTGTCTACATATTTATACCTATATAGTATGTATCATCCTTGGCAAATGGTTTTCGCCAAAGCACCGCGCAATCGATTTTACCGTCTCTCTCTCTCTCTACATACCGTCCGCGTATACGACTTTGACTTCTATTTCGTTTGCCGACTAGTCGGACTACGTATATAGATATATATATATCTGTTCATGCGACTTCAAAGCTTTTCCTCGGGCTGAGCTCTCGCCCAAGAGAAGAGTGACTTTAAACCGATGCGCTGCTCGTCTCTCTCTCTCTCTCTCTCTTCGAATCGACTTGCGCCGCGTCGCTGTGTATTTGCACTCGATTCTCATGCGCGCACACAAAATGCGTCGCTCCGAGTGCGCTTCTAGAGATAGAGAGAGAGAGAAGAGGCTGTAGAGCTTTTCGAATTGCAATGTTTATTACGTTCGCTCGGCATCAAGCTCCCTGGGTTGCTTCTTTTTGTTCCTTTTGCCAATTCGACGTTGTATACGCGTGTGTACAGGCATGCGCGTGTAACTAGCACGCAGCCGGACGCACGCAAGCCGTTTTATCATATTTCTTAAGGGGGGAAAAGTACCTAAAATCTCAACAAAGAAAAATTTTTTTTTTATTGTCTTATTCGATAGGGTTTTTTCTCATCTTTCCAATGCCGTGATAAAAATTTTAAAATTTCAACTTAATCGCGAGGTACAGCCTATTTATTTGCAGATGCTTTTATGATTATTTTATTAAAATTGAATAAAAAAATGTTACGATATAGTTACGCTATATCCTCGCATAACCGAACTTGCAGGCAACGTGCGAGTGCGCGAGGCCCGACTTCGCGTCCACGTAGTTCGCCTCGAACTTGTTCTAGATCACGAAGAGCTCGCGGACTTTGGTGTCCGACACAGCAGCGGCTTGCCGTCGTCAGCATTGATGATTCAACTAGTCACCACTAGGTGGCGTCGACTCAGATCGTCGCTCGCGCAGTAGAATAAGACTAGTTCTAGGCACATAAGAGAGTCGATATCACGGCATAACAAATACGTAAGAAAGCTAGTAACAGCTTACTCAAGCGTCGCAGTTGAAGAAGACTTGGCTTCTAGCTAGTAATAAAAAATAATGTGTCGAAAACACTGACAATGTATTGGGCCAAACGCTCAAAAAATGAATTGTCGAGCTATGCGTTCTTCGTCAATAAGGAAAAAACTTTGCTGATTATAATATCAACAAGCTTAGTCCTATGAGTTTTTTTTAATTTGTTATTCTTGTCGTAGTGTGTAATAATACTTTTACCTTCACAATTGTCGCTTAATACTTCTCTGATATTTTCCAATTTATGTAAAATTATCAGATTGTGTGACGGTAAATTCCCCGTGCTCACCGCCTTCACGGCTTTTTCCTTGGTCTGGTCGACTTTGCCGATGAACGGCGCGCCAGACGAGCGGATGCTCGTCGCCGACCAGAGTCCGGCTAGCTAGATGGAAAGGAAAGGGCACGAAAAATCTCGTGCGGTCGTCAGGGACGTGGACTCGACTCCCCTCCGAGAGGTGACGCCGACGGCTAGGGAGCGGGGACTCCGTTGTTCTGCTACACTGCACCTAAACGAAACCGCACCTGCAAACGGGAGAAATCGCGAGAGAGAGGAAAATGATAAGAATATCGACTCTCAAGACTCGAAAAATACTCGCGTCGGCGCGCCGCCGTGGCCCAGCGAGCCCGACTCCGCTGTGGCCTCGTTCCGCTGTTGTACCTGAAAAATACAGTGTGACAATTTTACATTCCGCGTTATACAGCGTTTCGCTTCTCGCAGCCGACGGCGCAACGTCACAATTGTCAATCGGTTGGTCCTCAGTGTTGACTTCCAATAATGGGCGTTTGGCCGGAGATTCATGTTCAGTGGGGACAGTGGATCTTCTTTTGGATGAAGAAGCTTCTCCCAACTCAGAATCAAACTTTTCACTGAATTTTTCTTTAAATGTAAGTTGATCCCCAATTATAGGTATTAATTTTTCCAGGTATTGGTCGTTCAATTTTGTAAAGATTTTTTCATTGATCTTTCGAGCTGAAACATACATAGCAAAGAGCAATTAATGATTAATATAAAGGTTGAAATGAAAAAATGTTTAAAAAAAGTAAAAGTAGAGTAGATCTCACTACAGTAGATCTCAGACTCTGACGAGTTATCATCATTGTTGTGGCGTCTTCGCACGAGTTGCCAGTCTTCGAGGTTTCTTACCAAGTCTCTTTCCCTTATTTCCTCTTCCGTACCCCGCGTAAAAATTTTTATGTCTGTCTGAGCTTCGCACAAGTTTACCAAGACTTACCTGTTGGTAACTTGTGCAAAGTTTGTCATTGGGACATGATATATATTTTTTTTTGAAAATTACCAACGTTTTTCAAAGTAATCCCAAGTTCAGATGAAGTTGGTTTAACTTAAATCACATTTATGTTGCAATGCACGTTGTGGCTTTCTAGGCACACAATAAATTTTTGATTCTTCCTCGGATTCCTCAAGTAACTGAGCAATTTCCTTTGCAAAAGATTAATCACGAAATAGTGATCGCAAATAATCGGTCACTCGCCAAGCCGTTACAGGTAAACGATTAAATTGTTCTTTGTTGAAGGTATTTCGTGCCATTTTGCCCTTTGTTCACTGTTAATCGTAACAAACCACTTTTTCACTAGGTTATATATTGACACAATGTTATTTGGAGGTTAGGTGATCGATGTGTCGGAGCTGACTCCACGTCGGTGACTGACGTTCAGAGCGTTAAGTAATTCGCAGCTGATTTAAGACGAGGAGGCGCTAGTCGTTTGTTTGAACTAGCCAATGGAGAGCGTTGTCTGTTATGTAACGGTGTTTGAATTGGTCGCTTATATGATGCTTCAACTGCTGTCGCAATATGTTAGGTTATACGTCGTTATGAGTTCAGTACTTAAAACTATCTCGATCAGTGCGGATGTAAGCGGTTAGTTTAGAGTATGAGTAATCTCAATACTGTGGGATTCATAACTGCTGTGAAATTGGAAGATTTACGTTCGGGTTCCGGATCAGCTTATTACGATCTGAGAAAAATAGTACTCGCGTGTGAGTTTGGAATTAGTGAAAATCGCAAGTTTAGTGTTAATGATTACGATACATTTCTTAGGTCGTATCCCTCGTATAAAGATAAATATTTTTTTGAAATTATAACTCGAAGGAGTTGTTTATATTTTGACATTGAATACGACAAATTAAAATATAGTGTAAAGTCAGTAAATGTGTCCAGTGATATAATTAAACTCTTACGTTCATTTATATCAACGTGTCAAGGTCTAAAAGACCTAGCCAGTAATTACATTGTGTTGGATGCATCCGATTGTAACAAATTTTCCTTACACATCATAGTGCGATTATTTGACTTGTCTGGTGTGGAACAAATATTTGTCGATGATTGTGCACCGTTAAAATTGTTCATGACGTAGTCGACACTTTGGTCTAGAATAGTATAACTATGAGTCTTCGATGTATCCGAACAAAAGTGTCGACTTCGTCGACACTTTGGTCTGGAATGGTATAACCTTGGGTTGTTAATATATCCGAACAAAAGTGTCGACGTAGTCGACACTTTTGATTGGATTCGTCAAATATGCCCTCATCTAACATATTCGGACCGAAGTCAATCTGAAATATAGGTTCTTAGATGTTTTCAATCATCGTCAATAACTATCTGAAATATAGGTTCTTAGATGTTTTCTCGCTAACTTTTATGTATGAGGCTTTATCTTGTCGAGTGAACTGGAATATGATTATAGTTTTATAAACAATCTGGCAGTTTTTTAAATATTTTGGAGTCTGTATTCAATCAATAAGCTAACAAGTCTTAGCGTGTCCTTAAGCGACTCTCCTTTCACTTGCGAGATGAAATCGCAATGTAACACACTTGATTTCGGGCAAGAGGATAAAAACAGCACTGAAGCTTGAATGCGTGTATAAGTTAACAATCTGAAATATATTTTCTCAGATGTTTTCTCGCTAACTTTTATATATGAGACTTTTGCTTGTCGAGTGAACTGAAATATGATTATAGTTTTATAAACAATCTGGCAGTTTTTTAAATATTTGGAGTCTGTATTCAATCAATAAACTAACATTCTTAACGTGTGCTGAAGCGACTCTCCTTTCACTTGCGAGATGAAATCGCAATGTAACACACTTGATTTCGGGCAATAGGAGAAAAAAAGGACTGAAGCTTGAATGTGCGTGAATAAGTTAACAATCTGAAATATATTTTCTCAGATGTTTTCTCGCTAATTTTTATAAATGAGACTTTTGCTTGTCGAGTGAACTGAAATATGATTATAGTTTTATAAACAATCTGGCAGTCTTTTAAATATTTTGGAGTCTGTATTCAATCAATAAACTAACAAGTCTTAACGTGCTTAAGCGACTCTCCTTCTCATGCGACCTGGAATCACAATGTAACACACTTGATTTCGGGCAAGAGGAGAAAAACAGCACTGAAGCTTGAATGTGCGTGAATAAGTTAACAATCTGAAATATATTTTCTCAGATGTTTTCTCGCTAACTTTTATATATGAGACTTTTGCTTGTCGAGTGAACTGAAATGATTATAGTTTTATAAACAATCTGGCAGTTTTTAAATATTTTGGAGTCTGTATTCAATCAATAAACTAACAAGTCTTAACGTGTGCTTAAGCGACTCCTTTCTCATGCGACCTGGAATCACAATGTAACACACTTGATTTCGGGCAAGAGGAGAAAAACAGCACTGAAGCTTGAATGTGCGTGAATAAGTTAACAATCTGAAATATATTTTCTCAGATGTTTTCTCGCTAACTTTTATATGAGACTTTTGCTTGTCGAGTGAACTGAAATATGATTATAGTTTTATAAACAATCTGGCAGTTTTTTAAATATTTTGGAGTCTGTATTCAATCAATAAACTAACAAGTCTTAACGTGTGCTTAAGCGACTCTCCTTTCTCATGCGACCTGGAATCACAATGTAACACACTTGATTTCGGGCAAGAGGAGAAAAACAGCACTGAAGCTTGAATGTGCGTGAATAAGTTAACAATCTGAAATATATTTTCTCAGATGTTTTCTCGCTAACTTTAAATGAGACTTTTGCTTGTCGAGTGAACTGAAATATGATTATAGTTTTATAAACAATCTGGCAGTTTTTTAAATATTTTGTAGTCTGTATTCAATCAATAAACTAACATTCTTAACGTGTGCTGAAGCGACTCTCCTTTCACTTGCGAGATGAAATCGCAATGTAACACACTTGATTTCGGGCAAGAGGAGAAAAACAGCACTGAAGCTTGAATGTGCGTGTATAAGTTAACAATCTGAAATATATTTTCTCAGATGTTTTCTCGCTAACTTTTATATATGAGACTTTTGCTTGTCGAGTGAACTGAAATATGATTATAGTTTTATAAACAATCTGGCAGTTTTTTAAATATTTTGGAGTCTGTATTCAATCAATAAACTAACAAGTCTTAACGTGTGCTTAAGCGACTCTCCTTTCTCATGCGACCTGGAATCACAATGTAACACACTTGATTTCGGGCAAGAGGAGAAAAACAGCACTGAAGCTTGATGTGCGTGTATAAGTTAACAATCTGAAATATATTTTCTCAGATGTTTTCTCGCTAACTTTATATGAGACTTTTGCTTGTCGAGTGAACTGAAATATGATTATAGTTTTATAAACAATCTGGCAGTCTCTTAAATATTTTGGAGTCTGTATTCAATCAATAAACTAACAAGTCTTAACGTGTGCTTAAGCGACTCTCCTTTCACTTGCGAGATGAAATCGCAATGTAACACACTTGATTTCGGGCAAGAGGAGAAAAAAGGACTGAAGCTTGAATGTGCGTGAATAAGTTAACAATCTAAAATATATTTTCTCAGATGTTTTCTCGCTAACTTTATAGAGACTTTTGCTTGTCGAGTGAACTGAAATATGATTATAGTTTTATAAACAATCTGGCAGTTTTTTAAATATTTTGGAGTCTGTATTCAATCAATAAACTAACAAGTCTTAACGTGTGCTTAAGCGACTCTCCTTTCTCATGCGACCTGGAATCACAATGTAACACACTTGATTTCGGGCAAGAGGAGAAAAACAGCACTGAAGCTTGAATGTGCGTGTATAAGTTAACAATCTTAATATATTTTCTCAGATGTTTTCTCGCTAACTTTTATATATGAGACTTTGCTTGTCGAGTGAACTGAAATATGATTATAGTTTTATAAACAATCTGGCAGTTTTTTAAATATTTTGGAGTCTGTATTCAATCGATAAACTAACAAGTTTTAGCGTGTGCTTAAGCGTCTTTCCTTTCGCATAGTGAACTGTGATCGCAAAGTTACACACTTGTGTATGCTTTTGAAATTTATTTTAAATGCCGAACGTTATTTTATATGTAGGCTTCAACTCCTGAAAAAAATTAACATCAATCTAAAATCTTTTGATGTTGTTTTTTATTTTGATGTTTACTCAAGCTTTAAAAAAAATACTCTGGTACATTCAATTTTAAATATGATACGTTTTTTAATAAATCAAATTATTGTATTTGACTTTGAATGTAGAGTAAGAACTATTAAAATTTTAAGTAAATATTATGTAATAATGGGTTATGAGCAGCACTTTAAAAAATATATCGATATAGCCAATGAATATTCTAGCAGCGACGATTGGTTTTTTTGATATTTGGTTAATTAGATTTTTGCGACAGCTGATTAATTTTGGAAAAATCAGAAAAATATCAATTTTAGGCCTCTGAAAAGGGTTATATAAGGCACCAAATATTCTAAAAAATGTCTTAAACATTCCTCACATGCCGAACAATGTGTTCATTGTGTTAGATATAGTAAAAAAATTCTGACCAGTTGAGTTGACAGAGAATTGGCCATATATTCATGAAATCCATGAGCATGTGTGGTTACTGCGCTTTCACGCGCGGGCGCTCTGACACCACCTCTCCACCGAACGCCGTCCAATCATAGCGCGCTAAGCAATTGGGCGCTACTAAATACTTACGATCCGCAGTCCATACGGATTACGGACGGACGCTCGACATCGCGTCCTTAACTTGCCTAAAGAAGTTTCACTTCAAGAACATTAATATTATTTAGAAAACTCGAATAAAAAGTCTCGCGATGCGGTGTGGTCAGGGTGGCATGCGGCGACGACGTCCCTCGATGCGCTTCGCACGCTACAAGCGCTTAAAGCTTCTGCGCAGTAATATAATATATACCGACGTGCGGCTCCGCGTGCGCATTCGAATACGGGCATTATGATTTATAGCCGCCGAGATCGGTTTTTTCTCTCCCCCTCTATATACCCATGAAACAGTCTTACGTCACAGACGAAATCCACTCGTTCTTCAATTTTCGACTTTTATGCGCTCGCGCCCGGCACATTACCTTTTCGATAAGCTCCTCTATCTACCTCCCCACGGGGGTGTACGTATACATATATAAGGTATGAAATATATTTTATAACTTTTCGTGCGTTATTTGATGAACGACGTCGCGAACGGCAAGGAGGCAAGAGCTCACGCACCCATAGCCCACGCAGACAGACGGATAGATGCAGCGGCGCGCGAATAAGAGAATCGGTTTCTTTGCCATTCAATGTTTCTTCTCTACCCCCCGTGCAGACGTTCATGCATGTATGCATGCGAGAAAAGAGCATACATGTATATAAGCGCAAATATAGCTCTCCAGCTCCTCATATATACGTGTATATACGACAAATCGTTAGATAAGGTGTATGTGCGTGCGTGTGTGAGTACGAGCGCAACGGCAGGAGCTTTATACTTTACGATATCGACTTTAGCGAAGAAGAAGAAGAAGGGCGAGTATGAGGGCGCAAAGTCGAGTCTAATCACACGCGCAGCTCTCTGCGTATAGCCGAGCGCTGCACCTTATATAGAGCTGTGCTCGACTCAAATACGTAGATTTGCGATTATATATAGTTTAGCCAGCGAGTGCACGTTATGGCTGGTGTGTGCAGCAAGTTCGTTTAATTTTCCTCACGGGTATCGTTGCAGCTTCTTTTTTTTTCATTCTATTTCGGAGAAATTTAGAGTTTCGCATGCATTGGCCGATTTTAAGAGACGAGCTGCAGTTTCCCGGATAAATTATGAAAAGTATATAAGCGCGTGCTCGAGTTATTTTACAATTTTTTTTTTTTTTTTGACTTTTAGATTCGAGAGAGAGAGAAAAAAAGATGGGAATATAGAGACACGAGTATATAACGTATTAAGCTCGTATATATAGGCGAGCTTTAGCGAGCTTCCAGTGTATATAAAGTCAATCCGAGGAAAAGAAAATTTTAAATTACGAATAAAAAAAAAGGGAGTAGGAGATACGGACGAGATAGAGAGCTCAAAACCGTAAAGGGATTTATTACCTATTCACTTTCGGGAACAAAACAGACGTACACACACATACATACACACACACGGACAGAGAGCCGCCTCGCGTCTAATCAAGAAACGAGGCGAACTTCCTCGCTAATGCTATTGAGCCATAAAATACAAAGGGAGGAGAGGGAGAAAAGCTTTCGCGATTGGACCGCGTCGTATGCCGCGCGCCGTGATACAGAGAACGACGCACTGCACTAGACTACTGCTCGTTGTCGTCGTCGTCGTCGTCGTCGAATGGCTTTTCGCAGCCCACGCGCAATCTATCAAAGGGCCATTGTCAAAGCATTGGCAGTTTATCGCGGAGTTAAAGCGCCCGGGCCGCTTGCGCGCGCGCCAACATCAAACGAGATTATCGGCTGCGCGAGCTCGAGGTACGACGTAATAGACTCGAGGCTTCGAGCACACGAACACCCGAGGCAAGTACATATATACTCGAGCGTCGATCCAAATCGAAATATACTACTGAAATCGTAAGCTCTCTCCCCTTCCCGCCTGCCTGCACCTGTCAAGAGAGTTTCGCTAAACTATACCACTGCTACTACTACTGCTGCGGATGAATCTTCCAACTCCCGTGTATACATGTATACGCGCGCGATATAATTCCCCCGGACTAATTGATTAAGGCGTAACGATCTATTATCCGTGTAATCCCGGCAGTAGTGCTCGCGCGCGAGCTTCGATTTGATAGACGCGCCCTTACGCTGCGTACGTATAGCTATAAGTATCTTTGTGCAGCATCAGCAGCAGTAGTAGACGTGAAATATAGGTATACGCGCGCTTTTCTTTCTCTCTGTATATATAAATACGAATGGCCAATGTGTTGTTGGAAAGCAGCTCTCAGCGCGCGCGCGAAAAACTTTTTTTTTCTCTCTCTCTCTCTCTCTGTTGTACGCGTGTCAGCCGCCAGCATCGCGCGCGCCGTGATTTCCAAATGACACTGCGTTCCTTTCTTTCTTTCTCTTTCTCTTTCTTATTCTTTCTTTTTTTTTTTAGTCGTCGAGCCCGCACACACACACACACACACACACACCTCCGCCATTCTTTTTGAGCCAAAGGATCGTAAATAAGACAAGTTTGTAGCGCACGGGCGCGAGGAGGAAAGAAAGGAACGAAAATAAAAAAAAAAAAAAAAAGAAAGGGAGAGCGAGAAAAATCACGAAAATCTCCATTAGAACTAAAAGCCAAGTTTTTCCAGGCATCGCGGTGGCAACAAGCTTACACCGCTCTTTCTACCTTTTTTTTCTCTCTCTCTCTGTCTCGCTCTAATATTTTTAATCCGGTAAAAAGCGGGGAGAACGAATGCTCTCCTTGGAGTAGAAGTTTTCCACTTTGACAATTATTACCCTGCGCGCGCTCGCTCGCTCTCTCTCTCTCTCTCTCTCTCTCCTGTCCCGCGTATACAGGCTCTGGCAGGCAGACTCTCATTTTTTTTTCTCTTTTATTTTCCGAATCGCGCGCGGAGAAATTTTCGAGCTGTCGGTTGCCAGCCACGCGCCTGCCTGCTGCCTGCACGCTGGGGTCTCTATCTTCTCTCTCGCACGCCGTAACTTATGCATTATTTCGGAAAAATTTCCCGAGCAATTTTTCAACGGCGCGAGAATCCGTGCGCGCGTATACACACGCACTGCACACACACACATAAGAGAGAAAGTGCGAGACGGGTGCAGCGGCGGCACATATTATACTGCAGCCAACGAAAATGGATCATTTTTACTTTGCCCCATGGCTGGCTGGGCTGGAGAGAAAAAAAAAAGAGAAGGTGGAAGAGAGAAAAAATGACGCGTGCTTTCGTGCGCAAAAAAAATGGAACGCTCTCACTTTGCGGGGGGCGTCCATCTCTTCATCTTCGTTTATGTATATACTCGCAGCTGCGAATTTATGATCTTATATTATATAATATACAGGGAGTCGTTGTGTACCTGCAGTTCGGTAGCAGCATCAGCAGCAAAAGTTATACAGAGAGAGAGAGAAAAAAAACTACGAAGGAAAATATAGGCTGCGTTTCGGTTACAGCCCCACGTGTGCATATAAGGTGGAATATATAAAAAAAAAAAAAAAAATAGGAAATATACGATTTTCGGGCGCAATATGTACATCTATTAGAAGGAAAGTCGGGTCGGATATTATATATACCTATACATGCGGATACGTGCCACGTACAGCGCGCGGAGAGCGAGCGAGGGATAATATTATTTTTTCTTCAGGTCGCAGAGCGCGGTAAGACGCGACGATGAAAGTAGGTTGAAATTAGCATACGCACACGGTTTCTATTATATATAAGACGAGCTCGAGCAAGCGTATATCGCATGCATTTGCCGTATATATGCGACGGAACAAATGTGCCTTACAAAATGTGTGCTCTATACTTTTTCACGCGTGAAGCGAGAGAGCAAAGAAGACGAAAAAAAATATATACATATAGGTGCAGGCAGAAACAAGCCCCGAAAAAAAAGGATCCACTGCACACTGTGCACGTGGATATATATATACATGTAGAAGGGGGGACAATGTGCAGCGAGAGAAAATACATAATGCGCGCAACAGCTTCAAGGGAATAGAGAGAGAGAGAGAGAGAGAGAGAGAGAACGTGAAAGGCTCCGTGGAGCATAAAACTTGGCTTATATACACAGGGAGCTGTGCAGCGAGAGAGCCTCGAACTGCCGGAGAGGAGGAGAGTAGCTTAGACAATGGGCTTGTCGCCGCCGGGACGTTTTCACGAGACATTTGCCACTTTCCTGTTGCTTTTTTTCCGCCTCTCTCCTTCGAGCTCGAAGAATAAGAAGACGACGCGTATAGAGAGAGCTGCGGAGCAGAAAACGTGGGGGGACGGAGGAGAGACAACGAGCCTCGAGGACGACGAGGCGCATTCGGTCGGTATATATAATGATAATATACCCGTTGCGCGCACACATCCGTCGTACGTACGACTCGAGTCGCCGAGGGGCGATTCTGGTTAATGAAGTCTGCCGAGGTCTCCGGTATATATGTATACGTGTGTACTCAACAATGTGACGATATATACCAGGGATCCTTTGACGGATTCTCTACTCCTCCGACGTACGGTCAATTTTCGGGACGCAACGGTAGACAGCAGCAGCAGAGAGCGGATATTGAATCGAGAAATTATATATATATATATAGGCCGGGATGAGATGAAATAGAAAAAGAAAGAGAGAGAAAAGAAAAGAGGCCGAAGATATAGAGGATTATATTCGAAGCCTAGAGTACACACGAGAACGAAGCGACAGAGTCAAGGATCAAAGCCGCAGCGAGATGTATAGCGATGGATGGAGGGGGAGCGATTTATTCGATCATCGCTACGAGAACGACTTTGTACATCGCATCGAACGTTTATAATTTCTATCGTAGGAAAAGAGATCGATACAAACGCACGACTACACACGGACAAATCCCTCACCGATATAATAATAACGAAGAGCTCTGCGGCGCGAGTGTGTATATAATCGGCGCGCGAAACTGTCTGACGCAATCTTGACTCAATCCCCTGGTATTATATACAGTTCTCTAGAAAACAACGCGAATTGCGTATGCACAGTTTAGTTGCGAAACCCCGAGCAGCGGAGCGCATTATCGTGCGCGCTATATATGTGCATCCGCGAAACACAGAATTGAGCTCTCTGGAAGCTGCTCTTATATACAAACCGAACTGGTGGGCTCTTTAATTCAAACTTTATAGGACGCGTACAGTTCTATTTCGCCTCTGCAATCGGTTGAGTAAGAGAGAGAGAGAAATGCTGTCTGCAGTATATAACCTACTTTGCTTTGATTAGTCGATCGCGAACTCCGTAAGGTCTTCGTTCCGTCGAGTTTCGAGTTAAAAAAAAATCTTTTCTTCTTTGTTTAATTATTCCGCGAATCGATTGTCGCACTCGGGCAGAGAGAGAGGGAGAGAGAGAGAAAGAGAGAGTGGCAGCTAGCTAGCTGCTCGGCACACGCATCGGCAGCTCGAGAGACTTTTGCTGCTGCTGCGGCATCAGCCATTTCATCTATACGAGCATAATCTCACTGCAGTATAAGTTCGACGTTGCGCTGCGCTAAACAAACAATCGCTATCCGCGCGCGCGCGCGCGAGAGAGAGAGAGAGAGAGAGCTGGGCCGGGATCTTGGCCCCGGGATTTTCGATCTTCGGCTCGCTCTTTGAGTGTTGTTCAAAGAAAGCGAGCGAGCTGCTGCTGCCACGTGCATAAGCTGAATTATTTACCTCCTCCCGATCGCGAGGAGCTGCTGCTGCTGCTGCATACACCCGGGAAGAGAGAGAAAGAGAGGAAGAGCTATAGAGCTACTGGCTCAAAATCGAATTGGCTCTTTGTTGATACGATCGTCGCGCGTACTCGGGTTTAGGATCGCAGGCAATGGCGACGGGCTCTCTATTATCTGCGATTCTGGGAGAATTAGACGAGCCACTGGTTGATTTAACTGCGCGACGGTGTGCAGAAGCGGGGACAATCGGATAGAGAATCGAGATTTCGAAGCCCGATAACAATGACCTATGATGAGATTTTATAGCTTTTCACAATTGCGAGCGATGGTTAGAGACGAACGATAACATTTCAATTTTGAAAATATTGACATGCAAATAAATGTGAAAAATTATTTTTCTTCGCTTCGATGAATTCGATTTCACGTAAAAGCATTTACATGTGTTCTAACGTGACTTGAGTTATATTTAAATTTTGATTTACGCGAGGATAGAGATACTTCATCTACTTTTACACGTGTATTTTCATTTGGAAATGTGAATTTAATGAAATTATCGTCGTTCGTACTCAGACATGAATCTAATTACGTCGCATTTATTACCAAATGACAAATTCTGTCGTAACTACACAACTTGGAGATTGAAGCACATGTACGAAATTGTTTTCAATCGTACATGTATATATTTCGACGTTGAGTACGACAAGACCAAATACAAAGTCTCCACGACGAATGTCGGTGAAATCATTTTGGAGTTGCTGTATGATTATCTGAAAAGTCACGACGTATTAAGAAACTTTCAAACAAAGGTTCTAATATTAGATTCAAGTAACGACTTTAAATTCTCACAGCATATTATTGTACGCCTGTACCATCAGAACGTAGAATATATATTTGCGGATCCAGACGGAAGGCCATTGCAGTGGTTTATGCGTGGCTTCAGGGATTTTTTGCACACTGTTGCCGCTGACCCAAATCACCCGTTATTCATACTGTTAGGTTCGATAGTAAAAACTTTGCGAACCACAAGTTTCGCTTTGACAAACGAAGACGCGGACGAGAAAGAATTCGAAAATATAATTTGTAAGTACAAACTTAGTTTTGCAGATTAAGCGCCTGAATTACTTTTATTGAATCGACCTTTTTTATAGGTTTACACGCCGCCGCAATTTTGGAAGAATCCCAGACCCCTCTGAAGGATTTGATCATAACCAACCTTATCATTGACTTCGAAGTATATAAGGCCAGTCAGCAGTTTCGGATCTTTGGTTCTACCAAAAGATTAAAGGACCGACCTTTGAAATATTTTTGGTCAAGTTGCGAACTAAGAGATATTTTACGGTTTTCTTTGATAACGATTCCATCGACGCAAAAGCCGAAATTTATTTATCACGGGGTACGCGAAGTAATTTGCAGCGATATCCTTCAGGCCGGACGAATAGTTACAACAACCGACGGAACCATATACAAATCCAACGGATTCGGGATTCAAATATCTCGAGATTTCAGCGAGGACGAAAAAGCAATTTTGAAATTGGCTTTAGAGAAGATACGGAGGACCTTACCTGACGTAACCGTCACAAGAATATATCATACGATTAATGACTTCTACGGTAATAAATACTACAATCTATCGACGACAGCTTGTTTGTTTGGCAAGATTCACAAACGAGATAAACCTTATCTTACTATACATTCACAAACACTAACGACCGTTTACCATTGTCGGCAGTGTCCGCTTAACGAAAGACACATAGTATTTAAACTCAATGACAATGGAAGTTGTGATGCAGTAAATACATCAGATGCTCCGCTGCCCGGTGAGCCCCTGTGTGATCGTTGTCGTCGGCCAATGATAATTTAAATATAGGAAAGTACTTGACGGTCGTATTTATGTTTTTCATGTGAGCGCGACGAGCGAAGGATAGAAGACCGTTGGCAGCTTGTCAACACGTGGTAGTAGAGAGACAAGTCAGTTGCCTGTGAATCGGCAAGATTGCACGATAGTGTACGGCGAGCTGTACGTAGCTTATATAGACTTTGTGTAAGTCGTGTGTGCGATACGTGGTGTGTGTGTGTGTGTGTTACGCGACATCCAGGGTGACCCCTCTGGATGTTTAGGTCGACTCTTGGTCGAGCTCCACGGGTACGAGTACCCTAAGCCCTCTGTGTGAGGAGTGTGGCCGGCTCGACGAGAGCTCGAGTGCGTAGAGTGTGTGTGTTCCGGTGGCCAACGAGGAAGTCAACCATTGCCACGCCAAGGAGGACAACGAGGCATCCGGATTTACAATTTCTTATCGTGTTGCAGGAGGAGCACCCGTTCAGACGACCAGCAGTCCCGGAAGCGGAGCTAGTGGGGGTGAGTCGGGCAACAAGCTAGCTGTTACGCAGTGTTGGTCTCCTCTAAGCCTCGCGCTCGACGTGTCGCTGCGCGAGAGTGCCGTCGACAAGTCCTCGGGCCTACTCGGCTCTGTATTGTTTGATAGAGCGATTAATAAATAGCTTAGTTATTGAACATTCGAGTCCATTACTTATTGCATGAATGAGCCCGAGTTCCCCGCTTATTATTTCATCTAGGTATTGAACTCTCGGATTCACGATGGACGGACCGACGACGAAGGGACACACGTGGCCGACAAGGGCCGTGGATCCGTATAATAAATAATAGGTCACAAAGTCGATTCTTATAGGATAAACTGTCAGAACGTCGCTACTCCCCCAGGAGGTCGACGGTCAGCTTTGTTAGCTAGCGCAGCCGGAAAGTCCAGGCTGCACTCGCTGAGCGGCCGAAGCCGAATGACTGAGGCTTGAAGTGACTGGTACTTAAGCGCTGGCGGCCACACGTGGTTTGTGGGTGCCGGCGCTGCGCCATCTAGCGGCCACTGATGAAGCTTCTTAGTGTAGAACGGACGAGATGTTGAAGGAAGTTGGGAAATAATAACGAATAGTTTTTTGTGGAGAAATAAATAAGTATTTATTGAATGACTTGTCCCTATCCAGCCAACATCCTTGACTCTGAAAGTCAGAGTGATTTGTGTAAACCCCGGGAGCCCGGGAGAGAACACGTCGCTTGGGTCTTGGTGACTATGGGTAAGAGTGCCGCACTTCTCCGGAAGGTCCAGAAGTTGTGCTCAGCGCAAGAGCTCTCGAGCTTCTTCTTTTCTTCTTCATGTGGCGCCGACTGTGAGAGAACTCTGCGTCATCCGGCCATTAACGGGCTTTTTATTTAAGGTATAGAGGCGCGGGATTAGAATTAAGAAATTAAGGGGGGAAAGGTACCTTAAACCTACATTTATAAAAAATTTATTAAAAATAAAGAGAATAAATTTTTTTTGGATTATACAGAGAAAACTCTGTTTTTTCCACTCTTTTTCCAACGTTTTCACTCAGGAATATGAAAATTAAGGTCCCAGTCACCATAGAACCCTCCTCGATGAAGCAAGCCCCCAGTCCTGGGAGGTACCCCTGTGCCGTAGGATCCAGCTAGAACCGATGATTCAATCCTGATCATTGGGGTCTCATTTTGTTCATTAGATATGTGGTTACAAACGCAAGCACTTTCAGATTTTTTAATTAGTTATACCCAATTTGCCAGCCATATACACATTTATTCATTAATATCATATAATAAAATACAATTATGCTAGGGATATAGCCTAAAAAAAGTACAAATTTTGTCCAATACCTATGAAAGTGCTTGCGTTTGTAGCTATTTTTGTGTAGAACAACTCCTGAAAGTTTCAGCTCAATTGCTCAAACGGTTCACATAGAAAGTTACGGCAACAGAGCAATTTTGAGATGAAACGTAACTGCCCAAAAGTTGAAAAAAACAAAATACACCAATACATGTCATAATGATACTCTCATGTCACTGAGGCTGCTTAAAACTTTTCGGACAATAAAAAACAGTAATTAAATTTGAATTTTCAACATATTGGACCCACAAGGATAATGTTCAATTACCCTAGACAGCCACACAAAGCCAAATGCGCCAATTTCATTACTACATTTTATAATTTGTATTAAAATATTAGTATACGCTAATATGGGTTTTATGTGGAAACTGGTAACTAAGTTTATTATGTCCAAATCAACTTTTCACACAAATATGCACAATCTCATATAAGAACTTGAACCCAGTCCTCTACCATTCACTAACATTCATAAAACATTAATCACTGGATCTATAATTGGAAATAAAATCACTCAAAATTGATCAATTATCACTAATCTTGTTTATCACATGCAACAAACAATAATATGTATGATGCAGTCATGTACACATACATAAAGTACAGTGACATACATATACACTGATGTATATATGTCAATTTACATATGTACTGCTGTACTTTTTGAATTTGAAGTGTCAAAAATGTCACATTTTCAAAAAAGCTATTGGAACTTCTTCATAGCTTTATTATGAAACACTATGTGGAGTTGGAAAGATATAATTGCACTCTACATATACTTTTTTCACCTTCAAAAAAATGTAATTTTTAGCCATTGGAAAATCAAGATAGCAGACTGTTGTTGACATTTGATCCGGGCTCGCGCACGAAAGTGAGAGAGACAGTAGATATACCGAAATCACGTGCTGCGAGTGGTGGCGTTACTGTACACCTACAGCCATGTACACAAACAAATTTCTGCTGGATGCATTATAACCTAAGAATAAAACGAGTAACAGATGGCGCTACCAACTTATGAAGGTCCGGAGATTCATGAAAGAACGGCAATGTTTTTTTTGTCGTTTTATTCATTTATGCTGTAATAATCATAAAGTATCGGTACTAAATAGGCTGTACCTCTCGATAAAATCAAAATTAAAAAATTCTGAATACGGTACTGGAAAGCTGAGAAAAAATCCTATTGGAAAAGTCAATAAGCAAAAAAAATTTTTTTGAAATTTTAGGTACTTTTCCCCCCTTAAAAGGAAAAAGAATAATGTAAATGGATTTTCGGAGTAGGTTTTAAAGAATTTTAAAGTTTTTTGTTGCATTTAGTAAGAAAATTACAAAGAATCTCTATGATAAGAGGGTTAGGATTGAATAAAAATTCGTCAATAGAAAAAGGGGGATAATAATTTGATTTGATTAATTTTGAAAAGAGAGTTTTTCTTTGATTATCGTATTTAGGACAGGCCCAGAATAGATGATTTAGATCTTCGAAATCTTGGTTGCATTCACACCAAGGGGGAGGCAATGGTTTGTTGGAGTTAGAGTGGAAGTGAGAAAAATAGTGTAATCCTTTATCTATATCAGTATTTTCAATAAGATTTTTGAATAAATTACTCGATTTAGCTTTTAAAGCGGGAATAGAATCAGAAGCAGGTAGAAGATGAGGTGGAGAGATGCCAGAACTAATAGCTTGTTTTGCTAATTGGTCTGCTTTCTCGTTACCTGTGATATTAACATGGCTAGGTATGCAGACTAATTCTATCTGTTGATTAGCTATGTGGAGTTCGTACAAGAGAACTTTGATGCGGAAAATGTATATGTGGTTGGATTCTATAAAGTAGGAGTTGTTATTTATGGCATGTAGCACACTAAGAGAGTCTGTAAAAATGATTGCACGAGGGATATTTTGAAATTGTATACAGTCAAACCCCGTTATCCGCGGGGGTTCGGTTCCAAAAAAGTACCGCGTATAACGAAACCGCGGATACTGAAGCATTGTTCTTATGGGAAAAGGGGGGTTCGGTTCCTCGTCCAGCTGAAATGTCAATGTACGAAAGAGTAAAACAACTTTTTTTTTTTAAAAAATCAAATTATTTATTCATTTTCGAGTAAAATACTCAGTCAAACTTTTTTGCTTCGCTCTGCGCATCAAATCTTTGTATAAACTTTCATAACACTGCAATGATTTTGTTATATCTTGCTTGAATTGAAGGCTGCGAGTCATTATTGGATCATGATTTATGGCTCGTTCAATGAGTTGTTCTGCATCAGCTAAAATTTTTCCAATAATTTTGGCCGTAAGTACAGGTTCTGATTCTTCATCATCTGTAACCATTTCGTCAGTTTCTGAATTCATCTGTACCATAGTCTCGATTTCATCAACGCTAAGAACTTCGGTTGACGCTACCAAGTCCAACAGCTCTGATTCTTGCAAGTCACTGAATCCTTCTCCGCCAACATTTCTCGCGATGTTTACAGCTTCACGTAACAATTGCTCTTGCTCGTTGATTTGATTTTCAGACACTTGATTTTTCTCAACTAGTTCCGGTAAAAGGTTATTCCAACCATTATTTAAAGTTGTATTCTTGACTAATTTCCAACTTTCATCTGCAATTGCTATTGACTGAGCGATATTAAAATTTTTTCAAAAAATGTTGACATAATCTTCAGATCTAGATGTAGATTTATCCAAACTGTCTAAGATTTTTTTCAAGACTCCCTTAATGTAGTACGATTTAAATGTGGCTATTATCGACTGATCCATTGGCTGAATGAGAGAAGTAGTGTTGGGTGGCAAAAATAAAATTTCTACATCCGGATGTGACGTCATTAATGCATCTGGATGAGCTGCGCAGTTATCAAGCAACAACAATACTTTAAACGCGAGATTTTGACTACTCAAAAATGCCTTGACTTCAGGAACAAACGAGAGTGTAAACCAGTCTGTGAATGTTTTTGACGTAACCCAAGCTGTTCTATTTGATCTCCAAAATACAGGAAGATGTTCCTTCTTTTTGCCTTTAAGAGCTCGAGGATTTTCTGCTCTATAAACCAACATCGGTTTACACTTGAACGAACCAGCAGCGTTTGCGCAAAAAAGCAGAGTGTACCTAAACAAATTGAAACACTTTAATGAAGAGAACATATTAAACATATCACAGATAGCTACCTTTCTTTCGAAACTTTATAACCTGGAGCAGATTTTTCTTCTCTCATGAGGTAGGTCCGGTTCAGCATCCGCTTCCAAAAAAGGCCCGTTTCATCACAGTTGAAAATTTGCGCCGCGACGTATCTTTTTTCAGCAATCAATAATCGCACTTGATCTGGAAACTTGCGAGCTGCCTCACGGTCTGCTGATGCTCTTCCCCTGTAAAAGAAACATTATGCAGAGAAAATCTTTTCCGAAATCTGTCAAACCATCCTCGACTCGCGCAAAATGTTCCAGTACAAGAAGCTGCGCTATTTTTTTGAATATGATTGTAAAAATACTTAGCTTGCTCGCGTATGATATCTCCACCGATCAGAATTTTTTTGTGCATCAAATCTTGCAGCCAAACAATGAGCATGTCTTCCATTTTCTCAAGACAAGGCGAGCGACTTATCTTGCATTGTTCTGCATGCTTCCCCAAAGATTTCGCACTCTCTGGAGTTTTTTTCTCGTTGTCGCGGATTGTTCTGATCGAAGACTCATTGACGTTGAATCTTCTTGCGAGGGTAGCAATTTTTCACCAGCTGCCAACTCGTCGAGAATTTTGATCTTTTCGACCAAATTAAGAACTTTTCTATCGCGCTTTTTTTCGTTTGAAACTGGTTTTTTTGGCGTTGGTCGAGTCATATTTAAAAAAAAATTAATAAAAAAAATTTTAAATTTGACGCGCACAAAATGTTAACCTCCAGAAAAAAAACCGCGGATACGAAAACAAAAAACCGCGGATACTGAAGTTGGGTCACAAATGAGGGTACCGCGGATACGAAGAATCGCGGATAACGAATCCGCGTATAACGGGGTTTGCCTGTATATTCAAGGGTAACTTGAATTGCAAGAGCTTCTGCAGAGAAAATGGATGCGAAAGAAACGATTTTTAATTTAGTTTCAAAGTTGATTGGAGGACTATGAGAGGCTAAACCAACGTAGCACTCTGGGTCTCTTTTTGAGCCGTCAGTATAAAAAGGAGTGTGAGAGATGAGAGTGTCTTCGAAGAGGATTTTAAACTCCTCAGCGGGATTTTGAGCTTTTTGCAAATCTTTGCCACTAGTTAAATTTATATTAGGAGAGTAATGTTGAGTTTCTGTAGAAAAATAATAGCAGAGGAGAAATGGACAAGAGTGAATACATTTTTTGTACTTAAACAAATCTTTGTAAATATTGAGAATGTGGAGGTTTTGAAGGTAAGATGGACTGCGTTAAGATATTGAATTTGATAGTTTTAGTATAGAGTTGATAGATGGGTGGTTGTTGTGAGAGAAACATCTGAGTATGTATTTTGACACGTGGTAGTTCTGACGAATGAATAGAGGGTGTTGTTTTGTTTCTGCATATTGTTGGCGACAACTAGGTGTCACCACCTAGTGGCAGGCCGAGCGCGCGTTGAGCAGAGAGAACTCGGCGTGGACGAGGCGAATTCCATGGCGCACGAGTCGGCTCTCTCTATCATGCGTGCGCCGCGCCTGCCTCACTCTAGTACGAGCCGCCAGCGTGTATATACGTAGCCATCGCAGCGCAACTAATTTTTGTTTCTTTTTCTACTCTCTTCATCCTTCAATCTGAAGTGCTCTTTTTGTTTTTGTTCAGAGTGCGCAGTGATTATCATTAATAAACAAATAAAAGTTTCTTCACTTGTGCAAATAAGTATATGTGTTTAGTGCTGTGCACACATTTATTTCAACCACTGCCCACCATAATATTACGACAGGTTATGGCGTCCCAGCAAAATAGAGGTGACGATGGCAAGGAGAAGGAGGAAAGCAATTCAGAGATGAGGAACAACGACGGTAAGTCATTAAGATTATTATCGGTCCACGTACAGAGCCCTTTTTTTTTCCTCGCGTGAGATATTCGGTGGTGCCGAAATAGATCGCGAGTGTGTCCGATAAGAGAAATTCATGAGTCACATTTTTTTTGTTATTCCGAGTAAAACTTCTACTTCCGATCAAGAGTAAATTTTTTTTGTTTTGTTGCATTTTCTTTCGTTCGTTTTTCTCGTTTCGTTTACATAAAGAGTCCCGTATAATTTGTGTGTGTTTGAGTACTCGGTACGTGCAACTGCGGCCATTGTTTATTTGCCGTGCAAAATTCATACGCTCGTAGCTGCACGGAGACATAGTCAAATTTTTTTTCTCTGACAAGTCTCATCCGGTACGACACACGTGTTGCGTATATAGATATACACACACGGTGGACACGGCGAACACGTGAAACAAGTGAGGGAGACGAGACGTTCTCTGTCTCTTTCCTTCGTTCGCTACGTGCCCGCGATGCGCGCCATCTTGAACAACACACGACTCGACAAGCTCGTGTGACGTCACGACAAGATCGCGCGCGAACGCCGCCATTAGTTGCTCCTCTCTTCTTCTCTTCCCCTCTCGGTGACACGCGTGCGACAACGAGAATGATGGTCCACGCACAACGCGAGATAGAGACACAAGGGCGCGCGCAGAACATAAGAATAGAATGAGGACATGTAGCAGACGCAATATATTTTTTTTCCCCTTTCTTTACGAGTCATGATTTTATATACAATTTCCGAGCACAGAGAGGAATTATCGCATCGAAATAAAATTAAATTATTTAAATTGTGAGTGTGTACAGCATAAGAACCAACACTGAAATAAATTAAATTCATTTAATTAGAATTTTTTTTGTTTAATATAAAATTATGGAGTACGGATTAATTTTTTTTTTCTGTAGAGATTTAATTTTTTTTCAGAGATTATTATTTTTTTTATTAAAGATTAATTAAAGATTAACTTTCTTTTCGTATTCTAAGATTAGAGTTATCTTGAGAGAATTTTTTTTGAAAATTTAAATTGCAAAAATCTAAAATACGAAGTGTTGGAAAAATGAGTATACATTCAATTATATGCTAAGCGTGTGGGGCGGCATCGTCTCACCGGGCATATGCATTTGGCCATCTCCAACCCATAAAGTAATGGTATACGGCAGTGCAGTATAGCAGTTTGGGAGGGAGTGTATGTGCTCGGGGCGGCGTTGTCTCTGTACACTGCTTACACTACACAATTTAGACAAACAATAAAAATTGTATAGCTGTGCATACATACTTATTTTTTTTCTTATTTTTCCTGATAGAAAATTCAAAATCTCCAAAAGAAAGTTCGCCGAAGAAAACTGTATCATTTGATGTGCCCGAGCTCCCTGAAGGTAATTTTCTATCAGTGTGGTTAAATTTTGAATATGGTACCACGGGTGAATTTCGCATGTTAAATATTGTGGAATCACCCTTTAGTGAAAGAGTTTAATTAAGTTTTTTTTTTCTCGATCGATAGTACTGAATAATAACAATTAACAATAAATAATAATAATAGAAATACAATAACAATTTTTTTTCTTTCCTCTTCTTCCTTCTCTTATGCTCTAACTCAAAATGTTAGATTATGAGGAGGACGAATGGTCAAAGGCAATGCGAGAGGCAACTATGCGTACCGGGTTGCTGATTGATCAGCAGGTCAGGGCCTCTGAAAAACTTCGGGAGTCCATGACCTCGCTGATCAACTCCAACAACTCAGTAGTCCGGGCGCCGAAACGGCCAACCAAAGAGTCAACATGCTGGTTGACACAGTACGAAATCTGGCAGACATTATTAAGCGTCAGAACATCAGTGCAGCGTCACCGATTCAGAATAAGGTACACAACTCTACCATAAATTCAGAGTCTATGATTAACAAAAATGAGTTTAATGCGTCTATTCAGAGTTCTATGAATAGAACAGATACTTCTGCAATCAATAAAATTCATATCAAAAGAAATTACACACTAAACTCAAAAATGCAATTAGACATTTGGCTTGATCTCCTCAGGAGTGAATTAAGAGCACATAATCTCATAGAGTTCATCGAGAAAGATGAATTTCCTTTATTAAATCCTGAGGACATTGAAGAATGCAAACAATCAGTACGTGACATTGTTACGAGTCGTCTTGATCCCTATTATCACAAGAAAATTTTAAATATTACTGAGCCTAAAGAGTTAGTTAAAAAATTAATAGAGATCAAGAGGACTGAAAATAATGTCACGAGAGAGACTATCAGAGCCCAATTGTATGCGATGAAGAAAACTCCTGAGGTGAGCGCCAAAGAGTTTGTTGATATTTTTGATGGTTTAGTAAATGAATTTGATAACAGCCACACTCCTAAAATGACTGAAGATGAGAAGAGTTCGATTCTTTTTCACACAGTCAAGGAACACTGTCAACAGTTTCGAACGATCTATCTTACCCGGAAAACATCGAACCCTATGAATTATGAATTCGAACGATAAATGAACGATAAATTCGAGATAACTTGTTCAGAGAGTTCAAAATGAAAGACCTGGGTGAACCAAAAATGTACCTTGGCATGGAAATACAGAGAGACAGATCCGGTCGAAAAATTGTGTTAAAACAATCAGAGTATATCGAAAAGATACTGGAAAAATTCAAGATGACTGAATGCAAGCCTCAAGAAACTCCTATGATTACGAGACAAGCCAAGAAGATTGAGAGTAAAAATTCAGAGAAACAAAAGGAAATGATAACTCCGTTTCACGGACCCTTCAGAGAGGCCATTGGTAGCCTTTTGTATCGGCCGAGTAATACTCGACCGGATATTGCCTACGCAGTAAATTTACTCTCGAGAAACAAATCGCTCCACGACGGGTGACTGGACCGAAATCAAAAGAATTTTCAGATATCTGAGGGGTAGTATGAACGAAGGTTTGGTGTATAGAGCCAATGAGGATGAGATGAAGGTCTATACAGATTCGAGCTTTGGTGATTGTGAAGAGTCAAAATCAACGAGTGGTTACATAATCAAACTCTTTGGCGATACAGTAGCCTGGAGAAGCAAGAAACAGACACTTGTGACTAGATCAACATGCGGAGCTGAATATTATGCTATGAGTGAGGCTTGTCAAGAGATTATTTCTTTAGACAAAGCTCTGAGAGATATGATAGGAAGAACCCTCTACCCCGTTACCATACAATGCGATAATAGGTCTGCTAAGAATTGTACAGAGATGGAAGGGAGTAATAAGTTAAAAAGTTTTGATGTGCCCGTTTCAGAGATCCAGAGTATACTTGATGAAAGAGAGAGAACGGGTGTCAAAGTTCCCATGACTGAAATACACGGGGATTTTATCAAACAGTGCGTGAAAGATAATAGGGTTAAAATCGATTGGGTAGCCTCGAAAGAAAATCTAGCTGATATAATGACTAAACCATTACCTCTTCCGATTCATAAATATTTGAGAGGAAAAATAGCTAATATGAAATTTTAAGAATAATATTAATTTCAGAGTTCATTAAACTAACATCTTGTCTGTGTTTTCTCTTTGTTTCTTCTGTTACAGGATCTAGTGATGGCAGAGGTGATGAGGTGCTCGACCTGGGAGGGAGTGTTGGCGACAACTAGGTGTCACCACCTAGTGGCAGGCCGAGCGCGCGTTGAGCAGAGAGAACTCGGCGTGGACGAGGCGAATTCCATGGCGCACGAGTCGGCTCTCTCTATCATGCGTGCGCCGCGCCTGCCTCACTCTAGTACGAGCCGGCAGCGTGTATATACGTAGCCATCGCAGCGCAACTAATTTTTGTTTCTTTTTCTACTCTCTTCATCCGCTTCAATCTGAAGTGCTCTTTTTGTTTTTGTTCAGAGTGCGCAGTGATTATCATTAATAAACAAATAAAAGTTTCTTCACTTGTGCAAATAAGTATATGTGTTTAGTGCTGTGCACACATTTATTTCAACCACTGCCCACCATAATATTACGACACATATATTATTTGGAGTTGAAGTTCTCAAACCTAAAATTGCGCGCAGTGCACGACGCTGAATGACACCAAGTTTATGCCATTGTTTATTTTTGGGTTGAAGGATTATTGCACTATAGTCAAAAGTGCCGACAAAGAGTGCTTTATAAATCATAGTGAGGCATGAAGGGTGAGAGCCCCACCAGGTGGAGCAAAGAGAGCGAATAATGTTGCAGTGATTGTTGAGTTTATTTATAAGATTATTAAAGTGAGATTCAAAGGTCATGTTACTGTCGAAAGTAATGCCCAAAAAAGTTGCTTTTCATGCATTTTTGATGATTTTATCATTGAACGTTATGCTATAGTCGTTAGGAGGTATATTACTCTTCGAGAAAATAACTAGTTTAGTTTTGGCCGCTGATATTGAAAGACCTCGAGAAGAAAGATGGTTGTTGATTTTGATTAAGTTGGATTCTACGTTTGATAGAGCTTGGTTTAGGTTTTTCGAGGAAGAATAAAAGGCAATATCGTCTGCAAAATTGAGCATATTGCAGCTGTTATCTATAGCGTTTTCAATGTGACCTACTCCAATATTATAAAGGGTAGGACTAGAGACACAACCTTGAGGTACTCCTTTGAGAGATGTGTAGGGTCCTACGGATTGGCCGTTGATGTTGAAAAAGATGTTTCTGTTTGAGATCAAAAGCTCTCGAGCGAATGCCCGCAGCGGCGCGCCGGCTTATATAGCGCGGTGTGGACGGCGCGCGACGCCGGCGGCGGCGGCGGTAGTGGGGGGCCGCCGCTTGCGTTGCGGCTGAGCCGTGGCGCCGGACACAGCGAGGCCGAGAAACGGCGCCGATCCGCAAAGCTCGGCGTGACCTACAGTGCGCGTCTATATTACGCGACTTTGGCGTATATCAGATTCTCATTATTCTGTTAACTGTATCCTTATTGGACGACTTCCAAAGAAAATTGACAGATTGCAACATTCGACATATTAGGTTGGAACCCAAAGGCAACCAAGAAACGAAAGATTTTATCGACGACAAAACTGCCTGCGAACGTTTCGACGTTAAAATTATTATTTCGACGCCAGAGGCCATCGTCCTGAATAATGCCGTTAAGGAACGTATCAGAAGCTTGACTACATCCGGACGACTACGAAAAATTGTGTTTGATGAAGCTCACTGCTTACCAACTTGGGGCGTTACTTTTAGAAATGCCTACCCAGAACTAATAGAATTCTTAAAAAACACGAAGACAAAACTTAATATAAGTTGGTATTCGGCGACACTGCGAAATGCCACGTTCGATGGATTGTCAGAAAGTTTTACTTCATTCCTCACATAGAGATTTTTCACAACGACGGTTATCGGGACAATTTGTTTATCAAGGTCGACACTTCAACGAATATTTACAAACGTTTCGACAATGCACAAGTTACTTTACCACAAGGTTCCACTTTAAGAAAACATTAACACAAAAAAATGGTGTAAATTCATAATAAATAATTATCGGTTAAATTTAGTGTTTTTTCATTTCTTTGACCGAAGGAAATTTGCCTTCATTGCCGTTATTTCTACTTAAATAAAAATCAGAAGGCATGAATCTTTTAAACTTTAAGGTTTTTATTTAACAGTGCAGTAGGATTTCCAAAATTAGACATTTGCTCGTATCGCTAGAATCATTGCATCTCGCACAATACAACGTGTAACTGTGCAAAACTACGCTCGTTACCCGTGTATTTACAAGCTGTGTGACTTTGGTGAATTCGGGCACGTCTCAGAGCCTCGCGATGTATACCTGAGCCAGCACCGTAACAATAATCATAGCCCCCTCCTCCTAGTGCGACCCACTGTATGCAACGTGTCGGCTTTAGCCGCGCATATAAAGAGAGAAAAGATGTGCAGCAGCAGCAGCGAGCTCGAGCCTCGCGCGAGGTCTTAAGAGTTTTATCGCGAGCGAGAGAGAGACGAGGATTGCAAGTTTAATGCCGCGCTTGCAGCTGTATAAGGCGCAGCTGAGCGAGTCTACTCGATGAATAATTTCGAGGCTCGCGATCATACAGCTCTCCGGGTTGACACATACACACACACGAGCGTCAGAGCCAGTTGAGAAACTAGTTGACGTAATACGCCTTATATGCGCCCCCCGAGTGGCGGAAGTTACAGGGATAATCGACGTTTACTCCTCCTCGCAAATTGAGCTAGACGCGCGAGGAGCTTACATGTATGCGTGCACTACATACATGCCGAGTCTCGCGAACTTGTGCACCGCATCGCGCGCACATCTATGTATGCAAGCCGGATTATTCTGCGTATACAGTGTGTAGAGTATAGCCCACGAGAGATTAATTTTTACGATTTACTGAAAGTGACGGGTTGGAGAGAAAAACGCGACTGACAGCTCTTATATGCGTACCAGAGAGAACGAGAGGGAGACAGGTGGAAATAGTGATTTTTCATTTACATACGAATGAAAAAAAAAATGTATAAATAAATGAAATTTTGACGTTTGCGATCGCCCAAGCGCTAGTAACGCAGCTTTCAATTCATCGTGTATGCAGTGCATAGCAAAGTCACATATGTAGGATCTCGTACGTATTGTAAGGTATTATTGTCACTAAAGAGCTTTAGAGCCTATTTCAAGGACAAGTTAACAAACGAAATGAAAGATTTTTCAAGCGGTGAACTTTCAGGAATTCAAAAGAAAATTAAAACACAAAAATATTACAATAGAAGTAAATAAATTAATTTATTTTTTGAAATTGATTCATTTGAGCAGACTATTAAATTTATAATAGAAATTGAACGCGTGGTTGAAGCAATAAGAGATACAGGTAAGAGCTCGAGCTATAAGGAGATCGTTTAAAAAGGTGAAAGTAGGGGTAGAATTGTAGGCCTCTCGTGTGTGTAACATACGACACATGAGTTTACCTGAAGTAATGCAAAGAACAAAAACGTCTTAAAATTAGTCAAAGAATACAAAAAAAAATATTTTCAGAATTTTTTGAGAACTTTTGTAAAAAAAAGTCTTCGAAGTTTTTTGGCTTTTGGAGTTGCAGCACTTGTTAACTATTACCTTTTGGACTAATATGCGGGTTTTTCTCAATTTTTACACCCTAGAAACCAGAATCAACGTCTGCAGAGAAAAAGAGTCCTCTTCATTTGTACATGTCTATGACGTGCTTCGAGTTATAAAAATGATTTTACTTTGTCACTTGCGGATTTATCAGTAAAGGTACTCGCCATCTAGTGACGAAGGTTTAAAGTAGTATAATCGCGTTTTAACTGGTTGAAAACCAACCTAAATTTTTTGGAAGATATTTAATTATCATTTTCGGGTTATTTACAAATGCACTTAATAATTTTAATATAATTATTGAAAAATCATCGCATCTCAGTCTTGCTTCTCATATCGCGCTAGCAATGTTTCCCAAACATCGGATAAATTTTCATGCAGTTGACCGTATACCATTGGTTGTAAAAGGCGTCCCAGAATGATTATCTTTTTCCCTTCGCTCACGAGCTTTTTTCGTCATACCAAAATTCGTTAATATTCACTGACTTCATGAACAATTTGTTCTTGGAGTAAAATATTGCGATTCAGATCATATCCTCTTCTTTTAAGATCCTAGACGACGATCAAAGCGACAACCGCTTATATAGTGTCGTTTTGAAATTAATGGACGATGCTGGAAACCGGTACAGTTCCGATCCCACGGCGATGTAACCGACGATTGAAAAAACATCGAATTCGGGTGGCATCGGCTCCAACAATGCCCGAAACTCAGGTCCAAATCTTTCAAAAATGAGTTATTCGTAATAAGTACCCGAAAAAAGTACATTTTTTAGCGCATGGATTTCTCGTATACGGTGCATTTTACAGTCACGTATGTATACGGATCTCGATCGCTCGCTCGTATATCGTCGGATTTTATTGTTTCTCTCTCTCGTGCTCTCGCGAGATAAGCACACCCAAAGAGCTTTGGAACCTGTTTTAGGACACGCGCTAACAAACAAACAAAAGCTTTTTCATATATGCGATCGCTTTATACGTATAGCTCTCATTCTCTCTTTTGCTCTCGGCTTTTCCATTAAACTATGTACGCGCGATATACATGTATACATGCGCCCGAGCCCCAAGGATTCCTATAGTTTGACCCAATTAAATTCCATTCGATCGAGACTCGACTGCCGAGCGACGGACAAGAAAAGCAAAAAAAAAAAAGAAGAAAAAAAAAAGAGAGAAGCCCACGAGTGCGCGCGAGAGAGAAGCGCGCGTTTATTACCGTTTCCAATTTCCCTATACCCATATATCGAATTAACAGCGTCATAAAGAAAACCGGTCGAAAAAATCAATTAAGCCAACGAATTTTCCTCCGATAAATGAAGCTCTTTACATGCTAAAACGAAAAATAATCATGCACCCGGTATCGTATGTATATAGCCTGTATATATATACTCTCGTGGGGGCCCTCGGATACACATAACACACACACACACAACACAGAGCTAAATGGACTCGTCTCGCAAGCTACATTATGTGTACGTAGATTATATCATGCGCGGTTTGATTGCTACGTAATTTCTCGGGGCAAAGTTTCATATAAACTTCGAACCGGGCAAACATGTATACATTAATGTTACCCTCTCCTATGCATCATCGTGCGTGTATACATAGTGTATTCATATACGGAGCGAGCGTAAGTGTACATAAACAAGCTCTCAGCTGCGTGGCGATGGCCGATGTACGCATTATACACGTCTGCACCGATGTATTACCTATCCTGCACCATCGTCGAGTATAGTTCTGTTGAAATTTGCCACGAAATCGCCCCCCCCCCCCCCAAGTATTACAAGTAGTTTTTTCGTAATAAACCCGAAGATAAAAAAAAGCAGCGCGCGGATCGTTAATTAAATTACTTACATAGCCGCGCGCTGCTCGTCTTGCTATAGCTATATATACACTGTATAAGACGCGCTGCGCGCCACGAAAGTATAAAGTGCGCCGGCTCTGCTTCATTGAACTCGGGGTAAACTTTCGAGTTTAACTTCATCCTCCCGCGCGCGCCCGCGTGTATCGTTATATATATATATACGTATATATAGACACACCGTGGCGAGCCGTTGCAGCAGCGCATCCTTAATGTTTTTTTTTTTTTGCCTCTTTTTCGTCGCTCGCTCGCGTACGCGCGCGCATGGAGCAGAGCAGAGCAGAGCAAGGCTGTGCGACTATAAACTTTATTTATCACTGCCACGCGCGCGTCGTCGTCGCGTCCCAGCCAGTTATTAAGTAAATAGCGAATACGGAGATTTTTACGGAGCGAAAAAGAAAAAAAGAAGAAGATCTCCCGGGGGGGATGCGCGCCTTTTTATTACGTAAATTTTTTAGAACGATTTTTCTTTTTATCTTTTATCTTTCGTCGCGCGCCGGCCGCCTCGATCGTCGATCGTACTCGTGCGCTGCTCGTCGTGTTGTGTATATATATAAACCGTCGACTGGGATATATATAGTTTACGCGTCGCGCTCCGAGTATAATTTTTCAGTGTTTCACGAGCTTGGTTATCATTATTATTATTATTTATTATTATTATTATTATTACTATTTCTGCCAGCTTATCGGAAAACAATGTGCCGAGCTGCAGCAGAGTCGCCGATATTCGCGCGTCATCGCGTTCGCGCCAGGAAGAGAGAGAGAAAGAGCGACCTTATAAACACTGCGTTTCTTTTATTGCGCTTTCTCTTTTCCCTTTTGCTCTCTTTTTTTTTTGCTCGCGAGCAGTAAATCCTTTCTCGCAGAGGCGATATTACCTGCTACTTCTATATATACTTGTACTATATACTGGCGCAATATCTAACGGCTTGAAGCGCTCGTTATCGTTACCTTGGCTATTTCCTTTTCTCTCTCTCTCTCTCTCTCTCTCTCCTTTGCTCTCTGCAGCTACTGCTGCTACTGCCGCTGCTGTTGATGGTGTGCACCTTTAAGGTTCTCCCTAGAGCTTCGTCGTCCTCTCTCTCTCTCTCTCGCTCTCGTACCTTCTCACCTCGGGGAAACTTCCGGAAATTAAAGCAATTATCTTGGTTGTATATACAGACACACTCTCGCGTACACATACAAACACAGGAACGTAGCGACTTTTCCCGCCCTGAACGCAAACGAATTTTCTCGATTAATCAAGCCCCCCCCCCCCCCGCGCGTTCGCAGCTTTACACATTGCTAATTATTATAGCTGTTTGTGTTTTGCTCTCGCAAGCGCACGGCGATAAGAGAGAACGAGGAAAATTTAATTTTTATCTGTCGCGCGTAAAATAAAGGACAACGAGCTGCTGCTGCCTCTCAGTTTTTTTACTCGTTATACCTTTTTTGCCTCGGCCTCTCTCTTGAAGCATATATATATTTAGAGAAACGAGAGTAGAAGCTGCGTTGAAAGCTACGTATTTATACGATCAAATCGAGGTGGTGGTGGTGGTGGTGGTGGTGTTGCAAAAGGTACCGAAGGGATTTGGGCGCGCCTTTCAACTGATAAAGAGACTTACGATAATTGCAATAGGAGGCAGGCATCGAATAATGGCTTTTCCAACGTGTGCCGCACCCGCACGCACACACACATACGCGCATCTACGTGTGTGTGTGTGTGTGTGTGTGTGTGTGTGTGTGTGTGTGTGTGTGTGTTCAGTCAGTTATACGTTACATCGCGTACACGCATAGGATCCGAACCGGCGGATTCGCAAGCTGCAACTTTTGGCGCTCTCGCAAAAGCTCACGATTTGTGTATGTGTATGTGTGTGTGTGTGTGTGTTGGGGCGATTCTACTACGACGCTTAGCGAATTAGTACCAGGGCGCCCCTGCTAATTGTAGCTTCCTGGGATTTTGAAATTGTGCATTCGCCACTGCTGCTGCTGCTGAGAAAGTTCGACGTTTGGGACAATAATTTTGAACACGGGCAGCAGAACCGACCCGATAGAGAGAGAGAGAGAGCAAGTCCAACCGAGAGAAAGAGAGAGAGAGAGAGATTTATAAAATCTAGAAATATTATACCCAGACGACGCGCGCAATCGTATTTCAAGCTTTACGCGCGGTATTTTCGTATATATATATATATATATGCAAAAAGAAGCTGCGTGCGTGCTACGGACAGTCGAGACGACGCGTTCTCGAGTCGAGTCTCGAGTTTACAGGAAATTCATGTTTGCGCATTACACCGCGCGCGCGTCGACGGAGTTTTCATCTCGGATGGTTGGGAGCTGGAGCGAGGCGTTCGGTCGTCTATATCATGTGTGTGTGTGTGTGTGTATACGTAGACGTATAAACGGTCTATTACTACGTAAGCACCGTGAAATTGGAAAGTCACATTTACGAAATTGACGTATACGCTATTTATATATTATTATTATTATGTACGGCGCTCGCACATGTAAATGCGCTGCGCTGCAGCAGAGTCTTCGTAATTTTTTGTGCGCTTCGCGCGCGCGAATAAATTTTTATCGAGTTTCGTCTTCTCTTCTTCTTTTTTTTTGCGATTGGCTGCGGTGGCATGGAAGAGCGGCACGCGCGCGCCGCGAGCTTACACACGCAGCGAACTGCCCCGAGATTTGAATACATATATATAAAGTTGGTCGCGTTGAGCCACGCGGCGATGCAAAGTATTTCTCACCGCACACACACACACACGCATGCATACATAGATATAAGCGCGAAGAGCGTAAGCGATAGTCGAGGGCGGAAAAATCGCATTGGGAAAAAAAATACAAAGAATCCTCGCGCGCGATCGCACGATATCCGTATGTATGTATGTGCCTATATATATGCACAGGATATCTGCGGGGGGGGGGGGGGGAACGACGACGAGCTACTGCTCCTCCTCCTGCTCGTCGTCTTCGTCGTCGAGTCAATGCGTATATAAAAAGGCTCAGGCAAAAGCAGAAAGACGGGGGGTATTTTCCGAGCTCGAGTTTATTGCTTTTAGCTCGTGGTGCTTCGCGCTCGACTCTCGCCGCGTCGCAGCGCGGCGTACTGCGAGCGACACTTTGGAATCCTCGGGACTTTAAATATTATTCCGTGTTCCAGAGATCGGCATACAAACGCGAACGCGCACAGACATATATACGTAATAGCCCCAACCCCTTTATTTTCCTATAACCAAAGCCCGAACGTGTACCGCTTCCATAAACGTATCTTGTGTGTACATTAAAGCTTATCGATGACGAGGAATATACGAACTTCTATAATACTCGATAAACATGTTTTTTTATATCTTACCTGCTTAAGGAGGCTCGAGCGCTAAGCTAGTTTTATATTTCGGCGCTCTGCACGCGTGCCTTATGCACCACGCGTGTAGCTGACGCTGCGGCGCACCGTGGTGTGCGGTCTGCCACAGCTGATTGTTTGTTTACACCGCGATAATCAGTGTGACATTTTATATGGATCAAAACGACGGAAATTCAAGGGCCCACATGGCGAGGGAAAAAAAGGGGAAATTATTTTTTGTTGATTATTTAAATTTTAACAAATCAACGTATTTTTTAAACGAAATAACGCATTTTTATTACGAACATTTCGATATGCGTGAATTTCAAATTTCAAATCGCGCGCCATTTAACCTGCGTATCGTCACGGCAGCCGCATTGCGAAGAAAATTTTCAACTCGGGATATCTTTCTAAAATGCGTGTTTACCTGTACATTCAATTACACCATTGGAAAGCTTATAAGTTTATCTTTCGATTGATCCTAACTAGAGTAATTTCACAGAATTTTAAAGCCTATACGAGATAGGAAAAACTGAGACTCCCCATACGATCCCATGTTCGTTCACTGGACTTTGAATGTGAATAACTTTTGATTTTGGGTGTTTACCCCATATTTTTTTTCTGGAAATCGATTTTATATAACATAAACTACAACCCCTGCAAGTTTCGCTTCAACGACAGAATTTCTTAATTTTCGCTCGAGCCTCCTTAATCTGGTTGACGTAGTAAAGATTTTAGGAATAGGATACCTGTATTCAGGGGAGTCATACATCAATTTCACTTCTTCACTTCTCAACTTCACTTCACAAATTCACTTCTCTTAGTCATTTTTGTGATGTAAACCACAGTTTTAATGTCAATCTACATTTTCAACATAAAATTGACACATTTGAGCCCTAAAAAATGTAAAAAAAGTTGCAGAATAGGCCTTTGCATCTTAAAATAGCTTATTTTTGCTATTTTAGCCTTTAGGCACTGTGCGCAAGGTTCAGATCCGAGTTACTTAGGTGGGGATCCCTAATAGGAATCAAAATCTTCAGAAAAGTGTCCTTTATGGGCTGAGTTTTGTGGAATTTCGATTAGAGTTATAAAAAAGTTTGTATGACAAAAGATGTGAAAAAAAGCAAGAAATAAAAAAAGCTGACTTTTTTCATGAAAAATCACTTGCTGCGGTCGATGCCATCACATGCGGGCTTGACTGTAATTTCAAACTCATAAGTAAAAATTGCAACATTTAAATAAATAAATTATTTTTTCAGACTTTAATGTTTTTTTACACTGTTTAACTTTTTATTGCCGTTCACAACGTTATTATGTACTTTATTTTTAAAAAAATTTCCACTGGGGACATTACGTATTTACAGGAATAATCGCGAAAAATATGTGACGGGGTACCGTTTTTCGATCATATCTTGACAAATATGCAAAATTTTGAAATAATAATGGCATCAATTAATTTCCTCATTAAATTTGACTACAAGAATAATAATCCACTCAAAAACTATCAAAGTAAAATTATTCACAAACTCGAGTTCAACAGTAGCGCGGCGACTGTGAAACAGGTCTCTCTTCACCGCGACATGATTTTTGTTTCTCGAATCGATATTGTCAATAATTTTACACTCATACATTTCGAGTTGATAATCATTATCAAAGTAAAATTTGACGAGAAATCTAATGGTGAGATTATTTTTCCGAAATTTTGGATATTAACAGAAATATGTTTGAAAAGCAGTAGGAACTTCATATAAGCTAATGCTTTACAGTCTCCAAAAAGCGATGCGATTGCCGCTAGGTGGAGTTTCGGTCGATTCGCGCTTCCCCACCTTGACTGACGCAGATAACGAATAAAGGTATTCAAGCCGACGTAGAAAAAATATTGAACTAGAGCAAATAAGCAACTCGGTGCACATGCATTTAACACAATTAGAAAATGAAGGTCCGGTGAATTGGTCGTCTCAGAGCCATCATACCGCGCGTCGACTCCGCAGCGTAAACTCCGAATAAAAATGATCCGATTGAGTAGACTTATTTGCGTGAAAGAAGGGAAAAATTCTTGATATTTTTAACGATCGCGTACGGTATGCGAGTGCGACCGTGTGAGGTGTCCACGTCCGACTGCGATACCGATGAAAATAATTAATCTTACAAAGCGCAGAAGTAAATAATTATATATCACAAGGTACGTACGTAGCTCGTAGCTAAGCCGTGCGGAGTAGCTCTGAGATCCTGGAGAAAAAAATCACTTTGGTTGCGATTTCTGCGTCCTTGAGGGGTATTTCGCTCCTTCCTTAACAGCGATAAGTAAAATTAAAGGCGTAAACGATAAAAAAAAATACTAAGCCGAAAGGAAGATGACTTCGATTCGTTCGGCATCGATGATTATATATTGTTTACAACTAGCAGTGCTAAATGCATATATTATACACTTATACAGCTATACACTTGCGTACGTATGTATATACACGAAGCTGTAAATGTCGCACGCAGATGAATACCAGCTGCCAGTCCGATGCTTCTCATTAGCATGTCGAGTCAACATTCGGGGACTGCTGCTGCCGCTGCTGTTGCATCCGAATATCCAGCGGCAGAAACATCGCGTAATACACACACACAGTAACGTGCAGTATATAATCCCAGGTAAATTATACCCCCCTGCTCCCCCTCGGCCCCCGCAGCTCTCGAGTCGCCCCCGCGCGCAACGGACGCGTATATAATTTCGAGCGGTATACGACGCGTTATATTCGTCGCTCGATGACATTTCCTTTTGCTGTATATCTATGTACGCTCGAACCCCGGGCACTTCTATAATCTATATATATATATATATATATGCGTACGTCGTGTATGCTCAGAGCTCGCAGAGCTTCCGAAAATTTATCATAATATACTCGTCGTGCGATCGCTTTTATGTATATCGCTCGCTCGCGCGCGCGCGCCCCGACTAAATGCTCCCGCGATCGTTCCGTTTAATTGCCGCGCACGCCGAGCCGCGTGATCGCGTCGCGCCGGGTTCATAATAATAGCTGCCGCCGCGCGTGCAGCATTGATTAAATGTAGTGGATGATTACGAGCGCGCGCGGACGATTAGCTCTCGCGCGATTGTCGTTGTATGGCGCGTATACACACGCGCAGGTAACATCATTCACCCCATGCCAAGGGAGAATTTTCCCCGATGATAATGACGATTGAAAATTATCGCGTACCGTAGCAGCGGTAGCAGCACGAATCGCACGATTTTTTCAGAGCCATAAAAATAAATATCGCGTCGCACGAAATGATACGCTGCACCGCGTATACTACGGACACGCGCGCGATTTAATTTTCCGATTGCGCGGCTCGTCGTTCGTCCCCCTTCCCCGTGCGCGCGCGCTGAAATATGATAATAAACACCCGATACATTGGATGCGCGCGCGCGCGCGAGTACATAAATAATAAGCGAGCACAAAAACCACGAGCATGTCTCGCGGTACAGAAAAAGAAACAAATTCGTGAAATTTACCATAACGCGCAGCTACCCCGGACTCGCAAAATGTGTATAACGCGAAAAAACGGTAACAGCGGCGGTCAACGTCAAAACGAGAAAAGAAAATAAGTAGACGATTGGCTTGGAGATAGCGCGCGCGACGTCGCGCGAGCGGCGAGAGGTCGGTACCAAAAAAAAACTTTCGAGAAGAGCGAGAAAGTATAATTTCGCGGCCGCATGATTAACGAGGCTTGCTGCGCGCACCCGCTATACGTATATACATATAAACTCGATCCTCGCCTCCTTTCGCGAACGGTTATTATTCATTTTCATTATTCACGTGCAGATGTTCGCAGGTGGCGGCGGTCGACTCGTGGGATGCTGCCGCGGCTTCTGCATCGCGTCGCGCAGCGAATTCTTTATTTTTATTTTATCTTTTTTTGTTTCACTCTTTCTAAATGGCGAGCGCGTGTTTATTCGATATCGCGCGCGCGCGTACGATTGTAACGATTCGCAGCGTCGCGTGTGATACATCGCGTCTGCACGCCATAAATCCGCGCGACAATGTGACATTATATTTTTACATTTTTATATTCGTATACGTCGCCACTCGGGTCTTCGGAGTACGATCGCTTATTTGATTCATGAGAGCAAGATGTAATCGAGTTAAAGGCTTATATTTTTGTTTTTTGCTTTTTTTTTACAACACGCGCCTAGTTCGCGTGCCTGTAAATTATATGAGCGAGTGCGCGTAGTGCGTAAGGAGAGATAAGCGCCACCGAGGGACCGTTTTACTAGTGTTTCAGTTTTTTCTCGTCTCTGTTTTTTTTCCTCGGCGCATATACACGCGATACTTTTTAGTGTCGCGCTTTTGAAAGCACGCGTAAGCGTGCTTAGCCGATCGCTAAAATGTAATATCTATTCACGCAGCCATCATCGATCAACATTTATTTTCATACCCTCTCGTCCACCCGAGTCGAAGAATATATGTATGGTAAATTTGAGTAAATAGTCGTTCTTATTATATTACACCTGAAACACCTGCCTTGCTTTGGCATGCGTTGCGCGTGAATGTTCCCTGCGCGTGTAAAATAAACTAAACGCGTAGCCGGAAATAATTCGATCGAGCAATAGGCCACGCTGAGATCGCGACAATAACTCGATTGTGTCGCGACGGACAGAGCGAGATTGTATTATAATATACACGCGTGACGCTACACCGCTTGAATTTTAAGATCTTCACGCAGGAGCCGTATCTCTTTTAGTTTTATCGGCTACATCGTATACGATGATCGAGTGCGTGGACCTTCGAGCGCACTAATCGCTTATTCGAGAGTGATTCTTAATACCCTATATCCGTGAGGTACTTGCCTCTACCTATATACATACCTCGACTTGGCTCTGCACAGCGCGTATATAGTGCGGCAGCCTCTCGTTGAATCTTGATTATAAAGCCAGAGCGGAAAAGTTTTAACCGAAGAGAAAATTAGGAAGAAGTTCCTCCGGTGAACTTGCGACGTGTACACGCGATATACGTATGTATAGTTTCTGTTTTACAACGGGTGCGCGGTATCGAAAATTGACTCTGTGCACACGTGGATTAGTTTGAGACGCGCGGCCCCGAACGAAGCGTTGCGTTATACATTCTATGCATGCAATATATTGCAGCGTGCGACTACTGCAGCGAGTTTACCAAAGCCGAATTTCAGATTATTACATTGTTACATCGCGTTTTGCAGGATTACGTGTATGATAGTACGAGGCGTGACGGCGAGGTAAATAACGTACGAATTTGAGTTAACAATATAAAGTTGAGTCATGATCCGAAAGTTGAAACTCGGCCCGAGCAAGTATATGAGCAATTCCGGAATTTGGTTTCGAATTTTTGACTAAAAACGAAACAATTTTTTTTACATACTATGAGCATTGGGTATTGCTGAAAAATGCGTGAACATCGAAATTTTAATAGGTAATTTTTTTCATAAGCATTTGTGATCCGAGGAAAGATCAATAACCCACGTTTTTCTTCATCTCTCTCTATAACTCGAGAGAAGTTTTTTGCACACTCTGCAAAGTATCAATTCTGATGGGAGATTTCCCGTTCTTCCGATTTAGACTATTTTAAAAAATCTTGAAATTTAGGCTTTTGAGTAAATTGGTTTCAAACGTTTCCATCAAATTTCCCGGAGAAAATGAAACATTTCAGGAAATCTGACCTCGCTATTGAAAAGCTGAGAAAATTTACACGGAAATGATTAATTACTTTTTTCTAATACCCACGTAGCCGCGCTGGAAGTTTTGCCGTGAATGCTCCATCTATACATCGCACGTACCGAAATGTATGAAATAGACCTTTTATGCTTAAATGAAAATAGACTTTTTATGTTGTAAAGAGAGCAAGTGGATACGTGTCAGCTGGTTATGGTCACTAGGTAGAGAGTTTTCCACAAATTACCAAATGCTCTGGCCATCTTAACTTTGTAAACAAGCTCGTCAAAATAGATTCTTTAGGCTTGTATCTAAAGGTAAACAATGCATGTACGATTGTGGTCAGTTGACACAGTGCTCATATTTATTATTCTTATATTTCAATATGGATCGAACGAAACATATCGAATACTTAAGACAAAAAATACTAAAAGTTAAAAAAGAAAAAAAACGTTCCAGTGAGCTCAATCTTCGGAAAAAGACTAGTAGAGTCTCTCCAAGTACACCTAATCACCAAGAAGCTTTAAGGTTATTAATTTTACTTATTCAATGAAATCAATCAAACAGCCAGCTACGGGTATTGTCTCATGTTAAATTTGCGTATAGTGTTTGCCTGTTGATAGATTCACTCGCATTAAGTAATTTGTTTTTTTTTTCTCAAGAAAACGTCATCACAGTTTTAATGATTTTAGACTTTTTGAGATGTTTCATTCCATGGCGAGTCCTTTAGCACTTGGAGAAATAGTATTAGACGCATTTATTCTTGTTTTAACTGGAACATGGGTAAGTATTCAAAGATAATTTCAACAAACTCATTTCGTATAAATGGTAATTTCACTGGTAAATTCAGACGTAACGGAAGCTGCAAAAATGTTTGTTGCATTCACTTCTGTTTTGATTGTTATTATTGAAATGTTTATTCCAAGTCAATTAATGAGCAATGCCAGCTATGCTTTTTTCCCTGTTGGCACAGATGACCTTTTATATGCAAGTAAAAAATGTATGTAATTAACTGAAATTCATTCGTGTAATTTTTATTTCAGCTATTGCATAAACTGATACAATTATCCGGTAAAAGTCCGGCTAATGATGATAATGATAATGAAAATGTGAATAAAACCCCTGGTATTAGCAACTGGGCCGACGATTGAATTGAATTTTGACAGTTGCAGTAGTGTAAGCTGATTCATTCTAACTTCACTGAAAATCCTAATCAGTAAAATCTGTTTTACAAGTAATCAAGGGATGATTTCGTACGTAGCAATTTTCGGATATTGCATGCTTTTTGCAAACGTATAGTAATAACAATTGAATAACAAGAAATCGTATCAATCATAATGGCTCCTGAAACTAAAAAAACTGTAAAAAAATCTTCTCGATACAATCAAAATTAACAAAGAGGCATTTGAAAATTGACAAAATTGGCAATATGCCATTTTTAGTCCGGTGCGGAATCATGATTCATTTATAAAGCAATTTTTAAAAATTTGGTTGAAAATTATCATTTAGTACACTAGATGAGTGATAATTCTCTCCGGTCTAACAGAGTGGTGGAAAGTGTAAAGGCATAGGAAATTCCGGCGTCCCATCAGACAGAACTACCACTCACATAGTGTACTACATTTATAAAACTTTCGAATATATTTTGAGCGTGAAACTAACTTGAAAAATACACGTGAGAGAAGGGCAGATGATAAAATTTCGGTATACAAACAACACATCGAGCTGTTGTCATTCAGTCGTATCTTGTCGATACGCCAAAGAGATCACCTTCTGTCATGTCGAAATTATTGCTAATCGTCGCTCTGCTGCTGCCCGTGGCGATGAGCTCGTCGATCTTCAGCGGCGACCTGTTCCACGATTACGAGGGACTCCCGTACTTTTTTCAAGTGCCCGACAAAGATTACGCGAAAATGTGCTGCGCTCAGTGCATCGACGAAAAGACGTGCATCCTCTACACTGAGAATCGGAAGAAGACCTGCGCGGGCCTCATCGATCACGAGTCCGTTGGATTGGTGTGAGTTTGAACAAAAGAAAATTGAACAAACGTCGATAATCACGGTTCTAATTTGCTCTTATACAATAATTCGCAGCAATTTCCCGGGCGGCCGAATGGTCATGACCTCTTATTATCTGTACGACAAGTGGCAGCTGCTATGGATCGATAACGGGAGCGACCCAGTGCTAAGGAGCCGCGACTTCAGCTGGGATGATTGCGCCTGGAAGTCGCAGGTGGAAACTCACGACCTCTTGGGCCAAACAATCACGGAGGTTCTGATAAAAGTGGTCCTCGATCCGTTTTACGACTACGATGTGCTGGTCTCCGTCAAGGACGCCCATTGCGGCATCTTCAATTGCGACGTGACGTTTTAAAAGCGCCCGGGGGAATCCATCCAGCCCAGAGTGAAGACTGTCGGCGAGCCGGCAAAGATCCATAGGTATGATCTGTGAGAATATTTTTTGAAGCGGCCAAAAAAAATCTTCAGAAAATTATTATTTTTAAAGACGTCTGTTTTAAATATTATTCTTTTATGTTGAACGAAAAAAATATTATGTTTGAATAAATATAATCAGTAATATAACTGTCACACGCATTCCTACATGTATCATTTGGCTCTTCTTAGACCCTAAAATAATCAGTTTTATGAAGTGATCGCTTGAAAAATTGGCATGTCATGCACAAAAAAATTGTTATACCTATAACAGTTTAATTTGTTTTCCATCATTCGCTCGATTGTAGTTGTATTTTCATTGTGAATTTCTATGATATGAACGAAGAAAATGTTTTGTGTACTCTTTTTCTGATATTATTTGTAAATACTATAACGGGGAATAAGTTTGCCTCTAAGGCCGGCTAGTTCACCCGGTACTTACTTTCAGTGGAGTCGTTCGTGTGTCGTTGCTCGGCGAGTCACCTACTCGTCGAGATTCTCGGTGCCTGGAAAGGGAGGTCGACTAAAAGAAGGACTCGCGTTTAACAATAAAAAAAATAGATAAGACTCTAATTTATTAGAAATGAATGTTAAGTAATTTTACACCGTCGAATTTATAATTCACTCGAATCACAATGTACAAGAGGGCCGCTCGCTCGCTCGCAAATACAATTTATAATAGCTTACTCGCTGTCGATCACCGAAGGCTGGTTGAACTCGCTTGCAGGGTCGTAAATACAGCGCTTGTTTGTCGGGCCCGGGGAGTCGCTTTCCGGTTGGTACAACGTCGGCTTGGTAGGTTGCAGTGTCGTGGTCACCGGGTCTGCTTCGCACGTATTTACTCGGGATCTCTACGATTTGGTTTACACGCACGGCACTGCACACGATTTACCAAGTATAATCGATCGATCGCGGTGACTAGTCACGCTGGCGCACGGGTCGAGAGTGACTCTCCGTTCTCTCGTTCGTGGCCCTTCGGCTCTCGCGTGTTCGCTGCTGTCGTCTGCTCGTCGTGCTCTCTGCACGGCGAGCTTCGTTCTCTCGGATCTATTCGCGCCCGCGGTTTTTAATCGAATTTCCAAATTCCATTACAATACTTAACTATCAGATACTTGACTTCTTGTTAGCGACTGAACGCACTGATTGTATTTTAGCGAGATTATCACGCGATTGTGATAGCTTCTTGAAGATCTTTTTCCCCCTTTCTGGTTTCTTTTGTAGTTGGTCTGGTTCCAATACTCATTTTCAAGCCTATCACATAACTTTCTCTATATGAGGAAGCAAAAATTATTAGACAAATCTTTTTTCAACGTTTAATATCGAAGGTTGAAAAACAACCAAAAAAAAACCGCAGTAATACCCACATTTACTCTACGCGAGCGACGAAAGAAAACACTTTTGCCAGAAGAACAGAAAAAAATGTTTTTTTAGAAGCATCGCAATTAGAATAATTTTTGCGACTGTGCAATATGTTTCGCCATTCGTAGTTGTTGTAGCCTCTGGGCTAGCATAATTTTATGTAAAAATTGACTAGCTCAAAATGGGATAACGTCATTCTTTTCAATTCCCATTATCGATTATCATATCGTATACAAATATCGTATCGATATCGACGATATAAAGTATAAGAAATTCCGTTGTTCCATCAGACAGAATCGATGTTAACGCAGTGTACCTCCGTTTATCGATCGATATCGATATTTTGGATATTATCGATGTCTAATTAACGACGATACGATAATATCATCAACAATTTTTTTTGCCTATTGTATTGATCTCGATATCGTCAAGGGATGTATTGTACCGATTATTGTATCGATACGATATCGATATTTGTATCGAGTATTGTGAAGCACTATATCGTAGTACGAGTCCCATCAGGGTTTGTAGTGCTGAATGAGGCGTAATGGCTCTTCCTCAGTCAACCTTCTTTGATATTATCCAGCAACTGACTTTGTTGACCAAGAAAAAAGGCCAACCACTGAGCTGCATTTTTCAATAAGATTTAAATTTTCAATTTCAGATTTACAATCATCCATGCATAGTTTTAACGTATGTGCAAAGCACGGCATCCGATTTGGCCGATTTTCCTTTGTTGCTCGACGAGGAATTGGCGAGGATTAACGGAATCATCAAAAAATATTTCCCGAGAGGGTACGCCCACTACAAGGAAAATGCCTTTATAATAGCTCAAAACATTTTCTAAGCTATTACTTATACTAAAAGAAAAGGAAGTAATAGAGGAGGAAAATACCCAAATCAACTGTAAGTACTTAATATTCTAATAAAAGTTAACAATGATTTTTATTTACATGTTGCTATATAAGAAATTTTTTGTAACAGGGATAGATATTAGAAATATTTATCAAAAATACAATAAAAAAATGTATAACAAGAATTTTAATAAGTAACATTTATGATACGAGTTGTGATTGTTCTGATCCCAGTTGTGGAAGCGCACCAAGAAGCCCACGATTCGGGTTAGATGCTCTCGCCACACCCTGGAGCCGAACATGACAGTACGGCCTCCGTCTCGATGGCGTCGAACGGCAGAAATCGATTGTTCAAGCTGTTGCGCTTGGTCTTCACGACGATTACCGGCACTCCGATGTCGGGCTACCTCACACGGAAAAATAATATTATATTTTGACTTAAATTAAATTTCATTTCAATTTTTTTATTATTTTATTTTTTTCGTTTATTACAGCTTCTGGGAATATCGAGCGGCGAGGGAGCTCCAAAGGCGACCAAAATCTTCGGATTTTTCCTATTTTTTCGACGAAGACGCGAGGGCGATCAAACAAACATCTAGACTGTATTTCGAAATGATTCACAGTCCACAAAAATCGGAGTACACAATCTTCAGCGAGCTGCTGACCCTCATAGAAAGGGATGTGTTGATAAAAAATGAGGAAAAGCGAGTGTCATGTGATTATATTTTTATTATAAATTTTTTATTTTTATTTCAAAACTCCGTCGTTTAATAGGGAGAGACGTTCGAGACATATTTCAAATTATACCGATTTGAGAGACGGAACGGAAGGGTATTTCCACATTCCATATCTAACCGATTCAGATTGTGATGAATGAAATTTGACGACATACAGTACTTTAATAGACTTACGGACTCCATGCCGCGTAGGCTTGCAAAAATTATAGAACAAGAAGGAGGACCCATAGATTATTGATTGAAAATGACTTACTACTTGAATTAATATTGGTTATTAGTATTAAATTATTATAATTATACATTAAATTAATTGTGCAATTGAAAATTGAACATTGAATTTAATTTTACATATATTACTATTCAATATTATAATTATATATTAATTAATTGTTCGATTGAAAATTAATGATTTGTATTTACAGCATCTAGATATATCAAAATTAACGCAAGGCCCAAATTTAGCCATCAACCTGGGATAATGCAAAAGATTATGAAATTTTGGGGAAAGATTATTATAAAACCGTTTGCATAACTTATTATGTTCTGTCACGTACATTCGTAAATATTTAATGTCAGATTTTATAATTTGCGGAGAAAAAAGAATTCCCAAAATTTGTCTTAAAACTGTATACAGCTGCCAATGCTCATCACCCTCTGGTATAAGATCTCCTACAATAACGCCAAAATATCGTGAGAAACATAACGATTCAGAAGCTGACATTTTAAGAGTAATATTATTGATTAAACTATTCATTTTTAATTCAGGAGGCTTATTGGATTTTTCGAAAGTACCATATTTAAAATATTTGATTCACTTATTTAATGAATCTAGAGGAAATAACGTTTCAGTTACAACATAAGTGTAAATTAAATTACGCATAACGTAACTGCAAACACCTTCAAAAACATCATGTAATAAGTCTAAACAAAAGTTCTCTGCAACATGGAAATTGTCAATTGCATTAAAAACGCACGGTTCGTGGATACCAGTCTTACGAAAATCTTTAACTTCTAAATCTTTACAATAGCTTTCTATTGTACGGATTTTATCTACATCTTCATCGCACATTGTGGATGATTCTTGCGATGTCACTTTACCTACCCTGCACGAGAAATTGCAGTTGAAAGAAGAAACAAATCCCAAAATTGTATTAAGCCCTAAATTATCGCCTATTTCCTGAACAACTTGAAATTTCACAACTTTTGTTTTCCATTTCCAACATTGACGATTATACCTTCACGTCTCAAAGTTTTTTGAAAATATCAGAATTACTGCATCGTTTCAAATCTTCATTACGAATTATAAAAGGAAAAAAGATTGCATCTAATTTAGATGCTATTTTCGGAGGTAGACACGCAATCGATGCATACGCGCATCCGTATTTATTACTCCCAGCGTGGGACTCTAGAGGATTACCAACTTCCACTTCATCGAAGTAAATATATAGCGGTAAAATTATTTCATTGCAGTCACGAACAATATTCTTCCAAAATTTTGTTTGAATGACGTTAGATATAACGATTGTTTCATCTCGCAATGTCAATAAATAATCATTAATGCTCTGAAACATTCCCGGTATATTCAAGAGTGATTTTGAGCTTTTTTTCAAAGGTATGTGCCATGTGGATAATTCATTGGGTATTAGTACAGTTCCCAAATCCATAGGCTTAGGTTTAGTAAAACCTTTCATTATTGTCAGACGTTTGAAACGTTTTGATTCGGTGTTAACAGACGAGAAAATATCGCCATAGCTGTGAAAAGTTTCATTGAATTGAATTTCAAGTTTTGATAGAGATTGATCAGAATTTATAAGATCAAGAATGTTTTGAAATTTTACTTGGTCAACATTTTTCGATTTCAAAATATGTATTATGTTATCATTAAGCTTTTTTTGGGAATCGATTTTTTCTTGTAAAATAACATTTAAATCATTTTTTAAAGATTCAAGAAATACACCGCGAAAAAAGTTATCTAAGGATGTCATAGGAATGTCGCCTAGGTAAAGTCGGATCAGCATAAAAAATAAGAATAAAATTAAGTAAGTGACTCAGAATAATTCGTGAATCCATTTTAATTCAAGGGGATCAAAGCTGATCACGTAAAGAAAACGGGAATTAAAAATGGAAAATATCACATAGAAAATCCTATCACTCTAATTTATGATCTTTAACGTTAAATGAAAATTTTCTAACATAATTGCAACTTTTCATAGAGAAAGATGGCGACCTAGACGGGGGTATATTATATATGTGAATTTGAAAAAAGTGATATACGAAGTCACATAAAAGTGGCCAGGATCGCAAAACCGCACAACATTTAATATTGGCTTCTAAAGCCTTCAAAGGATTTGCGAATTCATAATCTTCCTCGTTTAGGATCAAATACGCTTTTTCTACTTTACTTATTAAACCAACGTACACTAGTAAGCTAAAATGTCTAATTTTAGGTCGTCATGAATCTTCTTTATTTCGTCTTTTTTTTGTAGATAACTGCGTGTTCGCGTTCTTGCCGCTAGGTGGCGACATGCCGTTTTTGCGGCACCCACAAGCAACTGAGTCGAGTTGGGTGAATATAAGCTGGAGCGTCTCAGCATAGAGTCAATCTAGCTGTATCCTCCCCACTCCTCTCTTAGTGTGTTAGCGTGCGAGAAGACTCCTTCTGAGGACTTCGGCTTCCGCGCTATCTTTCCTATGGTTAACGGGTGAAAAGACTTAGGAGGACTTCGGCTTCCTCGTTGGCCTACCTAAGCCTACAGCTGTAGAATCCCGGCGTTTGTGCCGTACGTTTTAGGGGTGGTTGGCCTTGGGCCTTGTTTTTCATCTAGTAATACGTGGCATCCATAAACAGTTTTAAATGTATCTTATATTTTTTTTGCAGACTTTCTATATCTGATGTCATACATAATTCTTTAAAATAATTTGAACACGGTTCAACAATATTGTGACTCTTTTGCTCAAAATGAATTGTTGTAGAAATCCAGAGATTTGTGTAGTTTATTTGCTGTCCACTAATCTTCTTTCGAGAATTTAGTTGCGGTATACTTACTTAGAGACAGTTAATTTATAAATTAATTTGACTTCATCATGAGACTGATATGTTTGTTTGTTCAAGTACAAAAAATGTAGCGCCACATTACGGCTGTGAACGTGTTTACACTTTTACACTTTTCTTCAACGAGGAATTGGAAAGAAGCGATTGCCAAAAATGTGAGATAAGTTTCTCGGGCATCTCAGTAGCCTTCGGGAGGCACTTATATTAGTACTATGAACTCGGCTCTTTCTTTTGCGGGAACGAGTTTTTTGTGGCGCTGCGCCACCTGGCGGTCGAGTCAGAATTTAACCAAGTTCACTACTGAGATGTTGCCCTAGGTCAAAACTCTCAGGAGCTCGTTTGGCGCAAGGCCGAGTACGAGTGTCGATGAGCTGCGGCTGGCTGCCAAGAGACGACTCACTTGTACAGGTGGGCGCCTCGCTTACATAGCAATTGAAGAGTGCGCTGATTGTCTAGCAGCGCAACGTGGGGACGCATACATCAGAGCACGTCTAATAGACGTCGTCTATTGAGTAGGGATTCACGCGATGGTCTAGTCTATCAAATGGGGATGACACTCATTCATTGATCGACAAAAAATTGAAAAAAAGCGGGATTTGACGATAAAAAACTTTGGATGGCCCGATCTTTTAAACCAATGTGCCAAATTATCTGAAAATTTGTATGGGCTCATGATTTTCTATCCTCTATTGAATGATACCTATCTGGTTGCCTTCTGAATAGCGTAAGTTCCCTAACTCGAACTACCTTTTTTTGATTGTTTGTTTTCGTCGTGTGTATGTGTGCGCTGCCCCTAACCGAAATTTTTTTAGCTAAATAAGGCTAATTTCAAAGGAATGAGTATATTTTAACCATAATATAATTTTATCAACTTTTTTTTTTAATGAAATATAATATTTCTCAACGGCCTCAGTTTTAGTTTCAGTTATGGTTTTGTTTTTTTACGAAAGCTTAAAATTAGCAGCCAAGTTGCGTATTTTAGGTAAAAGTGGAAACATTTTTTTTTTTAATATTTTTAATAATTTTTTTTTATACTATTTTACAAAACGTTTCCTTCGATAATGTTCAATTAAAAGCCCAAAACTGCTCTTTTGCGTATATAAAGTTAAGTGAACTAAAAAAAAGTCGTAGGAATGAAACGCGCAGCAAAAAGGCTTTGGTAAGGAAATGTTAGACCAAAAACAGAAAAGGAAGTACGAACGAAGAGAAGAAGAAGAAGTGAGCGGTTAGCGCATCGGCCTCAAGATTTTTTCGCATCTTTATATATTATGCGAAAGTTCGCTTCTACCATTGCTTGCTCTCGCGCTTCCTACTTCTTCATTCTTTCCTGCCTTTAACGTCGGGAAAGGGGAGGAGAGAAAAAATATCTTTTGCCGCATCTACTTTCGCGTTGCAGCTCGCTTTGGATCACTAGCAAGCAAGCGCGTGCAAGAGAGAGAGAGAGAGAAGAGAGAGAGAGAGAGAGAGAGAGAGAGAGAGAGAGAAGAAAAAAGAGAGACAGCAGTCTCTTTTTATTTTTTCTCTGGTAGAGACAGGCATGTAAATGTACAGCGTAGAGCGACTGTTGCGGATGAAAGTTGACGGGCTCCGACATAAAAAGTGCGAAATAAAAAAAAAAGAGAAAAAGTACGCGGAGAAGTTTAATTTCCATTTGGATCGCGGCCTGCTACGATTCGCCTTACGTGTACAACTACAACGCATATATAATGCATTTGCGGGCATAAAATTGGTCAATTTTACGCGCCATTTGAATAAAAGTTTGAAAAATTTTGGGTTATACAATGAGGAGCCGCCGCCAATGCAGCGTCTTCGGCATTATGCGGAAAATATCGTCCTTGTGTGGCAAGCGGGCCGAGGCAGTATATTATCGAGTTGCCAAAGGGCGACCCCCTTTGCGACGCGCGTATACCTTATCTCGTGCGCATTGAAGTGGTCCCTCGTTTTTGCGTCTTTGTGCTACTTACAGGATATACGTCTATATCTGCTCTCTCGGCTGAACTTCCAATGCTATAAAATTCTGGGAAAACTTCTTAATGGACTATCCTTTGGTCGCGGCAATATAGACTTTATGGAGTGGGCCAAAAAGAGGCTCTCTGTCTCCTCGCTACGACTTGACTTTTCTACATTTCCGGCGACTGCGATGAATGGTCATTTCGCGAATTCACAGATGCAGCATTGATTATGCCGACGGTGTTAAAATTGTACACTGTCGATTATATAAATTTTAATTTATTCTTTCAAAAATGTCAGCTGGATTTCTAGTTAGAATTTTCACTGTCGTAAATTTATTGAAAAAATGAAAACAAGTTGAAATTTTGTAATTCATCATTCGTATTTTTTAGTACGGGTATGTCAATAAATATATTAATTCAGACGCAGTCAAGATATCGAAGTGACGCAATCGGGTATCGAACGCTTGTAAAGTACCATTTGTCTCCATTGAAAGAACGCTATATTTCGAACGGGCATATTTTAGAGAAAGACTTCATATTTTCGATCTCCAATGTCTCTCGCCAGAGACGCGCGTACTATCGCTCGAAAGTTCGGAAAAAAGAGAGGGAGCATGCAAGCTCTGCTCGCGAAAGCTCTCGAGTGCGCGCGAGACTGACGTCGTGCAGCAGCAGCAGCAGCATGCAGCAGCGCAGAGCAATGACAAAACAACGAACAACTATCGCGAAAACTTCGTCGACAAGGCAAAACGAATCACGTCTAAACTTTTGTGTCCCTCGCTCTCCTCTCTCCTTCGGTGGAGGTGCAACGCTGCAAGCTGCGCTCTATGCAGTTTAGAGCTTACGTTATATTCTCGGCTAAACTTTCTTAGCTTCTTTATCTTTCCTCCTTATGTTCTGCGTCTCTCTCTTTCTTTTTTTTTCTTGTTGTTGTTGTCGTTGTTGATGTCATGCTGTTGCGTGCACGGCAAGACTGGTACACCCAAACTAAATAAATTCGTCGCGCTTGACATTGAGTTCTCCTCCTTGGAGATACTCGAGCCGCAGCGCAACGCGTCAACGTCTCTCTCTCTCTCTCTCTCTCTCTCTCTCTCTCTCTCTCTCTCTCTAATTAGCTATATGCCGTATAGGGCGCGTTAGACCTGTATATAGTAAGCGTTCACTGCAGCTTCGCTACACATTCGAGTAATAGCTCAGAGAGATAGGCAGAGAGAGATCTGCTCCCTCAAGACGCATTACCCGAGACTAAACTAGGCCTCCTCCGCCTCCTCCCTTGCTGCTGCCGCGCGCGTGTAATTTCTCTTGTCTTTCCACGTAAACAACGTATTTTGCGATGAATTTTAAAGCGCGCTCGACAGACCTTAATTATTCTCTCTCTCTCTCTCTCTCTCTCTCTGTAAGAGCCAACATTTCGTTGAGACTTAATTGACGAATAGCCAGGGCCAGCCGAGCCATGCCAATAATTTTTGCCGTACATATTCTTCCTCGTCGTTTTCTTTTGGCCGCTGCTACCTAGTCGAGCGCAATTCGGTTTATACGTATATACGTAAACGTACGAGGTACTAGAGCGACTCTCTGCAGAAGCAGAGCAGCCAGCAGAGTCGTTGTAACCTTTAATGGCTCATTTAGACTAACGAGATTAGGGTAGAAGTAATCGTTCCCACATACATACGTACGTATATACGACACTGCTTTGCGGAATACGTCCCTATCTCGTTCGTATACATGTATGTGTGAAAAACCACCGCGAGCTTGGTGGTGGTGGTGGTGGCCGCCGCCTCGCACACAGAAGGAGAACTATAAATTTTAATTTTGTAACCAGCAGCAGAAGCAGTAGCACCAAATTGAGTTTAATGCGACTTTCGGGCCAACGGCCGCGCCGTATCTAGATACATAAGACCCGATCTGTCTACGTACATACATATACCTGTACATGTATGATAACATGCGCGCAGCACGGCGTAATGGCCGGATCGGTGGATACCATTATGGTATTTAAAAGTGTGTAATTGCTATTAGGTACGTAATGGAGGTGACGGATCGACACTTCGCGATCGTGCAATGATGAAAAAGTAAAGAAACGAGCCAATTATTCTCTAAAACAGACACAGAGTGGAGTCGATCGGAGCTTGCGCACGCTGATTCCGATCGGATGACAATGAAAATAGCTCGATCAGTTTCGGTGAATGTGCCCTACTAGGTCTGCGGGCAAAATCTGCGCACTCATATACGAAATGTACAATTGCCATTCCTTCCAAAGTTCGTTTGAACATTCAGTATAGAGACGATCTGCGTGGCAGTCCTGAATCGTATATACCTCCCCTCAAAAAGGCCCGGATAAATATTAACGAAGCTACTTTACGGAATACGTAACGAGAGCAAAAATCAGCCTCTCTCGCTGTCCCGGACGTCTCTGCAATATTTAGTATATACCCCTATTTCGCACACACACCAATGCATATACGCAGTCGAAATAGCTCGTTTCTCGCGCATAATCCCAAATCCTTTGAAGCTTTGTGGCGATGGCGCCAACAGCAGAAACAGCAGCAGCAAACGAACGAAACGAAACGAACAGCCACACACAGTACGACGCAGCAACAGCGGGGACGGGGGAGAAGTGTAGAATATACTACCTGGAACACACACACACACACGAGTGCCCGGAGGCGAGAAATAGGTATGGAAACTAGATTATCTTTGTATCATTAGCTTTTGACGTGGCCCAAAGTCAGAACTGAACTATACATAGACACGTTCGTAGGTCGCTATGTGTGTACGCGAGAGAGATGTATTCATGCGAGAGCTCGGCTAGCTTTATTTGCATGCATTGATGAAGTCGAGGCTCACCCCCGACAGACTCTATGAGCGCTACATATACGTGTGTGTGTGTGTGTGTGCATTTGAGCATCGCAACGCGTATACAGGCAGAACAGTTTCAATCGTGCGTACATTGTATACCATGTCACGGGTATGAAAATTCGAATTGCTCGGACATTTTTTGCTGCAGCTGCAGTAGCGCCAGCGCGAAACGAGTTTGTAAAACGAGCCGAACGTTTGCTCGATTCAAACAAGAAAGTAAGTAAAGAAAAGTATATAACTGCCATATACTGCACTCGGGATGATGAGCATCGCACAGCATAGCTCGACGGCCGAAACGCGATCTCTGTTCTCTTCGTTTTTCTTTTCATATATATACGCGCTCTGCGGAAGTAAAAAAAAAAATTTCCCCGAGTCTTAATTCAATTTCGTACATACTTATAATCCGGGTCGGAAAAGTAGCTCGACTACTCCGCGCGTGGAAAGTATCGTTTTACCCGCGCTTCGAGTGGGGCGCGCGCGCGCGTTATATATACCGAAAAAAAAGTTCATCCGTATATATATAAGCTACTTTATACGTGGCATTCGATGCTCTCTTATGTGTGTGGGCTTGCAGTTCACGAGGCAAAGAGCGAGAGAGATAGACATCGAAAAGCGAGTGATGAATGTATAGAGTATCCGAAAACAAAAGGAGCGGCCGAGAGTGAAGATACAGTGATAGGAGGATACATGTTATTCGTCTTGCTCTCTCTCTTGCCATCTGACACAGCTTCTTCCTCCTTATTTTCTACTTCTTCGTTCGTTCGTCGTTCGGTCTTCGTTTCGAAATGTGCCGCCGCCGCTGCTGCTGCTACACTGCTGGAAAAGTCTCGCGGGAATGAAAAGAAAATACTCGCACCGGCAGCAGCTACAGGGAAAAGCTTACGTGTGTATGTACGTGAACCCGACGATACGCGTACTGTACATACATAAAAGTCGTACATATATACCTACGCGTCTGTATGCTCAGGGTGAAAAAGCCACAAGAGATGTTCGTAGCTGCTTTTCTCTGGAGCTGCTTCGTCTGTACATATATAGCCGTGTGTATATCGCTGCGTATACTCTTTAAACGTTTCAAAAGCGGACTTTCTCTCTTTTGCTATATATATACCTCTGATGCTGATGCTGCTGCTACTACTGCTGTATGTGTGTGCGCGCAGCCGAATGGTTGTACGCTCGCGCGGAGTAAACATCGCCGAGGCTAGTCGAGGTGCATATACGGCGCTTTTCTTTCTCTTCCTCTCTCTTTCGCGTCTATCTCTTTTTGCATTCGAATGTCCGTATATATAGATGTGTGCTGTATGCGCAAGCGACGAGGCTTTGTCAAGATGTCGCTGCTGCTATCCCGCGCCGCTTTTCCTTCGTTCTCTGATGTGGATTATGTGCTATATGGCTAAAAGAGAGACAGAGAGAGAATCCAAGTACAAGAGCCAAAGCACATGTAGGTCTGTGTGTACTGTGTGTGCGCTGCGGCAACGGGGATTGGTCTTTTCAAGAATTTTCTTTTCATTTTCCACCGCACCAAAACTACACACGTACACTTATAACCCCGAAGCACAGAGAGAGAGAGAAAGGAAGAGTCGAGCGTATATACATACATAAGACACGGTGAAGAAGAAGCTCTTTGTATATTCTTCATCTCGGCGTGTACACATGGTATATATACGGCGCGGCTAACTTTATAAAACGCGGCAGGGGCAGCAATTTTCGAATTACGAAACTTTTCCATTTCCTCCTTCTTTTTTTTTTTTAAATTTTTATTTTATTAATAAATCTACCTCCGACAGTAAACAAACGAACGAACGAACGAACTCCGCGTACCCGAAGTTAATTTGTTTCGCTCTCCCATATATAGCTAGCCCATCACGGACAGGCGGACACATAACTGCGTCGCAAGCTCGCGACGCGAAAAAACATGGGCGCGCGGCTACACGAAAAAGCAGCGGCGCGTCCAGCGAGCCTTTGTATAAACAAAAGTCTACGCACGCGTGTGTGTCTGTGTGTACAAACGCGTACACACATACATGTACTACGAGTTCTAAATGTCGCGTACACGGCTCGCGTTTATGAATGGCACACAAGCGCGCGCCGGACTTCTCGTCGCGGAGCAAACACTATACATACTCTCTCGCACTTTACGTATAGGGCAAAATATCTCCCGCGTGCTGCTCTGTGTATATGATGTAAACTACGCGCCGCGCGCGATGCGTCCGAGCGTCGAGCTTGCAAAGTTCTCTCGCTCCCGCCCCGTTTGTATATACTACATATCTCTCTCTTCGGCCTTGCCAATTATCCAAAGTATATAATAGTCACTCGAGGGACGCTTGAAAAGCTCCGCTCGCGCAAGTTCACATTTGCGTGTGTGTGTGTGTGTGTGTGTGTGTGTGTGTGCAAAACGCCAACTGCCAGCGAGGAATTTTCCGTTGATTGCTTTCACAGTGACACGAGTGGATTTCCATCTGTATATATGTGCGGCGCGACCATATATACGTATACACGAATCCAAAGCTCGCGCTCGAGTTTAAATTATATATTACAGGCAGTTTTATGTCATTCCATTTGCATACGCAGCCGCCACGTGATATCCCTTGGAGTTTGTCGTATTATTATATGTGTACGACGCGGCCGCAGCTCGCTCGTATATATATGCTCTTCTCTCGACTGTAATGCCGGGTCTTCATTTTTTTTTTACCCTCTTTCGCGAAATACGAACGTATGTAACTCGATTGTCGACGAAGCAAATTTATACACTAGGCAACGCAAAAAGTTATCGAGATCGTCGTCGATGTTACAAACCGATATATCGTACGATACACACGAGACTCTGATCCTTGTTCCTCGCACTTGGAAGCGATAAAGCATATTAAAGCGTATAGCTCGATAAAAGTCAATTCGTATCCTCTGCAAAATAATACAAACCGACGCGTATATATAAGAAAATTGTGTGTACAAGTGTACGAAGCAAAAATTACGATGATAATAATAATCGATCGTGCCTCGACTTGCGTGAACCACGTATCGTATACCGCACCGTTAGTGCGTACTATCGCGAGTATAAGAAGAAGAAAAAGAAAAGAGACGGACGCCTATACTGTCTATACGGTTCGAGGGGGGGCATCGGTTCGTTAAGGAGAACCTGCTTCTCATATGAGACGAATTCAATTCCCTGCAGGCGGGGGTCGAGCTTGTACAATAGCGTCGAATGCGGAGATGGAGAGAAAGATCGAGCACCCGGGATGTACGGTATATAATTGGCCTCGAGCGCGAATATATCTGCAGCGAGCAGTGCGCGACTATCCGCTCGGCCTGATCGTGACTTCTTACGCGCGCGCTTCTTGATTTGGAACGTATGAGTTTTATTTATTTATTTTTTTTTTTTTATGGAAAATTTCAAGATTAGTAGGTCCGCGAATCGTTTTGCATTGTCGACGCAGATATTTATCGCAATGAAAGGTGGTATCGCGTTCGATCGGTAGCTTTTTGATTTCACCGCCAGATGGCGTATCTCAGGTCCGCAAGTGCCAAAACAAATTTTCCAGGGTATATAATGTCATTGACAACTCGTCGGCATAAACAACTGCACAACGTCAACGTCGTCTGCCATTAACTGGTTTCCACAAGTCGATCGCTCACTGTTTTATCTGCCATAAACCAAGTAAAACTTTTCACTTGGTCACTATCAAAACTATGATATATTTGCAAATTTAATAAAACGAATGTTAGATTTACACCGACCGTCTACCAATGAACAAGGAAGTCTTATCTGGTTCTCTCTTCTAGTCAACCGACCGATCTCTCTCTCACTCCGGCTATATAGAGAGAGATGACAACATAATTATTTGTCTTCGTTGTACCAAAGGTAAACATGAAATCGATATTTATTATTTAATTATTTTTTATGAGTAACGTTGAGCAACCAATACCTCTACATGAGTAAGAGTTTTCGGTGCTCATGACTTTTTACAAAGCTAATTGTTGATTTTAAACACGTAAGTTTTATTTTTATAGAAATATAAACAGATTATGTTCGCAAATTCGTTTTGTATTGTAACAAGATTTGTCGTAATCACGGGCGCAGCTATGTTTAATTGTGAGATTTCACCAACAGATGGAGTATTGTAAACTCGCAAGTGCCAAGATAAATTTTCTAGGGTATATAAGTAAGGGCGATAAAATAACAATTATGAAAATTTTTTTCCATTTTTCTAATGGTGTGATTCTGGAATTGTTTTCATCGCAAATAAAGAAGCCAGTTTACAGACACAGTCGCGTCGATTGGTTGCAATCGTCCAATCGACCTTTTATGCACGATGTAAGCTCGAAGGAAATATCACGGTCAATTCTTCTTGCTCCCGATAGTCGTTGAATGGCCGAAAGATACCGAAACAATTGTTAATTGTGCACAATTTTGAATTAAGTAAAGCAAGCGAAAGTATGCATTATTAAATCATAGTGTCTCAATTCCAACCATGTGTCGAGAGAGAATTTCGCGTCATGGTCACGAAATCGACAGTTATTATATAACGTTCATCGGCATTGATATATGAATCCTGCGATTTTTCCACCTCGATTTCCCCGAGCTAATGGTTTATTTATTTATCATACGGAGACGAAGAGTTTCGAGTATAGAAAAAAGTTATTATCTCTGGTAATCGTCATTGCCACGAGTACTCCATCGGTCACCGTAACTAGTTAATGATAATAAAAGCAATAATGATTTCACGGGGCGATAAGAAAAGCAAGACGAAATACGTATAATCAAGAGTGTCTCGCTTCAGGAACGGCAGGGTGGGTGGATATTTGTTCGTCGTCTCATTGACATTCCATCGGAGATCGGGACATAAAGGCGCATTATAATACACACACACATGCACACACATACGCGCAGCAGTAACCCTGTGTATACCATACGTAACTACTATACGATACCCCCGGTCACACGTGTAAGCCTCGTGTGTACTTTGATCGATCTCCTTGTTTATATTCGCGTTATATGTATATTGCATTGCTAAAGCGACGTCCGTGACTCTATGCACACACAGGCCAGCGTCTCTCTCTCTCTCTCTCTGTCTCTACGAGCTTGCAGCAGATGGAAATGACCGCGTAGTCCGAGGACGGCATACGTCGTCGTCGGCTAATACAGACATCGTCTTGTTGTTGTCGACGGTTGTTGCCATTGATATCCCTCCCTACGTCACCAACATGCACACACACAGCGTAAACACGTTGGAGTGTATCTCTCTATCTCTTTTATGCCCCTTTCATTCGCTTCAAGAGGGTATACACTTATAGGCGGAGGGCCGAAGTGTATATAACAGCAGCAGCATCTGTGCACATCTCCGCGAATACGAATTTCCAAAGGTCCCGATTTAATTGAATATATACACACACACATAGGCGCACAGGTATATACATAAGTATAGAACGATCCGGCAGTTATATACGTACGATTAATTAGCGCGAGGATATATACTTGCAACGCTTCTATGGATACACTCGCGCAGACGGACGATGGAGGCACACGCAGTTGGTGTATTATATACGCGGCGATATAAAGCGAAAGAGGAACTCCCTGGCTTTCTATTATATACACCCTCTGCACTCTCGTGTCTCTCTCTGCCCTACTGTGCGAGGCACGCATCGGAACCGGCGAAACAGCAGCCCTCGCGCTCGTTATACGGATACGTACTTGGGGCTGCTGCTGCTGCCGATGCCGGGTTGCTGCGGTCAGGGTCAGATATTGTTTTCGTAATTTCGAATATACATATATAGACACGTACATTCGCTCTCTATATAACGCTGTGTAGAGTCTCGCCCACGAAAGCGGGACAGGACGTTCGCAGAGAGCGTAGCAATTTGTATTAAAAGTCAATTAAGATATCCAGCCGTGCGAGCGAGCGAGCGCCTAAAATCAATGCGTGCGTGCGCGTACATCCTGTACAGATACATTTGGATTTCAGCTCGAATTGATCGAATCAATTATATTTTAATCAAAAGAGCGCCGTCCCGCCCCACCGCGCGTCGGTGCACCGAAAAAAAGCTCGGAGCTGAGCATCGCGGAGCTTTCAAAAAGTCGCTGTGTATATAAATATAAAACGGATCGCGAACATATTTTGTTCGTGTGCTTACTCGGATGATCGTATATAAATAATAATACGTAAATCGATAGGCGATGTGCGTTCGAAATCGGGCATCGCTCGTAAATATTATAAAGTAGCACCGATGCGTAACATCTATCGTTTTTAGAAGCGCCGCGTTGGACACTGACACTCGCGCGCGCGCGCATCGTTTTGCCTTTAATCATTCTATACGCCGCTTTGTATTATAGGTCATTGCCCATTTTTCGAATGTGCAGCTCACCGTTATTATGCAGGTATACATCTCTTTGCCCGAGGAATCATTATTATAATATTTACCCGCGAGGCGTAACGATATTCCCAACTCGGTATAGTTTTTGAAATAATATACCGCACGTTTCGATGGAGTATTGGTTTTTTACTCGCGTATACATTGCTCTTGACGTATTACACGCATCGCGGAGCTCGCGTATGAACGCGGGACTCTGCGTACGAAGAGTTGCATTTATTAATTTTCTTTTTGTTGTTTTTTTTTCATTTTTTCGTTTTCAATGAACAACGCGAGCTCGCGAGCGAGTCGAGCTTTTTTTTCACGTTCGCAAAATCAAAGTCCGAATCCAGGACGAGCTTCGATGCGTTATTCGCCCCGATAAATCCTGGATTAGCCAGTTGGAGAGATTTCGTATAAAGTTGTATTTTCCTGCGCTTCTCGCGTGCCATTATGGACAATATATAACACAACGCAACAAAATTTATCCCGACGCATCGAATAATAAATGCTTATGTGCGATATCTGCTGCGTCGTCGGGTGTTGTATACAGTATTTATACGGCTCCGTAATTATTCGCCGTTTTATCAATATGTGTATAAAAGCTCGCGGAGCTGCTGTTTTAATATGTACAACAATGTTGAATATTTATGCGCGCATAATGTGTAGAAAAATGAGAGACGAGGAGGAAAATAAAAAAAAAGAACGGAGTCGACGCGACGATCGCTGACATCTGTATATTATAAAGGAACGATGCATCTATCTGTCTCTCTATTTCAAGTGCAAATAATTCACTTCTTTTTTCCTTGCGATTAATTTCAATGACCCACTATCTGTAATTCATTTCATTTGCATACGCGCCATTTGCATATTTGTATTGTTCCACTTTTTGTGCGATTGGCCAAAGTTAATATTGTAAACTTGGGACATTACAATACGAATTACCGTGTCTATAATTTCCTTTTCAAGAACTGCTCGATGAAAGCTGCTTCTTCCAAGTCTAAATGCGCCATATGAGCCGCATTTCTCGTAAAAGCTCCGAACGCTGTGATTGGTGTAGATGACGTGCGCTCATTGACGCAGTGCGCGTCTTGCGATACTCGTCGAACGCGGCTAGTCGACAATCCGAGGGCTCACTGGTGCCCCTTCTCGGCGGGCCATCGAACCGCGCTCCAGGCAGTACAGTATGAAAAACAAAAAACATCAAACTAAAGGAAAATTTAATGTCAAATCAACGGCTCACGATTGATTCCGACTCGTGATGCGGCTGCGTAGCGCACCGTTCGATTGACACACTGCGCGATGTGTGTGATATCAGAGCTAAAAGAACAGGCAATTTAATGAATTACACATGAAAATTAAAGAAACCGATACCGAATTTTATTTAAGGTAGTTTTATAGGGAATCTTCGCTGAAAATTAATGCGTCGATACTAATTTGCTAAGAAGCGCACAAAAATGCATGAAAAAGCAATCATATATATTATTTTTAATACAAATAACGAACAAAAACAATTTAAATTTATACTCGAATTAAAACAATTTGATTCAATGTTAATGTTTTAATACTGATTTAGTTTTTTCATTAATTGTACAAAAACTGTATGATAATTCGATTACAATTAAATCCAGCCTCGACCACTAGATGGCGACTACCTTGATTTCGTAAATCTGCAAGTGTCAAAGTGATGTTTAAAGTACATACAGATGCAGTCGATACACGTGTATAAGATCAGAGCTAATCAATCAAGATTGGCCGCAAAATCACCTATTTTAATATAATGCTTACTAGTAGAAGCGGAATCAAGTGGTTTTACGCAAACAATCATCGTCACCTTCTGTTCTTTAGGACGTGGCTCCAAACTCAATGCCTTGATCAAATATTCGTGACCTGGATATTGTAAAAGCGACTGATTCAAGGGAATTGCGAGATAGTACTGCTTTCGTCTCCCTTTCAAACACTATGTCGACGTGTTGTCTACAAAAAATCGCGCATTTCTCAAATCATCAAGTATATACCAACTCTGGCCAGTGTGCGTGGCAGCGATACACGCATAAATCGTATAAGTACACGTATAGACACGAAAATGCACACATCATAACTTCTACGCTTTTTCGATATGCTCCTCTTTCCTCAGTCTTCACTCCATCTCGCGTCGCACTGGAAAACCATTCACTGCTCTAGAAATCTTATTTCGATAGCAACAACATTAGTTACTATTTATTGGACGTGCTCGTTTCGGCTATTTCCAAACAGGCAGGTTAGGCTAACTGTTTTTAACAGATTCGATAATCGCTCGAGCCAAGTCAATTTGTTTATTGCGAATTGATCCTTAGCAACATAATACGTTCGCTACTCAACCGACATATATTTAGAAATATAAAATTGATGCGATCCTTATCAAGTTCAAAGAATTTTCACATTGAATTTACAATAACATTTATGTTGAAGGAATCGTAAAAAGTATTTAAATTGTTGTTACGCTGTAACTGACACCTTCCCCTAATACAAATCCGTAGAGAATGTCTCGAATCTAATGGTACAAAATTATCCTCGATGCGAGTTCGATCGAGTCTATATCTCATCTATATCTCGTCTATGTCTCGTCTATACATAAACATGAGCAGCAGCCATGGCTCGGCGGCTGCATTTTAAATTTTCGAGATTTTCATCGACGACGCAGGACGCGTCGAATCTATATAACGTATTATGACGCCACACACGGCGGCGGTGGCGATCGCTTTGCATTATTATGACTGCAAGCACAGCACAGCAGGAACACAGGCAGCAGCAGCAGCAGCAGCTCGAAACTTCACTTATATTACAACCGCTTCGAAGGTATATTGCACGCGGGTGACTCGATGCGCCTCTACGTACGCATACGTGCGATACAATATGTATGTGTGTGTGTGTGTAGGTGGACGCGCACGTATATATAGCCGCACGCTCGGAATGACAATATGTATTATACCGCGACATTGTGCCGACGATACTATCCGAACTTTTCGACGACGATCGCAACCGTACGATATACGTGAGCTGTGTGTGTGCGTGATTGTGATTGTGAGTGTATATGTGTTGTACGGCAGGATGCGGGTCACGGCTCGAGTGATTCTATATTTACATCTTTGTGCATCAGCAGCAGCAGCAGCAGTAGTGGCTATTTATATATTATATCTATCTAGCAGCTCTCTCCCAGCCGCACACACCCGTTTGTTCGCGGTAATTAAGTATTTATGCCCGATTGTCTGTTAAGTGAAACATTAATTCGTTTTCCAGCCGGACTAGTAAGGTTACTTTACTCGTATGTGGTATATGTGTATCTATACACTTTGTTGGGTTGCGCGAGCTTTCGTCGAGCAAAATAAAAGCTCTCCATGTGTGTATGTGGGGGATGCATGCGCGATGAGATTTTAATGCCATAGGCGGGGGGTAGGTCAGGCACTATATAGGGTAAAGGAAAGAATAAATAATGCGCATTATGTCTCCTTTGAAATTCCATTCGCACTCGGGGCGACGGACGAAATAAAAAAAATAAATAAAAAAAATTGGAAAAGAGAGAAGTAGGAAAAGAACTAGGAAGTCGAGTGTGTGTGTGTGTGTGTGTGTGTGTGTGTGTGCAATCACTGGCGCTACTCCACCTTGCTAGGACTTCCCTTTTTATTTCCGCTTTAAATGCCACTGCAGGCCCGCGCGTGCGACGAAAGGCTATATAATGCACGTTTTATATTATATGGTGCGCTGCGATGCAACGGCGAGACGCGCGCTGGGTCACTGGCGGTGGTAGTGCGGTGTCGGTCGAGGATTCGCCTCTCCTGCCAAGTCATTGTTTTAATTTTTTTTTTTTGTTCGTTCTTTCTCTCCTCTTTGCGCGCTTCACCTCGATAATTTGCACTCGCAGTAACAGCTAGAAAAAAAACGAATATATTTAATTGTTTCGAGTTTGTTTGTACGATGTTACACACAAAAAAAAAAAAATTGGCACCCAAGTATAAACGTCACTGCTGTATATGTGTGTGCAGTGCTCGCATACGTTTTGTTATTCGGCCGCGGCGCGTCGAAGTGATAATTCGCCCGCAAAAACGAGCAAAAAAAAAATAAAGATAAAAAAGAAGAAAGCTAGAACGCGGGGGTGGGACGCGCGACGAGGGAAGATAAAAGAAAAAGGATAATTTAGCAAACTTTATCGTATGCCATTATAGCGTAAGCTCCCAACTCCTCGTCGACTATAGTTTTCCTCTCTCTCTCTCTCCATCTCGTTTTTCCTTTTCTAATCATAACTTTCGCAATGCGAACATGAGCTGAGCTGAGCTGAGCTCTATGGTCTCGGGTGGCTCGCAATATTTCGACGGTCAGCAGCAAACTGGCATCGGACAAAAGCATTTTCCATATAGCCCGAAACGATCATCGTATACGTATATATATATACGTTGCAGCACGTAGCAGTGCCGGGGCGACGCGACCATGGGGCTGCGGGTGGACAACGCGGGTATGTAGGATGAGAGGACTGCATATACAGGGATATAGTCGCAACGTCGCGCACTCGGCAGCATTTGTATTCACCCCGTCAAATGCGGTATATAGCGGGTCGCATGCGCTGCTGCTGCTGCTGCTGACCTGTGCATGTGTATATATGCGGTCCTATATATATATATATATATATATATATATATACCGTCTTCCTCTATCGTTGGGTTGCGGCGATCTCTGCAGCCAAGCCAAGCCAAGCCGATACGTGTGTACGAGGCATGCAGCAGGGATGATGCTATGCGAAATTCTCACGAGGTTCCCAATTGTGTGCCCGCGCGCCGCGCGGGGAATGTGCCACCACTGCTATATGTGTGCTGTGTGCAGGCGCGCATATTCCTATATGCTCTGCAGCTCTTGTCTCTTCTATGCCATGCGGCCTTATTTGGCGGACGAAATGTAAATATGAAACTTTGACTATGACCCCGGCGTCGTTTAATACCGAGCCGCGCGTATTTTATATAGCAGATCTATAGTATTTGCGGATACGATTAAAGAGAACTGGCAAAGGATCCTCGCAGCGAGAATAGAGAGAGTCGAGGACTTTAAGATATTTATATGGCACGCGCTGTGTGCGTCGTTTGCCTTGTATCGCGGTTTTTCGTCATGTTATACACGATACCGAAAATTCGTAGATGTGAGTCCAATCGCGCGTTAGACGAAGTGTGTTGTGTCTGGAAGATTTCCCCATCAAAAACGTATTAATTAAGAGAAGCTTCGACTTTCTTACGGACCCAGACTAAACGATTTAGTCGTGTTCTTTTGTTGATTTGCCTATAGTTTGAAGTATAATATGTCTGCCCTTTCTCGAGGAAACGTGACTTTTTGATCTTGAATTATTTTCTTTCGGACAGGCTGCAAAAACAGAGCAAGGCAGCGGATGAAAAAAGCTCGAACGTTCGGCAGAGCTAATCTACAGATCGATAGTGTCAAAAACACACCATTCTATTAGTAAGCTAAAAGGCAGCTAACTTGAGTGTGCGTAAATCAGTTTACAATCTTGAACAGAGGTTCTCATATGTTTTATTCGCATACAAATGATATATGGATTCTTCTTGAGAGTGTACTCAAATAATGATTTTTTCGTACACAATTAGGCATTTTCCATAGCTTTCGTATACTGTATGAAATCAACACACTGACAAGTTAAAGCGCGTACCTATACATATGTCTCTGCCCATATAAGATGAGACCTCTCAATAATACACTATTCCAATAGAAGCTCAAAGCCTAGCTTGAGTTTGCGTAATCTCTTACAATCTTGAACAGAGGTTCACATATGTTTTTTCGCATACAATTGATGTATGAATTTTTTTAGAGAGTGTTCTTAAAATAATGATTTTTTTTCGTACACATTAGGCATTTTCCATAGCTTTCGTATACTGTATCGAATCAACACACTGACAAGTTAAAGCGCGTACCTATACATATGTCTCTGCCCATATAAGATGAGACCTCTCAATAATACACTATTCCAATAGAAAGCTCAAAGACAGCTAGCTTGAGTTTGCGTCAATCATCTTACAATCTTATTAGAGGTTCACATATGTTTTATTCGCATACAATTGATGTATGAATTTTTTTATAGAGAGTGTTCTTAAAATGATTTTTTTTTCGTACACAATTAGGCATTTTCCATAGCTTTCGTATACTGTATCGAATCAACACACTGCCAAGTTAATGCGCGTACCTATACATATGTCTCTGCCCATATAAGATGAGACCTCTCAATAATACACTATTCCAATAGAAAGCTCAAAGACAGCTAGCTTGAGTTTGCGTCAATCATCTTACAATCTTTATAGAGGTTCACATATGTTTTATTCGCATACAATTGATGTATGAATTTTTTATAGAGAGTGTTCTTAAAATAATGATTTTTTTTTCGTACACAATTAGGCATTTTCCATAGCTTTCGTATACTGTATCGAATCAACACACTGCCAAGTTAATGCGCGTACCTATACATATGTCTCTGCCCATATAAGATGAGACCTCTCAATAATACACTATTCCAATAGAAGGCTCAAAGACATCTAGCTTGAGTTTGCGTCAATCATCTTACAATCTTTATTAGAGGTTCACATATGTTTTATTCGCATACAATTGATGTATGAATTTTTTTATAGAGAGTGTTCTTAAAATAATGATTTTTTTTTACACAATTAGGCATTTTCCATAGCTTTCGTATACTGTATCGAATCAACACACTGCCAAGTTAATGCGCGTACCTATACATATGTCTCTGCCCATATAAGATGAGACCTCTCAATAATACACTATTCCAATAGAAGGCTCAAAGACATCTAGCTTGAGTTTGCGTTAATCTGCTTACAATCATGAACAGAGGTTCACATATGTTTTATTCGCATACAATTGATGTATGAATTTTTTATAGAGAGTGTTCTTAAAATTGATTTTTTTTTCGTACACAATTAGGCATTTTCCATAGCTTTCGTATACTGTATCGAATCAACACACTGCCAAGTTAATGCGCGTACCTATACATGTCTCTGCCCATATAAGATGAGACCTCTCAATAATACACTATTCCAATAGAAGGCTCAAAGACATCTAGCTTGAGTTTGCGTAAATCATCTTACAATCTTGAACAGAGGTTCACATATGTTTTATTCGCATACAATTGATGTATGAATTTTTTATAGAGAGTGTTCTTAAAATAATGATTTTTTTTTCGTACACAATTAGGCATTTTCCATAGCTTTCGTATACTGTATCGAATCAACACACTGCCAAGTTAATGCGCGTACCTATACATATGTCTCTGCCCATATAAGATGAGACCTCTCAATAATACACTATTCCAATAGAAAGCTCAAAGACAGCTAGCTTGAGTTTGCGTCAATCATCTTACAATCTTGTACAGAGGTTCACATATGTTTTATTCGCATACAATTGATGTATGAATTTTTTTATAGAGAGTGTTCTTAAAATAATGATTTTTTTTTCGTACACAATTAGGCATTTTCCATAGCTTTCGTATACTGTATCGAATCAACACACTGCCAAGTTAATGCGCGTACCTATACATATGTCTCTGCCCATATAAGATGAGACCTCTCAATAATACACTATTCCAATAGAAGGCTCAAAGACATCTAGCTTGAGTTTGCGTCAATCATCTTACAATCTTGAACAGAGGTTCACATATGTTTTATTCGCATACAATTGATGTATGAATTTTTTTATAGAGAGTGTTCTTAAAATAATGATTTTTTTTGTACACAATTAGGCATTTTCCATAGCTTTCGTATACTGTATCGAATCAACACACTGCCAAGTTAATGCGCGTACCTATACATATGTCTCTGCCCATATAAGATGAGACCTCTCAATAATACACTATTCCAATAGAAGGCTCAAAGACATCTAGCTTGAGTTTGCGTCAATCATCTTACAATCTTTATAGAGGTTCACATATGTTTTATTCGCATACAATTGATAGATGGATTTTTCTTTAGAGAGTGTTCTTAAAATAATGATTTTTTTTTACACAATTAGGCATTTTCCATAGCTTTCGTATACTGTATCGAATCAACACACTGCCAAGTTAATGCGCGTACCTATACATATGTCTCTGCCCATATAAGATGAGACCTCTCAATAATACACTATTCCAATAGAAGGCTCAAAGACATCTAGCTTGAGTTTGCGTTAATCATCTTACAATCTTGAACAGAGGTTCACATATGTTTTATTCGCATACAATTGATGTATGAATTTTTTTATAGAGAGTGTTCTTAAAATAATGATTTTTTTTTCGTACACAATTAGGCATTTTCCATAGCTTTCGTATACTGTATCGAATCAACACACTGCCAAGTTAATGCGCGTACCTATACATATGTCTCTGCCCATATAAGATGAGACCTCTCAATACACTATTCCAATAGAAGGCTCAAAGACATCTAGCTTGAGTTTGCGTCAATCATCTTACAATCTTTATTAGAGGTTCACATATGTTTTATTCGCATACAATTGATGTATGAATTTTTGATATAGAGAGTGTTCTTAAAATAATGATTTTTTTTCGTACACAATTAGGCATTTTCCATAGCTTTCGTATACTGTATCGAATCAACACACTGCCAAGTTAATGCGCGTACCTATACATATGTCTCTGCCCATATAAGATGAGACCTCTCAATAATACACTATTCCAATAGAAGCTCAAAGACATCTAGCTTGAGTTTGCGTCAATCATCTTACAATCTTATTAGAGGTTCACATATGTTTTATTCGCATACAATTGATGTATGAATTTTTTTATAGAGAGTGTTCTTAAAATAATGATTTTTTTTTCACAATTAGGCATTTTCCATAGCTTTCGTATACTGTATCGATACACAACACACTGCCAAGTTAATCGCGTACCTATACATATGTCTCTGCCCATATAAGATGAGACCTCTCAATAATACACTATTCCAATAGAAGCTCAAAGACATCTAGCTTGAGTTTGCGTCAATCGCTACAATCTATTCAGAGGTTCACATATGTTTTTATCGCATACAATTGATGTATTAATTTTTTTTTATATGAGTGAGTGCTTAAAATAATGATTTTTTTTCGTACACAATTAGGCATTTTCCATAGCTTTCGTATACTGTATCGAATCAACACACTGCCAAGTTAATGCGCGTACCTATACATATGTCTCTGCCCATATAAGATGAGACCTCTCAATAATACACTATTCCAATAGAAGGCTCAAAGACATCTAGCTTGAGTTTGCGTAATCATCTTACAATCTTGAACAGAGGTTCACATATGTTTTATTCGCATACAATTGATGTATGAATTTTTTTATAGAGAGTGTTCTTAAAATAATGATTTTTTTTCGTACACAATTAGGCATTTTCCATAGCTTTCGTATACTGTATCGAATCAACACACTGCCAAGTTAATGCGCGTACCTATACATATGTCTCTGCCCATATAAGATGAGACCTCTCAATAATACACTATTCCAATAGAAGGCTCAAAGACATCTAGCTTGAGTTTGCGTCAATCATCTTACAATCTTGAATAGAGGTTCACATATGTTTTATTCGCATACAATTGATGTATGAATTTTTTTATAGAGAGTGTTCTTAAAATAATGATTTTTTTTTCGTACACAATTAGGCATTTTCCATAGCTTTCGTATACTGTATCGAATCAACACACTGCCAAGTTAATGCGCGTACCTATACATATGTCTCTGCCCATATAAGATGAGACCTCTCAATAATACACTATTCCAATAGAAGGCTCAAAGACATCTAGCTTGAGTTTGCGTCAATCATCTTACAATCTTATTAGAGGTTCACATATGTTTTATTCGCATACAATTGATGTATGAATTTTTTTATAGAGAGTGTTCTTAAAATAATGATTTTTTTTTCGTACACATTAGGCATTTTCCATAGCGTTCGTATACTGTATCGAATCAACACACTGCCAAGTTAATGCGCGTACCTATACATATGTCTCTGCCCATATAAGATGAGACCTCTCAATAATACACTATTCCAATAGAAGGCTCAAAGACATCTAGCTTGAGTTTGCGTTAATCTGCTTACAATCATTAGAGGTTCACATATGTTTTATTCGCATACAATTGATGTATGAATTTTTTTATAGAGAGTGTTCTTAAAATAATGATTTTTTTTTCGTACACAATTAGGCATTTTCCATAGCTTTCGTATACTGTATCGAATCAACACACTGCCAAGTTAATGCGCGTACCTATACATATGTCTCTGCCCATATAAGATGAGACCTCTCAATAATACACTATTCCAATAGAAGGCTCAAAGACATCTAGCTTGAGTTTGCGTCAATCATCTTACAATCTTTATTAGAGGTTCACATATGTTTTATTCGCATACAATTGATGTATGAATTTTTGATATAGAGAGTGTTCTTAAAATAATGATTTTTTTTTCGTACACAATTAGGCATTTTCCATAGCTTTCGTATACTGTATCGAATCAACACACTGCCAAGTTAATGCGCGTACCTATACATATGTCTCTGCCCATATAAGATGAGACCTCTCAATAATACACTATTCCAATAGAAGGCTCAAAGACATCTAGCTTGAGTTTGCGTCAATCTTACAATCTTTATTAGAGGTTCACATATGTTTTATTCGCATACAATTGATGTATGAATTTTTTTATAGAGAGTGTTCTTAAAATAATGATTTTTTTTCGTACACAATTAGGCATTTTCCATAGCTTTCGTATACTGTATCGAATCAACACACTGCCAAGTTAATGCGCGTACCTATACATATGTCTCTGCCCATATAAGATGAGACCTCTCAATAATACACTATTCCAATAGAAGGCTCAAAGACATCTAGCTTGAGTTTGCGTCAATCATCTTACAATCTTTATTAGAGGTTCACATATGTTTTATTCGCATACAATTGATGTATGAATTTTTTTAGAGAGTGTTCTTAAAATAATGATTTTTTTTTCGTACACAATTAGGCATTTTCCATAGCTTTCGTATACTGTATCGAATCAACACACTGCCAAGTTAATGCGCGTACCTATACATATGTCTCTGCCCATATAAGATGAGACCTCTCAATAATACACTATTCCAATAGAAGGCTCAAAGACATCTAGCTTGAGTTTGCGTCAATCATCTTACAATCTTTATTAGAGGTTCACATATGTTTTATTCGCATACAATTGATGTATGAATTTTTTTATAGAGAGTGTTCTTAAAATAATGATTTTTTTTTCGTACACAATTAGGCATTTTCCATAGCTTTCGTATACTGTATCGAATCAACACACTGCCAAGTTAATGCGCGTACCTATACATATGTCTCTGCCCATATAAGATGAGACCTCTCAATAATACACTATTCCAATAGAAGGCTCAAAGACATCTAGCTTGAGTTTGCGTCAATCATCTTACAATCTTTATTAGAGGTTCACATATGTTTTATTCGCATACAATTGATGTATGAATTTTTTTATAGAGAGTGTTCTTAAAAATAATTTTTTTTTTCACAATTAGGCATTTTCCATAGCTTTCGTATACTGTATCGAATCAACACACTGCCAAGTTAATGCGCGTACCTATACATATGTCTCTGCCCATATAAGATGAGACCTCTCAATAATACACTATTCCAATAGAAGGCTCAAAGACATCTAGCTTGAGTTTGCGTTAATCTCTTACAATCATTAGAGGTTCACATATGTTTTATTCGCATACAATTGATGTATGAATTTTTTTATAGAGAGTGTTCTTAAAATAATGATTTTTTTTTACACAATTAGGCATTTTCCATAGCTTTCGTATACTGTATCGAATCAACACACTGCCAAGTTAATGCGCGTACCTATACATATGTCTCTGCCCATATAAGATGAGACCTCTCAATAATACACTATTCCAATAGAAGGCTCAAAGACATCTAGCTTGAGTTTGCGTCAATCATCTTACAATCTTTATTAGAGGTTCACATATGTTTTATTCGCATACAATTGATGTATGAATTTTTTTATAGAGTGTTCTTAAAATAATGATTTTTTTTCGTACACAATTAGGCATTTTCCATAGCTTTCGTATACTGTATCGAATCAACACACTGCCAAGTTAATGCGCGTACCTATACATATGTCTCTGCCCATATAAGATGAGACCTCTCAATAATACACTATTCCAATAGAAGGCTCAAAGACATCTAGCTTGAGTTTGCGTCAATCATCTTACAATCTTTATAGAGGTTCACATATGTTTTATTCGCATACAATTGATGTATGAATTTTTTTATAGAGAGTGTTCTTAAAATAATGATTTTTTTTCGTACACAATTAGGCATTTTCCATAGCTTTCGTATACTGTATCGAATCAACACACTGCCAAGTTAATGCGCGTACCTATACATATGTCTCTGCCCATATAAGATGAGACCTCTCAATAATACACTATTCCAATAGAAGGCTCAAAGACATCTAGCTTGAGTTTGCGTCAATCATCTTACAATCTTTATGAGGTTCACATATGTTTTATTCGCATACAATTGATGTATGAATTTTTTTATAGAGAGTGTTCTTAAATAATGATTTTTTTTTCGTACACAATTAGGCATTTTCCATAGCTTTCGTATACTGTATCGAATCAACACACTGCCAAGTTAATGCGCGTACCTATACATATGTCTCTGCCCATATAAGATGAGACCTCTCAATAATACACTATTCCAATAGAAGGCTCAAAGACATCTAGCTTGAGTTTGCGTCAATCATCTTACAATCTTTATTAGAGGTTCACATATGTTTTATTCGCATACAATTGATGTATGAATTTTTTTTAGAGAGTGTTCTTAAAATAATGATTTTTTTTTCGTACACAATTAGGCATTTTCCATAGCTTTCGTATACTGTATCGAATCACACACTGCCAAGTTAATGCGCGTACCTATACATATGTCTCTGCCCATATAAGATGAGACCTCTCAATATACACTATTCCAATAGAAGGCTCAAAGACATCTAGCTTGAGTTTGCGTAAATCATCTTACAATCTTTTAGAGGTTCACATATGTTTTATTCGCATACAATTGATGTATGAATTTTTTTATAGAGAGTGTTCTTAAAAATGATTTTTTTTTCGTACACAATTAGGCATTTTCCATAGCTTTCGTATACTGTATCGAATCAACACACTGCCAAGTTAATGCGCGTACCTATACATATGTCTCTGCCCATATAAGATGAGACCTCTCAATAATACACTATTCCAATAGAAGGCTCAAAGACATCTAGCTTGAGTTTGCGTCATATCTTACAATCTTTATTAGAGGTTCACATATGTTTTATTCGCATACAATTGATGTATGAATTTTTTTATAGAGAGTGTTCTTAAAATAATGATTTTTTTTTCGTACACAATTAGGCATTTTCCATAGCTTTCGTATACTGTATCGAATCAACACACTGCCAAGTTAATGCGCGTACCTATACATATGTCTCTGCCCATATAAGATGAGACCTCTCAATAATACACTATTCCAATAGAAGGCTCAAAGACATCTAGCTTGAGTTTGCGTTAATCTCTTACAATCTTTATTAGAGAGTTCACATATGTTTTATTCGCATACAATTGATGTATGAATTTTTTTAGAGAGTGTTCTTAAAATAATGATTTTTTTTTCACAATATTAGGCATTTTCCATAGCTTTCGTATACTGTATCGAATCAACACACTGCCAAGTTAATGCGCGTACCTATACATATGTCTCTGCCCATATAAGATGAGACCTCTCAATAATACACTATTCCAATAGAAGGCTCAAAGACATCTAGCTTGAGTTTGCGTCAATCATCTTACAATCTTTATTAGAGGTTCACATATGTTTTATTCGCATACAATTGATGTATGAATTTTTTATAGAGAGTGTTCTTAAAATAATGATTTTTTTTTACACAATTAGGCATTTTCCATAGCTTTCGTATACTGTATCGAATCAACACACTGCCAAGTTAATGCGCGTACCTATACATATGTCTCTGCCCATATAAGATGAGACCTCTCAATAATACACTATTCCAATAGAAGGCTCAAAGACATCTAGCTTGAGTTTGCGTTAATCTCTTACAATCTGAAGAGGTTCACATATGTTTTATTCGCATACAATTGATGTATGAATTTTTTTATAGAGAGTGTTCTTAAAATAATGATTTTTTTTTACACAATTAGGCATTTTCCATAGCTTTCGTATACTGTATCGAATCAACACACTGCCAAGTTAATGCGCGTACCTATACATATGTCTCTGCCCATATAAGATGAGACCTCTCAATAATACACTATTCCAATAGAAGGCTCAAAGACACTAGCTTGAGTTTGCGTCAATCATCTTACAATCTTTATTAGAGGTTCACATATGTTTTATTCGCATACAATTGATGTATGAATTTTTTATAGAGAGTGTTCTTAATGATTTTTTTTTCGTACA